>JACTOM010000868.1:763247-898108 GCA_015832385.1 Elymnias hypermnestra | reverse complement strand
GACATATATATATATATATATATATATATATATATATATGTAAATGCAAAATTTCAAGCCATAAATAAAGCTCTGTTAAAGTTATAAAGAATAAAAACCGATGTTTACCCATAATGACTTTATTTGAACAGATTTTCTATGAGCACTCCGAATAAAATCTGCAATGCAGAGTTAAGTAGACGATTTTGAATTTTGTTTTGCCGTATTCATCACAGACGGAAAGGAACGTAAATTAAAATAATATTAGGATATTGTGTGGTGCGATTGTCAGCTGGCTAAAAAGATATTTGTTTTAACCTTAAAATTGTATAGCTTAATCAATGTAAACAGTTGGACACATTTCGAGAAAATAGTTTGTATGTTAAAGTATAATTTAAGACATTAGTTTCTAAAGTGAAATAAAGGGTGTCTACGTTGGCGTAACAGGAAAACTGAGGTTTATATTCCGTAAATGGGGGGTCCCCGAAAATATATCTTTAACAATCTTGCTGGTGCAGTGGTGCGAGTGCTCGCTTTGCTAGCAGAGGTTCGAATTTAGGAAATTGCTTTAACCTGTCCGCAATTAAAAAAAAATACTTTCGACAGTAATGAACTAAAATGTTGGCGAATGTGGCGTTTTGACATTAACTGAGAAACTGAATTGGATTTGGATTGGCTCCTTGTGCTGTGAATAGACGTCAAAAAAGTAAATTTGTATGATATCTCTTTTTTGATTGCCAACTTAACTTTTGACATTTATTTTAGGTAATAATAGCATAACATTGATGAAATTTTTTTTATTGTATTAAACAATGCAATTAAGCCGATCGCCCATCTCTATAGTTTGTTTCGTGGACTCTCTTGCGCGCTCGACTCAAGCGGAACGTCTCATTGAGCCATACCTTTTCGTGCTTGCAGTCGGCAACCATCAATTAAAGAAACGTCAGAGAAAATGTATAATTTTCGTATTTTTCAACTAGACTTATATTTTTTGGATACAATATTTCCATATTGTTGATTAATAGATTGACTTTAGCGTCATTATCCTAAAGATTTTTCTAAACTAAATTTTGCGGGTTATTACATTAAAATCAAAATTCGTAGGTATGTGCGTGCGTATGTCATTGAAGTTCTAAACGACTGGATTGATATTGTTTTTTGTGTATCTATTCGTTAATCCAAGAATGGTTTAGATTGACAATTCGATCCGATAAATAACGAATTTATGCATATCTCCACGGAATCATGAACTACGTAGTGACACTTCCGGGGACCGCTAGTATATTAATATTTGAAATCCAAAGTCTGCTGACACTGTCGTCCCAACTCACTCACTGATATTTAGGTCGAACGCTCGCGCTGCTTAATTTTTTGCTTTATGATAAACTTCTTAATTACTGATTCGACGTCTTGTTGACACAGATTAATGGCTGCTCCGGGATGTTTTCCGTTATTTTTTTAACATCTGCCTTTGAAGTACCTTTTACCTTTTTTGAAAACATTGACGAATAAAGATCTGTTTCGGATTGCTTTTCTCTTTTTCCTTGTTTTATGTAATACTCTTTTAATTGGAGTTGCCGGTTGTTATATTTTTAATAAAAACATTCTCCTGGGTAATTTGTGCGTCGCTTTTAAAACCAGTATACTGCTAATTACTTCAAATGTTACATAATTTTTAATAAAACGTTGTAAATTCCGCTGTAGTTTGCCTTGATTTAATGTAATATTGCGTATAAGGTTGATATTTCCACTTTCGTGTAATGACAAATAACTTCACATTATATCTCTGTCATTTACAGTTAGTTCCCTCACCAAATCGATTCTACTGCTGTTATCAACAAATAAAATATAAGGTTAGAATTCATATGTATTTAATATTTATTTCGGACATTGTTTTAATTAAAAGGCTTTTACAAGTGATAATTAACGTAATAATTAAATTAAATAATATAAATGCTGTTCCGCTAGCTCACTGGAGCCCCCTGATTGTGCAAAATATACCTTATTTTAGTTGCAAATATTGTACGACTAGAGCATTGTATATTTATTAAATGAGGATAAATTTTGACGGAGAAATATAGTTTATTTCATTCGGTGATTGTCACCAAAACAGGGACCTTTATCACCAATAATTCCTACGTTACAGTTGGTAACACCGAACGTTGCAATTGGTTACACTGAACGTTAAAATTGATAACGCCACGAACGCTACATATTATTTTTATATATATGTCAGAGAATAAGAGAGAAGGAGAAATGCATAAAGCATGGGCTTAGGGTTCTCCGCCGACATCATCGCTAGTGACATCCATAATTCAATTTCCATACTGTGGGCGTTGGTAGGTAATGTTGGTGCAATCAAACACTTTATGAATTAACTCAGATTATTATGTTCAATCACTTAATGTTCCCGATATTAATTTACGCAAACTCATTAATAATAATAGCTAGGAACGCGACAGTTTCAATAGTTGACCGTTCTGGCGGACCGTCACTCGAGAACTGGAGAGACACGCGCCGAATTGTTACTATTGACTCTGCCCCACGCCGGTAGACAGATGGCGCCAGCGTTCCTCAGTCTATTGCAGTCCGACATACAGTAATATTTATCAGTATTCTATTTCAATAAAGTCGCGGACAGTTGCTAATATAATATACATTCCAGTATCTAATATGAGTGCTAAAACGCTCTTATATAACTAAACTTGCCATATTTCATGGCAACAATTACCATTTCAATTATATCGTAAATTGAAATTGATTTTCCTAATAACATAGGCTTTGTCTTAGTTAATTACTTCGTTAATGAGGTAGTTTCAGTGGAATTGCTAGTTTTGTGGATGGTCTTGAATATTTAGTAGTTAAACAAAGTTTACTGAGGAATGATAGTAATGAATAGATTTATTATTGTGTACATTTATTATGTTAGTAAATTTGTAAATATACTTGTTATTACTCGCGATTTCGACTACAGAATTATTACTCATTTCGCTTACGCTTTCCAAACAAATCGAAATGTAATCTCGGTAAGAATATAAATAGTAAATATGGATATATTTACTCAAAGGTAGAGTAATGAATTGGATAAATTGAAACCTCTTCCAATTATGCTTTAATTATTGAATATAAAAAAAGCATTTTTTTTTATCAAAAGATAGTTAAAATGAATTTTTATATGACTCAACGAAAGTAATCATTCAAACTTTCATTAACTAAAAGGCGTACCTTCGGATGTGGCGTTACAATCTTGGCTTTTATCTGCCATAATGTGGGTAGTCGGGCGAAGAGATCAACTACGGGTATTTCAATAAAATATTCCACGATACAATTAGTTCCAGTTAGTACAATACTTTATTAATTTCACTACAATAAAACAGCACTTATAATTTGAGATAATTAACAAAATATAACTAGATTTATAAAATTCTACTAGAACACGTGGGCGCGTGCGCCCTCTATGAAATCTGAACCAGTAATGGCCGCTTCCCCAGCGCTCAGTGTTATGTCAGCTGTCAACCTCAAAAATGTCAAGGCCGATTCGATTGTACACCGATTAACAATCTGTGCGCCGTCAAACTATTTCACCTAATTTGAATTATATTTTTGCAGTAAAATAGGCAATCTTTGTAAATATCCATTTATTCGTCTATATTCTATATACTAAAGTTTTATTAAAAATAATTTAGAGGTCTAGGCGTTATAACGTAACAAAGATACATATTTTTATTTATGTATTTATGTTACACTTTTTATATGATTTACAATTGTGCTAAGCCCATTATGTTGCGTTATTTGCTATTCTATAATAATCTATACGATAAGCAAAAAGGTCATACACGTTTTTTAACTAATATTATAAAGACGAAACATTTGTTTTTGTATGTATGAATGTTGTCACACAAAATCTACTGGACCGTTTTAAATTTTTTCACCATTCGAAAGTTGCATTTTCACTGACTGACACAAGCTATATTACTTTCACAATAACAAAAGTAGGGATTCCTAATATACCATATTATTCATACCTCTGTATTAATTCAATCTTACTAATGATAATAAAGACCGTTTCTATACCTGTAAAATACTTTTTAAATTATTAAAATCGGACATTCCATTCAACAATATATAACCAATTTAAAAATGTCTATCTAGAAAATTGTAGCGACACTTATAACTGGGCCTGCGACAAGTGAGTTAGCTCCTATTCCAAGAATACCAATGAAACCCACCGATATAGCTTTACTGTTGTTATTTTTATCAAGCTAAAAATTACTGGGACGATTTAAAAAATTCGTTCACTACCTCCTTGAAATCAAGAATTATTCAATACCTGTATTTTTTAATTGATATTACGAATTTAAAAATATTGTTTAGTTAGATAAGTATTCGTTGTAAAGTTATATCTGTATATTGATTAGATTACGAATGTAAGTGTGTATCTAAGTGAAATAAAACTATTATGTTAACGGAAATAAATCTATAGTCTGACTTAGTAGACTCTCCACTGCCACGGGATCGGTATCTACGCGGGTGAAACCGCGGGGCATTGCTTGTATTTAATATAGAGGAATGCACAATTCTAATATTTGTTAAATTATGTATAAAGGTACATTGAATCAATGCAATTGTGTGCTAGATTAGTAAATTAATTTGTCAGCGGTTACCCACAATCAGTAAGCCCACCACAATCTATTTCAATTAACAGTTTGACATTGTTTATAAAAATAGCTATTCGAGTGTACAAACAACGCTTATATCCCCATTCCGCATTGTGTAAGTCTACCTGCCTGCGAAGAAGTGCCTTTAAACAAAATATATTCCCTAACAAGTTTGATTTTCCTAATCTGGCCTTGCCGATCAGTTTTTATGGTCGATAAATTATGTTATACTGAATACAAATAACTTGATGCGTATTCGACGCGGAATATAATATTCTTTAGATGGACATTTTTAAATTCGTTATATCTTTTAAATGACATGTCCGATTTTAATAATTTAAAAAGTATTTTACAGGTACTGAAACGGTCTTTAATAAAATATTAATAGGATAAGTATTCATACAGAGGTGTGAATAATTTGAATTTGATTATTGTTGGAATATTTATTAACTTTTAAAATGTATAGAAGTAGTTATAGTGGCATAACTGCAGTAGTTGGACATATGGTATCGTGGAATTTTTTGTAGATATTAATGCGTTCTATAATACTGTAAAACATTTTTTTGTTCTATCGTCAATAGTTTCCGCAGTGAACGCCACGACAAATTTTTTATGTTATTTTTTTCACACCTTGTGTTACATTAATTAATGTTTCTTAGGGATCCCTACGTTTTTTGAGAAAGTAATATTGCCTACGTCACACATTATAAATGCAGTTTCTAATGGTAAATTCTTTTTTGAAATCGGTTCTGTACTTTTTGTGCGAAAACATAGCAAACATACATACTTACGCATAAAAACACAAATGCTTCCTCTTTATAATATTAGATTAGATATTAAAAAATGTAATATCATATTGAGTTACACTGACGGTTTGTCAGTAAATAAATTATAATCTAAGAATTTCGCAACACAAATATTAATCCAGCTTAAAATATATCCAAAGCCAAATAAATGGAGGCTTTTCTGCTTCAGATCAAGTAAGTTTAATCTCTGAAAGCCTAGATTTAAAACCGGTTTTATTGCGTTCCCTGCAATATCATGTGGATTGAAAGACGAAAGCACGAGCACGAATACTCATTTCTTATGCCCGGCAACTTCTATGCTTAAATACTTATACGCTTAGAATTTCTTTCAAAACAACTAGAAACATAACGAGCGAATATTATTTAGAAGATAATGTAGTGAGATATCCTTATAAGATAAATATGTCACCTCGGACTTCTTTTAACACCTTTATGATAATAAATAATATGTATAAGATATTAAATAAGGTAAGTAGCAGCCCATTAACGTCCCACTACTGGGCACAGGCCTCCTCGCTCCGAGGAGCGAGGGTTTTAAAATAAGGTGTAATCTACTTGTTTTGCTATATCTAAAGGAATAAGCATCTTTTTTTATAAAATTTTCTTGACTTTGTCTGATAATCTTTATAATTCAATCCATTATTATAAAATCCAGACAGATTACTTTTGAGTATATAACGAACATACAAACGGGTGCAACTTTGTTTTATAATAATATGTAAGGACATTATAACTTAAAACCTATTGCGAAATAAATTAAGAGATCTTTTAATGATCATTCAATTTAATTAATGCTGTGATTAGTTTTAATTTTTTTATGAAGGTCTGCAATTAAAAAGGTTTATCTGATGGCTTTGCTTGTACACGTTTTGTTAGCATTGGTCCCGAATTCGATTCCCGATAGTAAAACGTTCGGTAATTATACTTTTTAATTCAACTAAATGTACACTGGAAATTTGACCAAGGCTCCAAGAAAGATCAAATTAATGCGCTACGGAATGTCTTAAAGAGACGGATAAAAAGTCCACAATGGTATATAGTTCTTTCTTGAGGATAATCCATATTAACCACATTTATCTTTTACAAATTACTAGATTTCTTGTCCAATTTAAAATATTACATAATTTGTATATTTCATTTAGATAAAACTGCCATTAACATTATTTTATTAAAATTGATATCTTCGTAGATATTAGAGATTTATAAACCAGTGGCACAGACGCTGGCGGGTAGTACGTTTCATTCCGGTTTTTTTTATTGGTGACAGATTAGCGCCTGACGTTGATCTCACCTGATGGTAAGTGATGATACAGTTTACGATGCAAGCACGCTGATCTCTCTTCATCCGAATGGTGGATTCCAGTTGTTCACTAACGCATCACTAGCTCTGACGCCCCGGATAAACCAAAGGTTCAAGAGAAGCCTTATAGAAGGAGGCGACTGCACTCCAGCCTGTCATACCAACAAAGCATAGCACCTACTATGCTGGATAACCATATGTTAAGAAGGAATTGGCTATAATTCTCTTTTATTACTTGTTTCTAACACAATTTAAATTTTCCCACTTATCCGTAGAGTTGGTACGATAAAATCCAATACCTCGGTCGCTTACGAGGCACGAACACGCCTCAACCCAATCTGTTAAATACGTTTGTGTTTATGTATTTCTCCCTCCGTAAAAAATCCGGTCCCCGATTTTACGGCGGTTGTCGCAGAAAGTTATAAAGCCGATAAGCCGCCGTATAATCAATTCGTGAACGCGTTTCGTAAATAACCAACCTTTTAATACGACTATCCTTATTTACCCGCCGAAATGGAAAGGGGAAACAATTTGTCGGTGATAATTTCCAATTTAAATGTGTTTTAAATTATCCAACTGTAACAGATAATTTTATATGTACACATTAATTTGCATCAGTACTTTTGCTGATACTTTCTGTGTATATTCGTTTCGCTAGTAGAGCTCTTGGGTTCGATTTGGCCCAAATTGATATCGAGTTTATTATTAAGATAATCTCAATATAGCGGGGACCTCATCTTTGCCAGCGAACTACTAATATTACGTCGAAATAATTTAAAATTTTTAATACTTGTCAAGAATCGACGACAATATATAAATATAACATAAATTTAATAAAATTGGGATGTGGCTGTGTTATGAACACGGCCCTTTGTTGTTCCTATATTCTTATATACAGTCCTTACTTAGCAAAATAAATTCTGTAATCTTTTATCTATCCAGTCGTGTAATTAGATTTCTGCCAGAGGTGATAGATATGTAACTACAAATAAATAAATAATCATATATTTGGGAAAAGTAACAAGATGTAAGATACAAAATAGAAGTGAAGAAGTACATCCCAAATGGGTGGCGCCTTAGCATTGTTACGCAAATCAATATGATTTTAAGCCGTCTCCGAAGAAAAAAATAAAATAAAACTGAAAAAAAAGAAGTAAAACAATAAAAGTAGCGTCCCAACCGCCTCGGCTTGTTGACATATTCTACGACTATACCAAGTAAACTACAATATTTAAAACTATTTATACTATTACGTTAAATTAAATCTAGTCTTATATTTTTAATCTTTGAAAAATAAGGCTAAAAATATGTACAACCTAACACTAAGGAGTTAATTCACCACCAAGACCGCCAGGGAGTATAAGCAGGCCAAAAGAAAGTATTTTTACTTTTCATCCGCTTTCTGTTTGTCTAGTAAATACGTTTTAGCTATATATTTGATACAATGGCGCATTTTTTGAACAAACTGCAATGCAATACGAAATGAACTGCAATTTATAACACCAAACTATATCCCACGATAATGTTATAATTCGTTTTTCTGAATTGCCTTCCTATAGAAGCGATTTTAAAGATGTATTCACGTTTAAAACGTTGAATTTTAAAATTCAATTAGGAAATAGGCTTTATATTTCATAGAGAATAATTGACCGGTATTTACTATATTATTTAAATGTTACTGTTATAATTTTAATGTATTTATTTGGACACGTATGTAAAAAAAAGTCTATAAAGAAACTCAGTTGCGCATCCGTGGCGTCATTTTATAGGCTGCAGCTGAAAATCAGCGTCGTNATTAAATTTTTAACAATATGTACAAACAAATTAATTTATACACATTAACATTTTATATAACATTTAAAGACTAAATTATCGCCTCTTAAAATACACAAACTGTATGTAATATGTTTGTCTAGTAAATGCGTTTTAACTTTATATTTGAAGCAATGACGTACTTTTTTGAACGAATTGCAATGCAATAATGCAATGTATTTTTTTTTATTTTTTTTATTACATATTTTATATTTGGCTATTGTAGCGCATACAATTTTATGTAATAATTTAATGTTAGTAGTAGAGCAGTTAAGAGTTTTATTAAGATTAGTATTTAAGTGTTTTGTTAGTCGGCTGATGATCTGTCCGTGACGTCAGAGCTGGCTATAGGGCTGCAGCTGAAAATCGGTACCGTGTGTCAGGTTTATGGCACACGGCAATACCGAGCTGTTCTGCCTTTTCGGGGCTGTGTGGAAGTTGCACAACCTCTGCATATATATATTTCATTAATGTATATATCTATACATTAATGAAATATATTTATATGTATAGGATATTAATATGCTATAAGTTTATAATTGTCCCGAATAAAGATTTTTTCTTTCTTTCAATACGAAATGAACTGCAATTTACAACATCAAACTATATCCCCCGATAATGTTATAATTCGTTTTCTGTATTGCCTTCCTATAGAAGCGATTTTTAAGACGTATTCACGTCTAAAACGTTGAATTTTAAAATTCAATTAGGAAATAGGCTTTATATTTCATAGAGAATAATAGACTGGTATCTGCTGCCAAGAATTAAAATAAATATATCTATGATTGCCTGAATTTAATCACTGTGGTTTAGTTTAATAATTTACCATTGAATTGTTATCATGATAACTTTTCTTATATGATTTTGTTGAGATTACTTTAACAAACAATAACATTTAAGTATTTCATTAAAAGTGTAACAGAGTTAAGAAGTCCTATGAAAGTGTGCTCGCTGTCTGCTACACGTAGCTGAAGGGTCGTTGAAAAGTTTAATAGCGGTTTACAACACATCATAATGTTTCCCACAATTTTATAGTACAAAGTTCCCGACCGAAGTAAAAAATAAATAAGCGGAGTTCTTAACGGACGATTTATGGCGAAAACTCCGGAAAAACTCAAAATGTTAAGCGATGGCGCGCATAAAAAAAGTTTTTTATAATGAAAATTTCTTACGAGACGCCGGAATGCGATTTGCGTTTAATAAATGTTGTTTTTGGCAAGTGGTGTTTGCAATATCTGCGGTGCTAAAAAGTCATATCTTTACTGGTATTATAATGCGGATAAGTTTGTTTGGTTGGTCGCAGTAATCTCAAACACTACTAGTTCATTGTTAACATTTGAAGAGATTCAATATTCATACGTATATTATGAAACTAACTACTGGTTCTACGAGTATTCTACAATGTAAGAGGTTGGTAGGTAGGAGGCATAGATTTGCGTTTCTCATGCCTCCTTATTCATTTTCCCAGCGTGGATCTTCCTGAGTACCAGGGTAGATTGTGTCTGCGAATCCTCTGCATTCATCCATCCTCTCTATTAAAGGAAAGAGAGGGTATCGCTAGGTTTTATTGGATATTTAGGCTGTCAGCGAAATTCTACACTGCCTATTAGATTTTAGGTCTCGTTGAGGTTTGTAAAAGCATAAAAAAGCCATATTATAAATATACTAGTAGACTAAATTGTAATGACATTATACATGTAACTAAATACCTATAATAAACTAGACATCCTTGATAATTCAAGGTGCCTCTTGAATATTCAAAAGATGTATCTATGTGTTAGTAACAGAGTTGTTAACGCTTACAAAATATAGATATCGCCTTTGATAACTAATCAACTCAGACAAAGCCTATGCTGTTGTTATCAGAAATTTGAATTTGAATTAAGCATCTAATTGAAGTGTAAATTGTGGAATTAACAGAGGCTGAAGTTCTGTAATAGGGCAAATATAATTGATTATCGTAATAGTTATTGTATACTAGGTTTGTTACAACATTTCTACTAAGATTGGACAAAAGTTCAATATGTAACAGACAGAAGAACAGAGTTACTTTCGCATTATAGTCACAGTGAAACAGAAAATCGTAGAAATTGTTACAATGATACATATTTGTAAGCACCATCCACCTATTTTATTCGTTTTTTAATATATTTTTTTCATCATTTGTGTAATCCTATCGCAGTGTTATAAAGATTGTTTGTTCATTGATTAAAAACATTTCTATTATCAATTACCTAAGTATTTAAAGCGTTATCCAAACACAGTACTTCAAGTTATAGCAACTGTTAACTCTTTAAAAGTTTCCATAACAGTTACTAATTACACCAACTACAAGTTGCAGTAGCAAAAATTTTTCCATCGCTACATAACTTTTGTTTTCTTTTATCTTCAATAGATTCATTAAGACTTAAGTTTATAGTTTTCGATTTTATCGTTTTATAGGCGAGTAATTGTGTATAAACGCTACGTTGAGTTTACTTTGCAAGACACATAAGTCAGTGCTACTAGATAGAAACTTATAGAAGATATCATAAAAGCTCCTCCATTTTTATCTTCTTTGAGTACATTCTAAGCTGGTTAGCTGGTTTAGTTACCTGACACATTTCCTGTCAGGACTTCTTTCTTGTAGTAACAAATAAAAGCAATAACCACAAAAATACTGGATTTCATGCTAAACAAAGCCATTCCAGTTACAGACATAGCCTTTTGCAGAAAAAGTGGAGATGTTCTTGTTGTTTCAGTAGACTATTGTTGAATAGAGGTCTCAGAATGATTTTTCACATTGCTTGAGTATTGCCATTTGGGTCTAAGGTTTAGAACCTAGTATATTACACTGATACTAACAATGAATCTACTATTCATTATTAGTCATTGAATTACCAGATGTTTTATCAACATTTTGACCCCAAAACCAAGAGCCTAGGTATCAATGATATACAGAAAAGGCGTCACGTCCAGATTGGCTCCAAAATGGTGCTAACATTAGCATAGCTGAAATCATGGTCTTTCACAATAAAGTCCAAGTGTTATTGGCTTTAAATAGGTTCGTATGTCCCAAAATAGGTCGGGTGACTTCACTTATAACAACGTGACAAACGGATATTAAACTACATTCGAAATTAAACAATGTTAAACATGAGTCTGATGATCAGTTAAACGACTTTATGCTCGTATTTTAAGAGGTTCAGGCAGAAGAACATGCCGTAGTATATTATCGTCAAAATATATTGTAATATTGAATGTATAGCCATGTTATATCACATGAAACAGTCGCGTGATATCTAAAAGTTATTTTACTATATCCATAGATTTTGCGCACGTGCAAGGAATATTTTGAAATTTTTATCGCAGTGGGATGTACGGTAATATATATAATTTAACAGGAACATCGAATATACAATATCAATAGTCATGTAAAATTTGTTCTCGCACTAGAACCACGAGATTATCCATTACTAGCTATCAAAGAGTTCTCCATTACTATGGCCATATCTCTCGGGTACAAATACACAAATTTGGAAAAAGTGGTTGTAAAAACATGGGTTGACGGCCACTCACATACCCTTTGGTCCCAATTGAAAAAAAATGAAATTTACAATTCCGACTGCCCTGAAACAACTCGAACAGAGTGCTATGAAAACATCTTGCCTATGTATCCATTAAAAGAAAAATCAAATCGTCTTTTTCTGTTATATATCTAGTTCGAATATATCTCATATTACTATTGCATTTGATATAATCATCGCTAAACCAAAAGGTGGTATCGGAATCGAGTAATTTATATAGTATATTTCAGTAACCCTTTTAAGACTAGTCGCAATACACACTGCTATCGAATATGTAACTATTTTAAAATGAAATAATATATACAAAGTCTACCCTTTGAGAATACGGTGAATTATAAAGTATACTGGAATATTTTTTATTCCATGTATAAAAATGAAAGAAGAAAGCTCCTGAGTGTGCAATATTTTTATGTTATACAATTGAAAATATATAATTAAGAATTATTTAAATAAGTAGGCTACAAATATACATTTAGAAATAATATACAAGATAAGGCCACTTAAGATTACATACATAAGTGACATGAATAAGAAATAATAATATGTTATTCACAACTAAAATTCGTGTGTGAGTGGTGTGTGTTGTTGGAGGGGGAGGGGGTTGCGTGGATTTTTATGTGTTAAATCTATTTAATGCTTGTATTTGTTGTTTCTTACATTTGATTCCAACATTCATTTGGAATGATATTGATAAATGACTTCAAATAGAGTTAATAGGGAGCCATGGGGCTCCATTCTTAAGAAGCTCTCACTCTCACTCAGTCAGCAATACTTTTATATTTTTTATAATAAAATTAAAATTTAGTTTACACAGGTTAAACCAATACATGATCTTCTCTACAAATCTTTCTATAATCCTTTGGATAATTTGTCATTTTACTAAAATTTATTCCATGTCCAGCAAGCTTTCGAATATGTCTTAAGTTTGTGTATCTTATTATTGTAAAGCATCCTTTTTTCGACGTGTGTTTCCTTTCCTAAGTCCTTTATTATATAATCGCAGAACTAAAAATCATAAAATTTACCCCTAAAATAAAAATATTATCATTATCTGGCTTAAGGAACAATCTTATTATGAGAAAATATAACATATTTTCTCATTATAACATTCATATAAGATCTATTAATAAATAATAAGTAATATGTATCAACACAAATTAAATTTTAACACACACCCACGCACGTGTTAGAAATAGAGCAATAATCAGTAATGATTTGTAAATTAATAATATGTTCATAATTTTACTATTTTTGAAAAGTTATTAAATATTAAAAGGGTTTTATAATAAAAGCCAATAACCAAACTCAAATATTCTTTAATTTCAGTAAAATTAAACTTTTTGTCAAAGTCTCTACCACCGGTTCGGAACTTAACCGACCACAGAGAAGAATCCGGCAAGAAACTGTAATAGTCTTTTACTCTTTTTTTTATCCATGTTATATTTAATATAAATTACAATAAAATACATCATCAACATCCATTATTATTAAA
Source organism: Elymnias hypermnestra (assembly GCA_015832385.1). Lineage (NCBI taxonomy): Eukaryota > Metazoa > Arthropoda > Insecta > Lepidoptera > Nymphalidae > Elymnias > Elymnias hypermnestra. Next base: position 884,495 of record JACTOM010000868.1, on the reverse strand, counting down.
TATAAAAACAAATAGCACACAACTATCATAATGACATATTAAAAAGACATCAGTTTTAATTTAAAGAAATACACTTAGCTTTGTATCGCAGAGCAGCTCTTTTTACTGACACAACTATCTTAAAACACAACAATCGGTAGCTAACGTTGATTAAAAACTGAGAACTTAACTAACTTCTATATAATATATATAACTTTCTTGCTAATGAGGCTATTACCGTAGAACACCAGTGAGAGTGTTTGGTGTCAAATACATTTCTTGATTATCTTAAACTACCACTCCCTGGTAGTTTTTAATAGTTACAATTAATATAATTTAAGTAATTTTAATCGTTTATGAAACATTACAACAATAATATCCCAAATTGGCATCATTTACAATGTTTACAAATTCACCAAAGGGAACGACATTATTATATTATGTAAGAATACTATTTAGTCGAATGACGAACCGTACCCTTTATTTAAAATATTATTTTATTTGAAATATATATAATTACCATCTCACGCACACACAACAATATACATAAATACACACTTGTTATGGCCACTGGGTCCTATCCTAATAATCATTTTTATTATTTATTTCTTATGTATACACAGTAAAGTTATCTAAATATATTTCACTGAGCTACTCCTTTGGGTTCTTTTGTTTGTACTTACTGTACTAGAAATATTGGCAGCCTTTTCAGTATACATACAGTCATTTAACACCAATATAATTTATTAAGAGACACTTAAAATTTACACAAGATCTACAAGATACATTCGTGTAGGAATATCTTCTATAAACAGTGATATTTGATGTTTGATATTCTATGATTCTGGTTGTACCGTATTGCGAGAGCCATATTTGAATGTTTGCGGAGAGCAATTGAATCCATGTTTCAGCTCCGACGGCTTGGAAAGGTTATCGATGCTTACCGTGTTCCGTGTTCAGGTTACAGCAATTAATTCTGGCGTACGAAATCTGGTCTCCAATTGGCTATGCAAATCAAACTGAATTTGTTATTACTTATAACAAAGATAGATAGATAAACACTTTATTGCTTACTATCACATTGCAACAATAACCAACATTAAAAAATATATAAGGCATGTAGCACTGTGTGGTGTATCGCTATGTAGTGGTATTTTCAGGCAAGCTCTCTGAAAGATCCTGTTTGATTGATCTTAAACTGGATCTTTCTCTTAGTGTTAGCTATTCTGTTTATTACTACATATAAATGTCTTCATCTATGTCGGAGTATAAGAGAGAAGGAGCATAAAGCATAGGGGTACTCCGCCGACATCGTCATTAGTGGCATTCAAAATTCCATCTCCTTACTGTGGGTTTTGGTGGGTAATGTTGGTGCAATCAAACACTTTATTAATTAACTTAGATTATAATGTCCAATCACTTAATGTTCCCGATAACAATTTCCACAAAAACATTAACAATAGCTAGGAACGCGCCAGTTTCAATAGTCGACCGCTCTGGCGGATCGTCACCCCAGAACAACCGAGAGACGCGCCCCGGATTGTCACTATTGACTCTGCCCCACGCCGATGACAGATGACGCCAGCGTTCCACAGACTATTGAACTCTGACATATCAAGAGATATCCACATATCTATTGACTCATCATATGGAACCATAAGGCGAAGAGAATCGAAATTTGGTAGGTATATTCCTTTTGCCGAGTAGGGGTTTGCTAAGAACGGATTTTACGGACATCCACCCGCAACGGGGGTTGCGGGGTGTTATACGGAGGGTTCTTGTTTGTAAAGCAATGTGCCTAAATTATTGAAAATGCTACCCAAAAAACAGTCCACGGAGACGAAGTCACGGGCGTATCTTGTATATAATATATAAGTTTGTCTATTTCTATAGTAACACCTACCTTCTCTTTCTTTTCTATGACTGTCTCCTTAACCGCAAGGGTTGTCTGAAAGAGATGCTATTTAGCGATAAGACCGCCCAACTGCACACTTAATTTAGTTAATTTTAAGTTATTGTATTTTTCTTTTGTCCTATTTCTGTGGTGTTCAATAAAGTATACATCTATCTATACATACTTTTGTATCCGATATATATTTGTAAAAGTAGAATAATAATAATATAACAATATATGACAATGGATAATTATAAGTATATATAAGAATATATAACAGTAAACACAAAATGAAAATTTTTAGCAGACCGATAGAAAGGTACTCTTTGAAGTTTAGAACTTTTTTTAAGTGAAACTTCTTTAGGCGCATCAGAGTAATTGATTAGCGTCATGAAGATGTGTTGCGTATTTTATGCTATTGCAAATAACATGTGGCATTTTAATTTGCCACTCGCCATAAATTCTTTTTTAAAATTTTAAATTCATAAACAAAATTTATTAATCATTCATCTAATATTGACAAAAACACGTATCGTTTTTATTTGTAACTAGTCATTTGAAATTTCAATTTGAACTCCTAACATTTTTTTATAAGTGATAATTTAGCGCATGACTGTAATCTCACCTGATGGTAAGTTATGATACAGTCTAATATGGAAAGCGCGCTAATTTGCTAAGAGGCGATATACCGCTTATGTCTTCAACACAGCATCGTACCGGAACACAAATCCTTTTGATTGTACGTCTTTGCTTGTAGGGTGGTAACTAGACGCGATCGGAGCCTCTCACTAGTCCAGGCTCAGACAAATTAGAAAGTACAATTTACTAAATGTAGTGCACCCTGTATAAGGTAGGAATAAATTTTGAATTTGAATGTCTTAAAATCTAAATTTACGTTGCATTTGCCTCCTGTTCTAAGAAGAACCTAAAATATTATCGGCAAGGAAGTAAGAGATCGCAAAAAAGCAGTAAAACCAGCTTATTGTACTGATTTTATTTATATGTTATTTGTGGTGTACAAAAAAAGTATTTTTTGATTCTCTCACAATATACTGTCCTTTTACTTTCCTCGTCGTTACAATATAGAAGTAAAAAGATAAGTAGCAGCACATTAACGTCCCATTGTTGGGCACAGTCCTCCTTAATCATAGGAAAGAAAATTTTTAGAGCATAGACCCATCACGTTGCTCCACTGCGAATTGCAGGCATAGTATACAAGTGCACTCTCTATTCCTCCACTCTCATAGTCCGATGTGACGGGAATCGGACAAGATCGCAGAGAGATCAGGCCAAAGACCGACAGCTTAACGTGCTCTCCGAGGCACGGGGGTGGGTCACACCGCCAACTTCCCGATTTCGGGCAAATATTGAGACAATCTTAATAGACAACTCAATATTGATTTTTGAATTGGCCCGTCCTGGGATTCGAAGCCAGGACCTCATGTCTGTATTCTAACATGCTAACCACTAGACCAATGAGAATGTTACAATATAATTTTAATTAGATTTAGGTAATTCGTTCACTTCCACGCTTTTTTATTGTGTAACATTTCAAACCTTAGCACGATTTCTCAATAAGCTTCCTTTTATGCGATCTAAATGTATGTTTATATCAATAATAAATATCGATATATGTGCCACCGAATCAAACTGATGTAATAGAATAAAACTTCTATACTGTACCAACGCTTAAAGGTAGGAAATAGAAGAAAAACAAAAGACAGTGCGCAAGTAATATTTTACAAAATATTTATCCAACGAGCAAAACTCCAATAGCATTGTTCGTTGCGAATATAAGACAAATAAGAGAAATACAGTTTCTTTGTTCTTGGCTCGTAATCTTGTAAGGAGGTTCCACAAATTTCTCTATCATGGAACAATCGGGACAATAAAATGTTTTTGTNCATAGGAGCGTAGGGTTCTCCGCCGACATCGTCATAAGTGGCATTCATAATTCCATCTTCAAACTGTGGGTTTTGGTACGTAATGTTGGTGCAATCAAATACTTTATTAATTAACTCAGATTATAATGTCCAATCACTTAATGTTCCCGATAACAATTTCCACAAAAACATTAACAATAGCTAGGAACGCGGCAGTTTCAATAGTCGACCGCTCTGGCGGACCGTCACCCGAGAACTACCGAGAGACGCGCCTCGGATTGTCACTATTGACTTTGCGCCACGCCGATAGATAGATGACGCCAGCGTTCTACAGACTATTGAACTCTGACACATCAAGAGATATCCACGTATCTATTGACTCATCATATGGAACCATAAGGCGAAGAGAATCAAAATTTGGTAGGTATATTCCTTTTGTCGAGTAGGGGTTTGCTAAGAACGGATTTCCCCGCAATGGTGGTTGCGGGGTGTTATACGTAGGTGTCTTGTTTGTAAAGCAATGTGCCTAAATTATTGAAAATGCTACCCAAAAAACAGTCCACGGAGACGAAGTCACGGGCGCATCTTGTATATAATATATAAGTACTACGCCTACCTTCTCTTTCTTTTCTATGACCGTCTCCCTAACCGCAAGGGTTGTCTGAAAGAGATACTATTTAGCGATAAGACCGCCCAACTGCACACTTAATTTAGTTAATTTTAAGTTATATATTTTCTTTTGTCCTATTTCTGTGGTGTTCAATAAAGTATACATCTATACATACTTTTGTATCCAATATATATTTGTAAAAGTAGAATAATAATAATGTAACAATATATGACAATGGATAATTAAAAGAATATATAACAGTAAACACAAAATGAAAATTATTAGCAGACCGATAGAAAGGTACTCTTTAAAGTTTAGAACTTTTTTGAAGTGAAACTTCTTTAGGCGCATCAGAGTAATTGATTAGCGTCACGAAGATTTGCAGCGTTTTTTATTCTATTGCAAATAACATGTGACATTTTAATTTGCCACTCGCCATAAATTATTTTTTAAAATTTTAAATTCATAAACAAAATTTATGAATAATTTCTAATATTGACAAAAACACGTAGTGTTTTTATTTGTAATTAGTCATTTGAAATTTCAATTTGAATTCCTAACATTTTTTTATAAGTGATAATTTAGTGCATGACTGTGATCTCACCTGATGGTAAGTGATGATACAGTCTAATATGGAAAGCGCGCTAATTTATTAAGAGGCGATATACCTCTTATGTTTTCTACACAGCATCGTACCGGAACACAAATCTCTTTGATTGGCGGTACGTCTTTGCTGGTAGGGTGGTAACTAGACGCGGATGAAGCCTCTCACCAGTCCAGACTCAGACATATTAGAAAATACAATTTACTAAATGCGCTCTACCGGAGATCGAACTCGGGAACTCTGCTAGCAAAGCGAGTACTCGCACCACTGTGCCAGCGAGGCCGCCAAGTAGCTTTTCATAGGAACCTTTACATATCTACATTCATACACCTATACTATAATATGTTCGAGATTAAGCTGGGATGAAAATTGCATATGTGTAGTAATATTTTGTATAGTTTCAATATTCATTTTAGGAATAAATTTTGAATTTGAATGTCTTAAAATCTAAATTTACGTTGCATTTGCCTCCTGTTCTAAGAAGAACCTAAAATATTATTAGCAAGGAAGTAAGAGATCCCAAAAAAGCAGTAAAACCAGCTTATTGTACTGATTTTATTTATATGTTATTTGTGGTGTACAAAAAAGTATTTTTTGATTCTCTCACAATATACTCAGTCGGTTGTCCTTTTACTTTTCTCGTCTTTACAATATAGAAGTAAAAAAGTAAGTAGCAGCCCCTTAACGTCCTTTAGAGAAAGTTTTTAGAGCATAGACCCACCACCACGCCGCTCCACTGCGAATTGGCAGGCATAGTATACAAGTACACTCTCTATTCCTCCACTCTCATAGTCCGATGTGACGGGAATCCGACAAGATCGGAGAGAGATCAGGCCAAAGACCGACACCTTAACGTGCTCTCCGAGGCACGGGGGTGGATCACACCGCCAACTTCCCAACTTCAGGCAATTATTCAGAAAATCTTAATAGACAACTCAATATTGATTTTTGAATTTGAATCATGAAATAACTAAACGATAGGTTATTATAGCCAATGAATATCAATATCGTTTCGTAGTTCTAAACGATAGGTCGCTATAACCGATGTTATAATAGACGATATGTTACCTGTTGTCTAATATGCTAAGCACTAGACCAATGAGAATGTTACAATATAATTTTCATTAGATTTAGGTAATTCGTTCACTTCCACGCTTTTTTATTGTGTAACATTTCAAACCTTAGCACGATTTCTCAATGAGCTTCCTTTTATGCGATTTAAATTTATATTTATATCAATAAGAAATATCGATATATGTGCCACCGAATCAAACCGATGTAATAGAATAAAACTTCTATACTGTACCAACACTTAAAGGTAGGAAATAGAAGAAAAACAAAAGACAGCGCGCAAGTAATATTTTACAAAATATTTACCTAACGAGCAAAACTCCAATAGCATTGTTCGTTGCGAATATAAGACAAATAAGAGAAATACAGTTTCTTTGTTCTTGGCTCGTAATCTTGTAAGGAGGTTCCACAAATTTCTCTATCATGGAACAATCGGGACAATAAAATGTTTTTGTTATTGTTGGACCCTCCTCAAAGGGTTCGATAGGGTGACCAGGTGGGGAACAGCCATTTTTCAAACTATAAAAACTAGGATTGCATAAGCCCTATAAGATTTTGTCTAAAGAAATATTGTAATTATGGTAACCATTTATATTTTTGTATACATGTAAGTATGTATGTTTGTAACGGTCTTATACAAAAACTACTGGGCCAATTTCAAAAAAATTTTCACCTTAAAGCTGTCATAAAAAATTTGTCATAGCGTGCCCACGGGAAACAATTGATGAAAGAACAAAAAAATGTTCTACAATATTATAGAAGGAATTATATACAAAAAAGATAGGTTTACCATAAATCAAATTACTGTAGTTATGCCACTATACATACTTTTTTACATTTTAAACGTTGATCAAAATTTCGACAATAATCAAACCATATTATTCGTACCTCTGTATAAATCTTTATCGAATTAAATGACCGAATAAGATACCTGAAAAATAATTTTTAAATTATTAACATCGGACATTCCATTTAAAAGATATATCGAATTGAAAAATGTCAATCTAATGTAAATTGTAGCAACCCTTATAACTGGGCCTGCGACTAGTGAGTTAGCTCATATTCCAAGGATACCGATGATAGCCACTGGTAAATTTATACTGTTTTTATTTTTATCAAGCTGAAAATTACTAGATCGATTTAATAAAAATTCTTTCATTACATTCGGACATACGGACATTCGGACATTCGGACATTCGGACATACAGTCGGACATTCTACATAAATGATGTTGCGAATTTAAAAATGTATTATTTAGATATAAAAAGATAGAAAATAAAAGATTTAGATATTAAGTGAAATCGGTATATTAATTAGATTATGAATGTTACTATGTATCTAATAATCTGAAAGGAAGTAATTAAAAACTAGGTGAAATAAAACTTTAATTTTAACTAAAATAAATCGATAGCCCGACTTTGTACGTAGACTTTCACACGGGTGAAACCGTAGGGCATTGCTAGTGATATTAATAATTCAACTTATTGCTTGTAGAAGAAAATTGTTAAAAAGAAAGCTGAATTCTGAAGTCGTTTCCTCTCTAACAGAGGTTGGATTTCAGAGTGAGCAAAATTAGAAAATTCGATTTTCAAATTTGTCAAGCTTCGGACTGCTGAGAGGCTTCGGTCGTGATTAGTTAGATCATGCATTCCTTATGTAAAGTTCCCAGGGGCAAAGTATAAGGAGAGGTTTTAAAGCAATATTTAAATGCCGATTAACTGCCACATATATTTTTACGTAATCAATGAACAGTCGTCGGCAATATCGAGTAAGGTAAGTAGCAGCCCATTAACGTCCCACTGCTGGGCACAGGCCTTCTCGCATATATGAGAGAGGGTTTTTAGAGCATAGACCCACCACGCTGCTCAACTGCGGATTGGCAGGCATAGTACACAAGTGTACTCTCTATTCCTTCACTCTCATAGACCGACGTAACGGCAATCCTACACACCCGACGGCTTAACGTGCTTTCTGAGGTATATATATATATATATATATATATGTCGGAGGGCAGATATCTGTGGAACGCTGGCGCCATCTATCGGCGTCGACAGAGTCAATGGTGGCAGTCCGGCGGGAGTCACTCGACAGTTGTCGAGTAGCGCTCGATCGGAACAGTCAACTGTTGAAACTGTCGCGTTCCTAGCTATTAGTGTTAATGAGTTTGTGTAAATTGATATCGGGAACATTAAGTGATTGAACATTATAAACCGAGTTAATTAATACAGTGTTTGATTGCACCAACAATACCCATGAACGCCCACAGAATAAGAAATTAAATAATGGATCTAATTAATAACGATGTCGGAGGAGAACCCTACGCCCCTGTGTTTTATGTTTCTCCGTTCTCTCTTATTCTCCGACACATATATATATATATATATATATATATATATATATATATATGTAGAGACGTACAGGAATATATCAATTAGGATCTCGTGCTTTTCTAAGAGAAAAATTTAACAAAACACCAATTTTCACAGTACCGTCGTAATATATATTTAATAATATCTTATATATTCGTGATACATATATCTATATATATACAGTAAGAAAAGTTAAATACACAATTTTAATACAAGAAATAAAAACAACTTGTAATTTTAGAGTGAAGAAGGTTCAGAAATCATTTGTCGGGATGAGCATTTTCAATAAGATACCTTAATCAGTTTTCGATCTGCCTCCAAACAATTTTAAGAAATAAGTCAATAACCATTTTTTTACAAAAGGCATATTATAATGTTGAAGATTATTTAAGCGATAGAAGTGTTTGGGCTTGATTCTAGTTTCTCACAGAAGCAAATAGTTACACATTGTGACATACAAAATTATTTTTAAAAGAGTAACCGTTGAGTTTCTTCTCAGCGGATTCAACTTTCCGAACCGGTGGTGGATTTGTTACAAACGCACAGACTACTGACGACTCAAAAGTGTGTTTTGAGCCAACTTGAATAAAGAATATTTTGATTTGATTTGAAAGCGAACTTAACATGGCCAAAAATCCATCTCAATGAATGAAATATATACAGTTTGAAAATTCTTTCCTCAAGTAGGATTATACAGCTTTTTTAAAGCTTAATAAAATTTTCCACATATGATTTTCTATGTACAATAGGAATGGTATTTAGCAATGTTAATATTAATGAATTAATTACAACAAACTCAGTCGGGTGGCCTTTTTTCTCATCGTCATTACTTATTTATAATAAGTTTGTAAAAGAGTTTTGCTTACGATTGCTGATAAGGGGGATGTGGGGGTAAATAATTGTAATAAATCTGCTTACGTAATATCTGAACGGCTCCTAACACAAACTATAGATAGATAAATAGATAGAAAATACTTTATTGTACACCACACAGGAAATATAGAACAGAAACAAGGTAAAGGAGAAAAGAAAACAATGTACAAAAAGGCGGCCTTATATAGAAAGGGTTAGACATATTGCTTAAATGGAATGTGGTAGGTGGTGTAGGCTAAACATAAATAAATATAATAAACCTATTCATATATACAAATATAAATATATATGTACATTTCATATAGATCACACATACACATATATATTAGGATAAGATGAAATCCACATTACTACTAGACATCAGTTAAAAGATTGTGTCCGACGCAAACAGATGCGTCTCAAGACACTTGAATAAACGACTCTGCCGCAATGTTATCCATTTGGGGTTGCAGTTTTATGCATAACAATAATGCAGTAAAGATGTTTTATCTTCTGGATTATAAAATATTACGACTACATAAATATTACTTACTACTTTTGTTTAGGTTGATAAATTTACGTAATGTTATCGTTGGAAAAAGAAAAAGTATACTGCAGGCTTTCAACTGGAGCTTATGGAATAAATACTTAGAAGATAAAATAAAATATAGTTTTACTTAAGTTGAGACTTGTTAGTCTCTCTGTTGAAAGACTTTCTTTTAAATGTAGCATTTTAATATTACATTTTCTTTGTACTAATCCCAACAGCTATCTCTGATCGTTTGATCATTTTATTTTGTTTTAAACGCTAATATTTTGTTTTAAACCTTGAGTTATCTAGGTCACTTTAGTTTATAGTATAACTGTAGTGTTTAGAAATACATTTATTGCATGATTAGCATCACGAAGATGTGCAGCGTTTTTTATACTAATTATTTTGAAAGTCAGGTAGTTTTAATATTTACAAATAACATGTGGCATTTTAATTTGCCTCTCGTCAGTTTGCCAACGAAGTTTCACTTTTTTCTTGAGGGAGTGATCTAAAACCATCTTCCCATTATTGCTTTTACATAAAACTAGTTTGAAGTACATCGGTTGGGTGGTTTCGTAGTCTGTAATGGACATTGGTAGAAACTGTTCTTGTGCTACATATATGTCGGAGAATAAGAGAGAAGGAAGCATAAAGCATAGGGGCGTAGGGTTCTCCGCCGGGTTATTTTTATTTAAAATTTTATGAAAATTAGTATATTAAATAACGAGTGGCAAATTAAAATGCCGTTTTTTTTTTTGTAAATATTAAAACTACGTAACTTTCAAACGAATCAGCTTCGTGACGCTTTCACGCGTTTCATTGGTTTAAAAAATACCTACATGCGCCTAAAGAAGTTTCACTTCAACAATGAAGTATTTATAGTGCAGTTCGTAGAATAGAAATAGTTTTTAAGTAAAGTAGTAAGTGTAATATATTGGGAATAGGTCTTAATAATTAGTACGTAGGTTGTATATAGGTTTTAAAAGATAACTGTAATGTCAATGTTTCAGTTGTTATAACCGATCTGTATTTTTAAACGTTGTCGTTATATTCGGTTTTTTTATTTATTTATTTAGAGATAGATACACCATCGACTTATCACTATACATTCTTATAAATTTAAATTATATTGGTACAGTATGACAAGCTATTACAGGTGTATGCAGCACTATTGAATATAAAATTAAATTAAATTAAGTATGATGTAAACAAAAAGAAAAAGAGAAATGACAACATGCAAAAAAGTAAGGCAACGAATAACTAAAATAAATGTTAGTTTAAAAGTAAATCTAAATACGGAGAACATTACTAATAATTTCGACAAATTTTAAATAATCCTCACAACCGAGAATGTCAATATCACCTTTACGTGAGACTATGTTTCACGTTTCCATGAGTTTGTTCAAAGGAGCACATCTTCGAACATTGGACCTAGAGTAATTTTAGGTTTTGACTGTATGTAGCATGTCTCAGGTAGCGTTATACATAAAGCTTAGAATATAACATATTCAAATAACTTAGCATGTAAATCTCCTGGGTTAACCCGCTAACCTCTAAACATGTCGGCGAACTCAATTCAACGTCGCCGTTGGCTCACTTTGAGAAACGTTTTTTCTTAACAACATTAATCTTTTCGTACAAGTATTCAACTTGTTCTCTTGTTCGTTCCTGCTTCAATACAGACGTGACAAGAGCCAGTGATACACTGATATATTAAACACTGGAAGGGTCTTGATTATATTTTCTTAAAAGTTCCATATCATAATTTAGCGTTAGTAACTTGCCAAGGTCTGTCACTCGCGTAGTTTCTGATACCATGCGAATAGGAGTAAATCGGTTCTACTGAGCTTCTTCATGCCGAAATTTGTTACTGACCTTGATCACATTTACTTCAGCAATCTCTAGTGTTTAAGTATTATAAGTGACTGATCAATTTTCACTTATATATATAAAATTCTTCTGTAGATCAGTCGTATGTAGATATGAATGATCTCTTCCTAAAAGGCTGGACTCATTGCGATAATATTTTTCTGTGTGTTGATTCAAGTTTAGATTGACAACTAATGATCCAATAAATAACAGATTTCCCAATATTTCTACGGGACTGGGATCTACGCTGGTGATAATGTCAAAAACAAATCGAAATATCTTTATTCAAGTAGGCATGTTAAAGCACTTTTGAATCGTCAAATAATATATATATTTTTTTCTTTTCCACACTCTAATTGTAATGTATGTCTGATGATGGTACTCCAGCACGACATAAAATCTAAAGTTACGAGGGTTCCTTCGCGCTCCGATCCGAGAAGAGCCCACAACAAACTCAGTCGGGTTTTTTTTTGTTACCATCATCATCATATCATTTCAGTATGTTATGATAGGATATCTTATAATTAAGAAGGTTCTCGGGAACGGGAAATTCTAAGAGGTGTAAGATATACCGGAATAAACCACAGTGAGAAGTGGCCAGGTTTTAAGTGTCTTGCTCTCAAGCAAGTCGCATTAATAATAAATTTGCTTGACTGATTGAATACTTAATATATCCGGTAAAAAAATTTTACTTCAATAAGACCAATTTTGCAAATTATTAATTAAGTTTTTGTTTGTGCAATAGATAATTTATCTATATTTTTTTGTCGTTTTAACCTTCGTTAGGGCTCTGTACACGTACTTGCCTTTCTTTTTCGTTGAGAAATACATTTACACGCCTTGTCTAAAAGTTATGCCTTCAGCCAAGTGTGTGGGATTCACTGAAGTACAGAATAAAGGAATACTGCGCATCCTTATCTGGGGCAGAAGAGATTCGATGGAGACCCCGGGAATCAGCTATCACGACCAATCCAAGGGATAGAAGACACACAATGCACGTTTTCTGATACTCTTCCTTCGGATGAACATGGTCTCTGCTACGGTTTCCCTCCCCTTCTCTGATGCTTTCTTCTATGCAATGACGTTCTCATAGAAGAAAGTGACGTGTATTTATTCCTGCTATATAAACGGTTTATCGTGTTTTTAAGAAATTTCACGGTTGTGGAAAATAGTTCACCGAGAGAAGTACTTTATGGTATCCAAAAGAGAGTATGTAAATTGTTAAACTGTAAAATACATATATAATTAAATACAGGCGTGGAAAGGCGGTCTGATTACTATAAGCAGTCTCTTCCAGACAACTTCTAGCTTAGATAATTTTTGAAGATAATTTTGTAAATGTCGAGTCATATCCAGGAGAAATTTTGTTTGTCCAAAGAAAGGCGTGCCCGGCAGCCTCCTAACGGCGTCTGCTTGAAGATGAATGGCCCCAAACGTCCCCTTCCTTCCGAGCTTTCAACTTACGGCCATAAAATACTTGAATGGCCGTTTTATTTAGCACCGATCGTTTGTTGGCGTTATGAGGGTCAGTGTGAAGCCTTACGGCGCAGACTATAAAAACTTAAATAGGCTTTAGAATGACTCATTTATAGCTCAACACCCGATATTATCACTAAGGAAAAACACTGATTAGTTTCGTAGAAATATGACGACTGAAAGCCATTTTGTATACAACGGAGAAGGAACTTCCAGGTAGATACTATGCAAGAAAATAAAGACCTTGTGATTAATACAGATTGATTTCTTCCAAACATTGCCTTCTAAATAACTTCAAACTGACCGACTGTCAGCTCGAGTTATAATGTTATTTAATTGGTCGATCTATATGATCCCTACACATAAATAGACACAGGTGATAATAATAAATATTGAACGGCTTGATAATTAAACAATATTCAACATGATTTCTGTAAATGACTAATAATGATTAATATTTAAAATGATCTAATAATGATACATCTATGAAAGAATATTGACTTAATTATTTTATTTGTTTGTTAAATATAATGCAAGCGTATTATTCAAACCTTGATATATACTACTAGCTGAATCCGCGACTTCTTCTACGTGGAATGTTTTTTGGGTAGCAATTTCATTGTTTTACAAATTAGACACATGACCTCTACTCGGCATAAGGAATATTCCTACCAAATTTCAAGTCTCTACGCCTTATGGTTCCAGAGATATCGTGATGAGTCAATAGATACCTGAATATGCCTTATACATAAATTAAAAAGTCACAGTTAAGTTTATAAGTAAATAAATATGTACCTTTGACTTTGATAAGATAGATAGATAATAATAATACTCTTTGACATTTTGGTGGTCAGAAGACGAAGTTCAGTTTCAGTTTCAGCGGTAATTTCCAGAATTCACAAAAAATCTGCGATTTGATTGTCAAAAAGATTTATTTCAGCGTGTCCAAGATGATAGTGCTAATTTTAGTATTCGTGACCATTGAAAGTTGACTTAAATCATTCTGTGCTTTTCAAAGACTATGTTGTTTTGAATTTACAACTAATTCTTTTGTTGTACACTACAAGAAATATACATACAGAAAACACTTCAAATAAAATACAAAACAGTTAGAGTGACTGCTGAAAGAGCAGGGGTAGAGTTTGGTGATTAATGCTTGTCTTATTGCATTTTCTTAGGTATTGAAATTATACAGTTCTTAAGAAGTAAAAACTGGATTACATTTTTCTTTTTTGTATAAAAATAATACCTATATATTAATTTCGCCCTTCCTGCGTTTTATTACAGCGCTATAATATATAAGTCGAGGTATACATACAGATTATGAAATAAGGATCTATTCCTCTATTTAAATTACTATAACATCTATATACATATATAAGAGATAAACAGGTATCTATTGACTCAGCACCACATCTCTGGAGCCATAAGGCGTAGAGACTTGAAATTTGATAGGAATATTCCTTTTGCCGAGTAGAGGTCAGCTAAGAACGGATTTTATGAAATTCCACCCGCAAGGGGGGTGTTAAACATATGTTTCTTATATGTAAAACAATTTGCCTAAATTAATGAAAATGCTACCCAAAAAAACATTCCGCGCAGGCGAGGTCGCGGGATCAGCTTGTTATACATATATGGTATACACATGCCTATATATTTTCAAACTCATTATTTAGTCTAAGAAATTGTCATTCGCTAACAAAGTAACCTTCGTAAAATTATATTTTTCCTAATGTTTTCCTTAAAACGGTGAATAAACAATTATTGTCACTAATCTCGGAGCAAAGCAATTTTAGATTTGAAATCTTCCATAAAATTACATGAATATTTAATCAAGAAAGCGTTGATAAAAATGATTTATATCTCTCAAATAAACATTGACGAAATGTAGGGAAGACAATGGGGGTGGGTGACTACTGACTTCTCAGTCATAATTGGCATTATGAAAGTATTAAGGCGTTTCCTTGTCATCATCCGAAAAGTTAAAATAAATATGACCTCTCCTTGACGAAAGGAATATTCCTACAAAATTTCAAGTTGTAGAGACTTGAAATTGCCTTATGGTTACAGAGATATCGTGATGAGTCAATAGATACCTGGATGTCTCTTATATATGTCGGAGAATAAGAAAGAAGGAAGCATAAAGTATAGAAGCGTAGGGTTCTCCGCCGACATCGTCATTAATGGCATCCATAATTTCCATAGTAGTTTCCATAATAATAGCTAGAGACCACCAGAGAACTACCGAGAGACGTGCGCCGGATTGTCACTATTGACTCTGCTCCACGCCGATAGACAGATGGCGCTAGCGTTCCACAGACTATTGCACTCCGACATATATATGTTATATCCCAGGAGCAATTCTAGGGTATGTGTAGCCCCTGCCAACCCACAGTGGAGCAGTTTGGCGGGTCTATGAGTATCTCTCCTATGGGTCAGTAGGCCTGGCTGTTAATAAAATATCGTCAATTTAAAGTGAAAAGGGTCACCAGAAAAGCGAAAGGGTGGTCGCCGCTGAAGCGACATAGTGAGGCGATGTGCGATGTTTGGGTAAGGTGAATAAGACTATACCAATAAAGTAGTTTCACTTTTAATTTGAGTCAGAAGGGTTGTATTGAAAGGGATTGGAAGGATATTACGGTATGCTGTGAGGATAATAGGAGATACTATTGTTATTATTACGTTGATAATGATATGAGTAGCAACGCGAATTTACCGAGGAAACAAATATAACCAGAGCGTGATATTGAGACGTGGTTGCTTGCTACCTGAGACAAGATCTGTTTTTTGGAATATAGTCCCTTCGGTCGTGCGAGGCACTTGAATCGGTAACGGCGCCTACGAATTGATACGTATATAAAAATCAGATGCACGGATTTGTCCGTCCGTTGTTAATTAATTTTACAATAGTTGTTATATATGTATCACATAATGTATATCCTAGTCTAGTTATTCTATTTATATAAGACAATATTTCTGAGTAAATACAATGTATAAAATTATTTAACAATGTGTAAATGTAAATAAATGTAGTGTTGCCACTACAAATTCATGTCTCTTCCATACTTTTCTAAAAATATGTTGCACTTACCTTCAGGTGGATCTTTAAAGAACGCTATAAACATTATATAACGTTAATTGTTACAATATCATAGGAAAAACTATTTTCGCTAACGATACATAATTCTACACCGATAAGTATTTCACCAATTCTCTACTCTAATGAGTATTTCAAACCGGACAACAATTAAGGACACTAGTTTCATCAATTATCTGCTCGTAATTGGGGCCTTAATTTGCGGTTGCTGACAAATAAACACGTAGATATTTTCGTCGAGATCAAATCGAAACCTCGTAAGTGACATTTTCGAGTTGAATCGAGTTTTGATGTACATTTGTTCCTAGAAAGCATACTTGTTATATACTAGCTGTAGTACGTAGAGATTCCGCCTTCGAGTCGTGCAGAGAAAATTTAGGAAATTGTATTTTCTAATTTGCCAACTGGCGAGACGCTTCGGTCGTGGCTAGTTACATAACTACTAGCAAGTACTTAGGAGAACTCTATAAAAGGATACGCCTTTTTTTTTTGTTTTGTTTTTGGAGTATATTAATTTGTTTGGTATTTTACATAGGATATATATTTTTTAGACGATTCAATAAAATTGTGAACCGCAAGATTACTGCTGCCACCTTTGGACTCGTGCACCCCAGTATCAACTCCTTCCATTTGACCGGATTCAAAGTCGGGCAATTCAAATTGTTGGCAACCCTCAACTGACCAACAAACTGGAGACTCTAGACCATAGACGAAGCATTAATTCCCTCTGTGTTTTCTATAGTCTATTATGGGGAGTGTTCAGAGGAACTGTTTAAGTTAGTACCGCCGTCACAATTCTACGACCGACCATCTCGTCGTAGAAATAAATTCCACTCACATTGGACGAATAGCACTCATCAACGACTCGATTTGAACAATTTTTTTTTCTACGTACCTACAAAATGTGGAACTAACTTCCAGTGTCCGCCAAGAATTCCACTTGCAAATGTTTAAAAGGCAAGTGAACTCCCACCTTGACCGGCAACGCATCGGCTGCTCCCCTAGTGCTTCAGGTGATCATTTACCATCAGGTGACCCGCGCCGAAATATTCTGAAATAAATTTCGAAATTACTTATTTCTTTTTTCATAATATATATCGAGACAGGTGAGTATATCTATGTCTCCACAGAGATTATTTTAAAGCGTTATTTGAATTCAGCAAAACACTTAGGGTTGTTCAAAAGTATGTAACAATTTGTCAGCTATTATAACTTCCACGGAATCAATTATGCTTTATTTACGAACGGAGGGTGCCTCCCTCGTCCCTCCCTGATTTGAATAATTCCTCTCAATTTTAATAAATGCTTCCATTTTTTCCACAGAAATTTCGAGCGCGATGTAATGCCATAACTTTTTAATATTGAAACAAATAATTTCTCCTTTTTGTAGACAAGTCTGTAATAAAAGAAAATAAAGTTTATGGCTGAGCTGTTTTTATTGCTAGGACTTAGCTCAATGTTTGGAAAACAATTCGTATTTCTTGTATATCACGTAATCAAATTGTATAAAATATAAAAATATAAATAGAAACCTCTTATAAGTGGACAAGCATTATTGATATATGCCATCAGTGACCTCAGAAATTTGACGAATTGGTGTCAATTTTGATTGGTTTTTTCTAAATTAAATATTCTCATTTAGGACTAAAAACCTTGCATAAATACTGAAATCTGTAATTTTAGAGAGTTCTACTTAATATAGACTACAAGTTTATCACCTATATAAGTCCTTAGAAATACGTCAAAAACCCTCATGATCCATTAGGGTGTACTTTTGTTATGAAGGAACATATAGATTAATAAAAAATTTGTAGATTTGATGTCAGTGAGTGTAAAATTTTTACGGACGTAACGCGTGATTAGCGCCACGAAGATGTGGAGCGTTTATTATGATAATTCCTTTGAAGGTGAGGTAGTTTTAATAATCACAATTTGGCACTCGTCAATTAATAATTTAATATACTATTTTTGATAAATAAATAAAATAAAATAAAAATCTTTTATTTCAACATAATTAGCGGTCATAGCAGTATTAGTAGTGTTAGTAAATACATCGATAAACAGAAACTTAAAAACTAGGTGATAATACAATTATGGCTACTTAAATCTATTTCCGGTCTACCTTATCAGTACATGAACCAATGAGCAGTGGTTCAAATACTGACAGTCGAGCCTGGCAGCAAACGCACTCAAGACGCTGTTGGAATTGGCCCGGATTCTTCGCAAAAGGGGTGTACACCGCTTACGCATGGTTGCATAGAAGCAATGCACACGCGCGTCGGCGGACATACCTGTCGCACTGCAGAATCGGCATATCGGAAGTCCCATCAGCATATTTAGGATGCTTTATTATGCATTATTATATTGCACGCGTAGGGCGTTGTACTGTTTTTGAGTATAATCGACCCACAGGCTACTCGTGTAGAATGAGGTGCAGTAAGCTTTAAAAAGTGATATTTTCACTGGCACCGTACACCGAGCAAACCTGCGGACATTCATATTTGCCCTCATTGACAACGCCCTACGCTCGCGTTCCATGTCAGCATCGTCTTTCAGGTTAGGGGTCAGTACGTGACCCAAGTATTTAATACTTTCCACCTTTAGCAAAGGAATCCCATAAAGCTTCATAGACGGGACTGAAGAGGGCAGCGACTTGGCCTGAAACACCATGCATTCACTCTTCTTTACATTATATGATAGGCCATGACGGTAAGCATATTGCTCACAGATAACTAACAGTTTCCTTATGCCGCAGACAGAGGCAGTTAACAGCCCCACTAATGTTATTGAGACACGCGCCCTCAATATGATACCCCGTACGGGTGCTGCTAGGGACCTCTATCAGTTCGTTGACATATAAGTTGAAAAACTTAGGGGAGGTTAAACCCCCCTGCCTCACCCCGCACTCCAACCTATACGGACTCGAGTAGCTTCCCGACCATCTCATGAATTGACCTGATTACTATACCAGAACTTAAAAGTGTTAATGATATGCTGTGGCATCCCAGCTTCTCTCATTTTTTGCCACAGGATATCATAGTTCACCAGGTCAAACGCCTTGGAAAGATCGAGAAAGCAGGCATAAATAGGAGTCTGCCTCGCTGAATAGTACCTGACAGTCTGTTTTAAGCGTAATAGAGCCGACTCAGTTGACAAACCAGGTTTGAAACCAAACTGATTATCATGCAGTGTTATGTATCTGTCAAGCTGAGTATTTAACAAACTGTCAAGTATTTTGGCAATAACAGTGGCAAGGGAAATCGGCCTGTAGTTGGACTTGGTACTAATGTCTCCAGTTTTACACAATCGGTACCACCACAGTCTTCATCAGTGCCTGAGGTAAGTATGAATGCCCTACACACAAGTTGTAGAACATCACTAGCACACTGGGTAGGAGGGGGCCAGCGTATTTTAAATGCTCAATGCTGAGCCCGTCGTGGCCAGGAGATTTACCCCCCGAAATAGAGCTTATGGCTCTAATGATGTCGTCGTCGGTAAACCGGACTACAATCTCCTGCCCACTTGTATACCCATCACTAACTGACTGCGAAGGTCCCAACGGAGATTTTACTCTAAAGTGATCCTTAAACATGTTAGCTATAAGACTGTGATCAGATATACCCTCAACGCTCACAGTCAACCCAGGCTTGCTGTTTAACCTATTTGTGGCCTTCCAGAAACTTTAAAAGTCATTTTTAGCGCGATGTGAGGCCAAAATATCCAATTTAATTTGGTCACCACGATTTTGACACCACTTAAGACGTGACTTAAAGTAATTCCGGCTATCACGCATGCATTTATAAACGTAACCGCTCTTAGGCTTACCGTACAAAGACCATATCAAAAACGCAGTCCTGGCCTCCCTATGAGCATCACGAACATACCTATTCCAACCAATAACAGGCCTCTTCCGCCTCCCTCTGCTTTCACCCTTGGATTCAGCTGCGGCCGTCATTAATATATCCGTAAATTCATTGTAAATAAAGTAAGATAAAGTAGAAAATAAAAAAAATCGTAAATTCTCTTTTCTAAATTTTAAATTCAAAAACAAAATGAGACTTCAATCAATTATTTGTGTTAATTTTTGACACTTTTAATATTGTAATTACAGTTAACTATCTTCCTTTTTCTCTCCCTCTAAGTTGTGGAAATGTAATGTTTTAGATGACATAAAAATTGGTTTGCCAAAGAAGTTTCACTTCTGACATGTGTGCTTTGTACGCATGCACTTTAAATTTATATATATATATATAAATCCTATTTACATTTATTATATAAAAAAGATTAACGTAACACTGGCATAATTATAACATGCCATTTCTTGAGCATTACCCCCACACTATCTTGCATACGACCAAAGTTTGACTTCATCTCCGGTGTATTTACTCGAGGCAAGCTAGAAGACAACTTTGCTAACTTTAACCGTACTGGAAACGCTAAAACTTTGTACTCGTAGGTTCTTGTTATTCATACATTTATAATATGAGGCTGTAAGAGCAAGAATGGTCTATAGCTTATTGCAGAAATATATTTATGAGGACATAGAAGAAGTTATTTTTCAACGTCTGCATTCAGGAATATAAACATAGGCCTACACATATTACTGGGGAAATGAACTCAAATAAAATAAATATGCATTTGTTTACTGGATAAGATGAAAGTTATGTCTAATATCCTTGTTCCGCTCCACCCAGTCATCGTTGGGAACTCGAAACTCGAAATTGTTGACATATAGTCCAGCTAGGTAGGTTTAATTTCGAGAAAGAGTTCAACCGTCGGATCCATCTCGGCTGGGCAGCGTTCGGAAAGCTACGTAAGATCTTTTTCTGCAATATCCCTCAGTGCCAGAAGTCCTAAGACTTCGCACAGTGCCTGTTGCCAGTGATCACATACGGATCGGAAACGTGTTCGCTAACTGTGGGCCTCATACGAAAGCTCAAAGTCATGCAGCGTGCTATGTAGAGGGCTATGCTTGTAGTTTCGCTACGCGATCAAATCAGAAAAGAGGAAATACGTAGAAAAATCAAAATAACCGACATAACCGTAACAATCACGAAGCTGAACTGGCAATGGGCGGGGCATATAGTCCGACGAACCGATGGACGTTGGGGTTCGAAGGTGCTGGAATGGCGACCCCGCACTGGCTGACGCAGTGCAGACACACCCCCTACAAGGTGAACCAACGACATAAGGGGGGTCGCTGGTAGCCACTGGAGCATTTTTGTTTAGTAGAGTCGAAGGTTCGAGTCATAGGCAAGCCCCGTCAAAGCTAAAGCTTTTGAAAGTCAAAGGAATTCAAGGGTTCAAGAAAGAGGACCTTGAACACTTAAACTCCTTTGTCGGTCGCAACCTGGCTTGTCAGAGAGTATGTGCAAGTGGACTTCTAACAACGTCATCTCAGGTTGTCGAAGATGCCACTGGGTATTCTGGCACAGCAATTGAGTCCCACACTAAGTGGGTAAAACGATTTCCCAACATAAAAAAGGCACCCTTGAGTCTCACTTTACTAATGACACTTTTTTGCTTGATTGCTCTTTTCAATCCATTATTATGCTATATATTAACGGAAACACGGCGAGGAAGCCTGAATATCTGGAATAATTCTTAGGTATGTGTAGCCTGACATCGCGCAGTGGAGTGGTGGGACTGCTCTAAAAAAGCCTTCTCTCCTATAACTAAGGAGGCTTGTGCCTTGCAATGTGAGGCTAAGAGGCTTTTTGTCGCTGGGTGATGCATTTGCGCACCACGCCTGGGAGACAGACGGGTGGGACTCGCCGGTAGTACCAGAATAGCCACTAAAACCCAGCGTAGTCTTCTTCATTTGGGAATGGATGGACCAGAGGTTCGTGGTGGTATTTCACTCTGGCTCGTCCGGGGTACTGTGCTTCAGCTGCATTCGCCCTCTCTCTTTGTCGTTCCTCCTTTAGCGAAATGATAGTTTTGCAGAAGGTGGCAACATCATTCCAGGCCCGCTCGTTGACAAGCAGCTTGCCAGAGAGAGGTCTGCACCGACCTGCGACGTCAGAAGATGATGCTGAGGTCCCCAGGCCGGAAATTCGGACATCGTGCGCTGTGTCCACAGGAGTACCATGTTCGTGGCAAGTGGCCGACGACTCACAGCCAACGATTTGGTGCACGTATTTTCCAATGCTACCATGACCGATTAGCACTTGCACCAAACGGTAGGAAAGCACTCCTTGTCGTCTACTGAGCCATTGCTCCAAGTGAGGGCGGAGTGCCCCCATTTATTATGGCCCCACTGGCTGCTGGGGACCCGAGGTCCTCTTTCCATGCTTCGATCAAGGCTCTGTCAGCAGTAACCTTGACCCTCCTGACCCGACGCTAAGAGGCTGCTAATTTACCTTAATTACCTTTTCACAGCCGATTTCCTTGAAGTATAAAACCTGCATAAGAAAGTCCTCCCACTTCCTTTACTACAATTTTATTTAAATTTGATAGTCTATATGTTATAATATTATTCATAAGTGTGCATATGAAGATTTTTTTTCTATTTATGAATATTTTTGTAAAAAAAAATCATGAGAATATTCTGCATTGTGTATATGTATCTGTAACAATGTTTCATTAGAAAGCTCTTATACAATGTTTCATCCTGTGTTTGATTTCATCATAAGTTTGATTTAAAAAACCTTAACTAATAAGCATTTTAACCTTCCAAAGGGGCAGCCCTTATATTTTAATTGTTTAAAATGGCAGTCCCTAGTTTTTTTAGTTGCCAGTATATTATTGAAATAGTATCACTATTTTTCATTAATATAAATTTATATTTATTTTATTTAAATATTTGTGAATTTAGTACTATCAATTAATCTAAACAATGGCGAGAATACACGGTTAACAACTTCGGTTCTTTGTGGGACGTAAATGGACGCTAGTCGCTAACTGGCAACAATTCTTTTTCAGTTCGCTATATTTAGAGCCATTTGTTGTTCACTGGGGGTTATATTTTTTGGTGATAGAGGAGAGCAAAGCTCGCCCCACATTCCTTGTACTTTTATTTGTATATTTTACATAAGTATCAACAGTAACGATTTACGGCGATTAATTAATGATATCGATTTGTTGTTTCGTTTTTGTTATCATCGAGTATATATATGAAAAACTTGCCTCCTCCTCCTCCTTTCATATCTCCTTCGCTTCTTTCATTCTCATTAAACTTTTCATACAAGTTCGTCGGTTTAGACTCGTACTCTTGACCTGGCCCTTATTTAAAATGCCTTGGATTTGGTCCAGGAATGTTCGCCTTGGTCTTCACCTTCCAACTTTCGCATTCACGCTTGACTCATAAATCTTTTTTGCCAGTCTCCTTTCATTTATTCTCTCTACGTGCCCAAACCATCTAAGCATACCTATCTCAATTTTAGTCACTACCTCTTCTTTTATACCACAACGTTCTCTTATAACACTATTTCTTAATCTGTTACTCAGTTTTTATCCACTCATACTTCTCAACGCTCTCATCTCTACTGCATTTATTTTAGTTTTGTGATTCTTCTGCCATACCCAACTTTCACTACCATACATAAGTGTTGGTATCAACATTCCTGCATGCACAGCCAGTATAGCCCTTTGAGACACCATCTGGCTATTCATAAAGGCGTACAGAGCACCATTTACCATATTCCCTGTATTCACTCTCCATTCAATAGCACTTTCACATGATCCATCTTTTGTAAATTTAGATCCCAAGTATACAAATTCTTTCACCTCTTCCACTTGTTTCCCATCTATCAAAATATTGCCATTCATCATAGATTCATCTCTTTCAAAAAGCATAACTTTCGTTTTGTTTACATTCACTTTCATTCCTTTTCTTTTCAAAGCTTCATTCATAATATTTACCATCTCCTGTAGCTCATTAGCGGATGACGCAAGTATTACTTGATCATCAGCGTAGAATAAACATTTGATGAGTAATTCATTCATTCTTAACCCATACATAGTTTCTTTTAAATCTGTCAAACAGTTAGCCATGAATAGGTTGAACAGCCATGGTGACGCAACACATCTTTGTCTTTCGACAGGAAACCACTCCGTGTACGCCCCGTTTATTCTGACACAAGAACTAGAACCCTCATAGAGAGACTTCAATGCTTGAATCAGATTACCGCTCACCCCATACGTTAATAATGTTGACCACAGCTCATTCCTCACCACTCCATGCCTTTTCTAAATCTATGTTTAGTAACTTTAATATTTCAAAGACTGTGTAAGGTGCATTCACTAGAGGTAAAAAAAAGTTATTATTAAAGACTGAAATTTGGACAAATATATTGGGGAGGGTATGATTTGATAGTTAAAATTGATTCGTCGCAGGCCTCGATTAAAACACGTGTTTTTGGTAGTAGTTTTTTTACAATAAATTTAATGCATCTAATCATTATTAAATAAATGCAGAAATTTCAAACCTAACCAAGATCTTCTGAAAAAACTAGACTAGACTATTTTTATTGACATAAACCCTTAAAATAATAAATTTTAAGGTGGTAGTTTCTTTACCTACTGTTTGTAAATTATTCCATATAGGCCGTTCTTATTAACTTAGTTTCAATTCATCATCGCAAAGGTGAACATCGTGAGAAAAGCAGCATAGATCCAAAAGAAGTTGTGGGTTATGTATGTCTGTCAACTCATATTGAAACTAGGTCTGCTTCGCACCCCTTTTATTTATTTCGTTATTGTTACCACACCACACTTAGAAAATACGTAAAAAAGGAAACTTAAACTAACTTGGAAGTGATTTCTTCCAATCAACCAGGTAGGAGACAGATATAAGAGAGAGCATAACATAGGTAGGCCCACTTTATTAAGAAGAAAGTATTTTTCTACATGAGAAATGTTACTACGCTGATTATTTTTTAATTTATACTCTTTATTAAGCATCGTATTGTAAAGGCAAATTAGAGCAAAATTTATAAAGTTTTGAAGTGCGGTTGATTATAGTCGGCTTAATAACAATCTCTTCCAGAATACCTACCTTAACGACTTATATACTTATTTGTTGCTTTATTGTTTTATCTTAAAATAGAAAGTCAAGTATATTGTTATTCATCTACACAATAGGGAAATACCGCACACAGCTTAGGCGATTACTGCTGCTATTTTAAAAGGTGCTATTTTCTATATAGCTAATTGCCAATTAACTAGTTTTCCGTATGAAACTTGATAACTTGATAATTTATCATAATAATTCTATAATAAAGTAAGTATTTATGGACGTCTGTAGCCAAGTTTGGAGGAGAAGTCTCGATATGGCGCTTGTCTGGGCTCGAGTCGTTACTATGAAAGGCAATGAGTTTTCTGTAGTAAAATTGGTCTTTTATGAATAAAATGCTTTCTAAGTTATGTTTATTATTTTATAGACGAAAATTGTTAAGACAAAATCGAGCTAAAGTTATATAAAGTTGAGTTGAACAAAAAGCCTTATCGTCTTTATATTTATCTATTTTTTTTGTTGTTTTAGTGAGATCGTTGTAGTTTTAATGGCAAGCCAAGTATATTTGTATCGATTTAAACAAAATGGAAATCCAGCGGACAGCCTGCTAACGGTGGACAATTTGCAAACACCGCAAACGAACAAAGAATCGCGCCAGTTAGCGTCCATTTGCTTCGCCACAAAGGGCTAAAGTTTTTTATCCGGCAATTTGTTTCTGGCTTTCACAACAGGATGGAGGGCTTCCGATTCAACGAATTTAACAAGAACACTATACTATCTATATATTTATTCCTATATTAATAGATATAACTGTAGAATTTCATGGCGATCTTTTACATCATCATCAGTTAGACAAAAACTTGAATGGTTTGTAGATTTCCAGATTACATTCTGGAAGAGTTAAGCTTCTGAATATAACTTACAACCATATAGGATCCGTGGAGAATTAAATCTAATTGATATTACAAAACTGAAATATTTGATCACTTTTCCTTTCATTTTGACAATAACATCCTCTACTTATATTGGTTACAAATTATATTGGTTACTTATTACAAATGGTTTATGTTAGTTTTACCAAAAAAATAAATATGAGATATAAAAATCTGACGAAGGATTTTTCTTTTAATAATATTTCTATACATAAAAATATGGCTTCCGAAAAAGACGTGCAACGATGAATCCTGCTTCTCAAATATCTCGTTATTAGATCCACACAAAAAGAAAACTAAATTGATGAAAACGAGAGCTTCGAAGAATTTCTTTCATATTGTTCAAGGTTTGTGGGTCGAAAGTAAAAATATTTACGATAAATGTTGTTGAACTTAAAAGAAATTTAAGCATAGCATTGTTTTGTTAAACTTGTCTTTAATTGTAACTTTTTGGTATTTAAGTTTACAAAGTATTAATAAAATTTAAACTTGATATTCATTATGAAATCACCGAAACTATTTGCATGTTTTTCTTATATTTTGGCTTAAATCTTCTTTTCGTATTATACTCGTATTAGCGTGTTCAATCGAAGTAACGTCTATTGTAATGGCTTATATGGCTATGTTTAATAAGGCTAGTATTAATTAAACGTAATTAATATATAGTTTTGATTGCCATTATGAGAGTGTAAAAGGTGTAATGTGGTAGATGTCACACTAGTTTATGATTCCCATTAAAACCCAGCACTGCAGTATACTTTAGCATCCTGCTGAAATCGGAGACCTTGTTTAATTACGTAATAATAATAAATATAAAAAATTGACTATAAATAAATAGTTTAATAATTTGATTATTAAAAATAAGCAAGTTATGAAACAAAAAATTTCTATGTTTCAAATCCATAGAATTTGAAAATATGTCTTAAAACTTGTACGAATCTTTGAACTTTAATATTTGAAATGTGGTACTAGAGAAAAATGCTTTGTATACCTGGGACAGCACATCGTTACAACTCTTCAATGGACTATTCATAATTTGCTTTATAAAACTACTTTACTACTGTGGTTACATTGTGAGATAACTAGGTAAAAAAATTTTGTGATCACCGGAAAAGTTAATGGCAAAAGAGCAAGAGATGAAGAAAATGTTAATCATTTTTTTAGCTGGGAATTCAATCACAGCTATAAGTCCGGGAGTATAGGGCTAGGCGACGGAAGAAATATCGCAATACATAGACACAGGAGGAACCTCTTCACCTGTTAATGGGACATCCAAATATCGCTTATGCTTTCCTCTCTGATATCCCGGAAAAGTCCGACGTTTAAGAAGGTGAGGCCTATGCATTAATCCGCAAGATATTTAACACTGGCGTCGTATTTAAAACCTATAACAATTTATTAAAAACTCTTCATGTTATATACAAAAATACATTATGACTTGCTGGCGCGAGTGCTTGTTTCACAATCCCTATATATTCCAAACAGAGCATTTAGGATATTGTATTTAAAAAATTTGGACCTAAATTACTTTGTACCATTTTTTTCGTTAGGATATGCTTTTAGGCACAAACGATCGGGAATATGGAAATCGGGAGGAGGCCTTACTCAATAAAACCCAGTGGAACCACTATCAACTGTATGTGAGACATCAGAGGCTCATTTTGGTGTTCCGGATGAGTCTGACTCAGGGTTCACGGAGGCAAAATCCGGCTAGGATCGCGCCTTTTTCGTGAGATGGAGGATCTACTGCATTCTGTCTCTCTGGCTCGTGGGCTTTCTTTAGCGAGATTACGTTACCATCATCACAGCTAGACATTAACCTGTGAACAATAAAAACACGGCTATCGGTTAATCTATTCAGTTGCAAGCCTTGATAAAGTTATTCAATAAATACATGATTTAATTTACCTAAAAGTTCGAAGTCATAAATATTTCGTATTGATATCAGACGAACTTGTAAGTTTTAACAAGATACCCTTAGGATACACAGAGGAAATTGACTTCTCAAGGGACAACCGCCCTTTGTAATGTTAGTAGATTAAAAATTGTTTTGGAAAAGAAAAGACATTTTAGCTAATATATAAACAAGTTTTGTGTCAATGTCACATCGCTTTAACATTTAAAAATGAACATTAATTTTCATTATAATTGGCTTTGGTGGTTAAAGATCATTACGTGATAACTCACGGGTATTTTTACGCCATATAAATTATAAATGTATCTAAAATAGTCATCTCCATAACATTTTATGACGGAGCAGTGAGAAACTTAGATTAAAATATTACATAATGTTATTGTTTGATTGTAAAATTTAGTGCTAGGGTTGACGAGCACAACCTGATAGCAATAAAAATAAAAAAAAAGTACAGGAGAGTATAGGTAGAGGTTAATTTATAGGTTATATTCTCCTTCACCATGTTAGATTATAGACTTTTAGATGACAAGACTAATAGCTCTGAAATGTTGGCAGTTGAGTAAGATAGTGGCAACACTTAAAAATACCGAAAATCGTTGTGCAATAATATTACGAAATGTTATGCAATACGAGGTAACTTAAGCGGGCGGAACAATTTTGTTAATATAGTCTTTCGATCTGCTTTGTGGTGTAGTTGTTTTAAGTGCTAAGTTGTATTAATTCAAATAGTGAAGTATTTAGTCTAGTGCAGTCTGTGTACATTTAAATAAGGGAGAGAATAAAAGTTGTTAGTTAATGTGAGTTGGTATTTTTATTGTAAGAACTAAGTTTTTTTAAGTGTTGCCACTATATTAGTCAATAACTCCCAACATTTCGAAGCTATCAGTGTTGTCAGCCTGTCTATAGTCTAACAACCATCATGTAATTGAGATTACAATGAGTACCTGTAAAAACATAGACAATCAAAATAATACGTAATTAAGTAAATAATAGTTTTGATAACCCCTTTGTAATATACGAGTATAATGTCTTGAGTGTTATCTAATTACGTTTAACATTGAGGGTCATCTTAAATATATTTATCAATAGGTTCAGGTCAAATGTGCAGGATTTGGGAAGAGATGTAAACGCGTTAAATGTTATTTGAAATATATTCATTTTTATTCCGATATAAATAATACTTACAAAGGTAAACATTCAATTAATATATAATTATAAAGTGGGTAGGTTTTCTTGTTCGTTTAGTTTTTAAATTATTATAAAGGTATAGTATCCGTGATTAAAAGTAACTTGCAATTTGCAATTTGTTCTTTCCCGTATATGTTTAAAACGGCTGAAATATCCGATGGAACGATAATTGCTGTAGCTGATATTATAAAAACTAACACAGACTACTCCTACCCTATGATTCCTACGGTAATGGAAATATATTTTACCCGTTAATTTCCAAAACCATTGCAAGTGAAATTCTTGTCATAATCAGTTCATTCAGTTCATTCATTTTGGAGATTAGCCAAACAAGCAGAACAAAATATTAATTTTAATTTCTTTGTATTATCTTATTACTTTTACAATAAACATGAATTTTAATTTTTTTTATGAATTTCGTAAATGACAGTTGTTTATTAAAAAAAGATGATGTGTACCTTAACTAGGGCTTATTTTTTTTGCTGACTGGTTAGCGCTTGCCTTTGATCGCGGTAATTAGGTAACAGGCAATTTACCTCTCATGATTTCGACATAGCATCGTAGCGGATCATAAATCTATTTCATGGCGGTACGTCTTTGCTAGTAGAGTGGTAACTAGCTACGGTCGAAGCCATCCACCAGTTCAGATTCAGATTAGAAAATGCTATCATCTACTTTATCTGGGAGGTACTAACTTTGTCAGGGTTTTCACTGTAAATTTCTTTCAAATGCAATTCATTCCGTATTGTTATTATAATAAAATCGTCTTCTTGCGAACGTAGAAACTGGTAAACTAGTGTATCTATATTTACAGCATAGTGTCATATATTAGGACGAGTGTTTTACCAACACTTATGTATCGTAATGAAAGTTGGGTATGGCAGAAGAATCACAAAAGTAAAATAAATGCGGTAGAGTTGAGAGCGTTGAGAAGTATGAGTGGATTAAAACCGAGTGACAAAGTAAGACGTTGAGGAATAAAAGAAGATGTAGTGACTGAAATCGAGAAACGCATGCCTAGATGTTTTGGGCACTTAGAGAGAATGAATAAAAGGAGACTGGCAAAAAGGATTTACGAGTCAACAGTGAATGGGAAAGTTGGAACAGGAAGGCCAAAGCAAATATTCGTGGACCAAATCCTGGACATTTTAAATAAGGCCCAGATCAAGAGTACTCTAAACCGACGAACTTGTATGAAAGGATTAATAAGAATGAAAGAAGCGAAGGAAATATGAAAGGATCGTGGCAAGTGGAAGGACGTGGTCTCTGCGTACCCCCATGGGAATGAGGCGCGACGTTATGTATATATGTCATTTATTACTCTACTTTGAAGTAATGCTGCTGATATAGAAGTCATATTTGTACTGCAAAAAAGAGTTGTTCGTGCGATCTATTATATGGGTTCAAGAGAGTCGTTGAGATTAACATTTAGTACGGTGATATCAATGTCGGTTCATAGTGTATACATGACCTTGTAAATAAAAATATTGACACTTTCAAGAATAGTGATTGCACCTCATATAACATAAGAAATAAAAATAAAATTGTTATAAATTCTAGTAGGCTACAGAAAATTAACGGCTCATTACGGGTAACTGTATACGTTTATATAACAAACTCCCAGAAGACGTAATAGAGATGTCACTTAATAAATTCAAATCTTTTGATAAAATAAATTTAATTTTGAAATCTAATACTATAATTGGAAAGGTAACTTAGACAATAAAAAAGTGTGGGAGTGAATGAATTGCTTTAGAATTATATTGTAATGATGATGACAATAAAAGGAAAACACCCGACCCTTCAAATCAAATCAAAATTATATTCTTTATACAAGTACATTCAAAAAGTGCCTTTAAATCTTCAGAAGTCTGTGCGTTGGTAACAAATCTACCACCGGTTCATAAAGTTTATTCCGCTGAAAAGAAACTCAACAGTAACACTTTTAAATATAGTTTTTGTAGATTATAATTTGTAATATTTTGCTTCCGTGTGCGACTGGAATCAAGTCCAAGGTTCTCAGAACACACTTTACATTGTAAGTCGTAGTTTAATAAGATAATCAGTCTTACATTGGAAGTAATATGTGGAGTATATTTGACGATATAATTTAAATGAATAATAAAGAAAAGTCTGTCTTTAAAAATTAAATGGAATCTTTATTATTGAAATATTAACGCCAGGAAACGGGGAACCTGTCAGGATGCTGCATATCATATTATGTGCAATCGTGTGCCTTTTTGCATTGGTTTGTCGACGCTGGATTAAAGTGAAGAATTACTGGGCAGAGCGTGATGTACCTCATTTCAAACCAAACCCCATTTTAGGCAGTTTGACTTTCCTACTACAGGAGAATGTGGTAAGTTTTAACATTTCTTTTACATATAGGTAAGATCACATGAATTGGAACCCTCATTTTCCACTTAGACCTGAAACGTAGATCCATGTGTTTCTAGAACTCAGATTATAAGTAACGTATTGTTCAATATAAATGCAATAAAGAGTTCTATCTAGATTTTTTAAATAGCCACTGCCAAATGTTAACGTGGCAATGTGGGTTGTATGCAACAGTAATTATTAATAATAATGTTATAATCTATAGTTATATTTAATTGGAATTTACACAATCGAATTAGGATTCCTGTAAGGGTAGTGTAAGTATTTGGAATAAATAAATAAAACCCCAAAATAGCATATCAAAACTTCCATTTAAACAATAGTTTTTTAACAATAAAAATTTTGAGTACTTTTAATCCAGTTATAAGGATCTATTGTTAAATATTACTTTTTTGTTAAAATATCGAAATTAATGTATGATTAGCTAATGAATAGTTATTTGAATGAATTTTTATAGAAATTGGATGTCCACTTGATCTTACCCATATGTATTATTGAAATTATATCTAATTTAAAAGATAGTAAGTACTTTTTCAATAGCTAACAGGTTAGCGCTTGACTATTGAGTCATGTGATTCTAACTCTACAGTTTAAGGTAAAAGCGTTAACCTATTAAGAAGAAATTTACCTATGGTTTTTACAGAGTAAAAACTATATAAACCATAAAAACTCTGTAAAAACCATAAAAAATAATGCGTTCCAGTAGGAACGCAATTTATTTACGCCAATATTTGCTGGTACGGCCACGGCGGATACCTCCCACTAGTCTAGACTTAAACAAATCTGAAAACATGATTTTTTTTTTAAATTGTCATATCGGAAATCGAGCTCAAGAGCTCTGCTTGCGAAGCGAGTATTCAATCTATTGCGCTAGCGTGATCACTTTTTTCAACTTATTTCCCATTACCACAGCTAGTGATTTATATGTCAAAGGTAATTCTTGGCATTATATTGTGCCTGAGTGGCTTGAAATTTTCACATTGTTTTAGTTTATATTATATGTTCTTATTATATCTTCAGTTTGGAATGGAATCAAGCGTTTTCTAAAAACTGAAAATATTTTTTTAATCAATGTTCACAATATCACTTTTTCTATATTTATTGTTGTTCTTTGAAATTTTGAAGGCAGTGTGGATGCGACGTATGTACGAACATTTCAAAACACCTTACATCGGCATTTGGTTATTTTGGAGACCAGCTGTAATCATCAACTCGCCTGACATCGCACGTCGAATACTAGTGAAAGATTCTGCAAACTTCAGAGACCGATTTATACAAAGTGGTGACCACGACCCAATTGGCAAACTAAATTTGTTCACTGTAAAGGTACATAAATTGTCATACTACGTTATATGTACGTTGGGTGTGTAATTGTAATTTTAACCCCTCAGATGTTTATTTAAACAATATAATGTCTGTGAAATGCTTTAGTCAACTTACGAGGAACAGTAAGAAAATTTTGAGCAGACAGTTCAAAATTTACTTAAATTATGTATTAAAAGCTCGACATAAATATCTCAACACCATTTGAGGTTATGTAAAGTAATTAAGTAGCAGCCCTTTAACGTCCCACTGCTGGGCACAGGCTTCCACACTCCAAGGAGCGAGGGTTTTTAGAGCATAGACCCACCACGCTGCTCCACTGCGGATTGGCAGGCATATTACGCAACAAGTGTACTATCTATTCCTTCACTTTCATAGTCCGATGTGACGGGAATCCGACACGACCGGAGAGAGATCAGGCGCAGGACTGACGGCTTAACGTGCTCTCCGCGGCACGGGGGTGGATCACACCGCCAACTTCCCAACTTCGGGCAAATATTGAGAAAATCTTAATAGAAAACTCTATGTTGGTTTTTGAATTGGCTCGACCAATGAGGCAAGATCTTACTTCATAGGAGGTTATGTATTCCGTGCCAATTCCTAAAGGAATAGCGTGGTGGGTTTATGTTCCAAAACTTGTCTTTTATGAGTTAGAAATAAATTGCTCTATATGTATATAGATAGTTATTATATCTATAAGATATTTTGACTTTGACTTTGACTTTATATAATCTTAAGGACATAATTGTTCTTTTATTCACTCTACAAATAAAAGCATTCTCGTTGATATCATTCCCTAAATTTAACTTATTAAAATTTAGTAATTTTTGCTAAGGATCCCCAGTGGACGGAGATAAGAAAACGTTTGACTAGTACATTTACATCAGCAAGGCTGAGGATATTACAAGATTTTACACGATCCAAATCTAAGGAATTGATTGAAAGAATCCGGATTGAACGAAAATCTGAATTTAATTTGAAGGTAATATACATATCTCCTTATACATACATGTATTCCAGATAGCTGTCAAGGAAAATGAAAGAACATTGCTTGAAACTAAATTTATGAGAACAACGTTCGTTGGTTGGTGCGTATGGGGATGGTAAGGCAAATTTAGGAAACAATTCTATTTACACATTGGCTGGTACCTAACTTCCAAAAAATATGTTAAGCAAGCAAAAATTTGCAAGTAAGGTAATAGATTTTTTTCATAAGAAAACTTAAGAGTTTCACTTACATCATCTTAAATGTTCGTTATGAATTAATACACCGATCACATCGAAACCGGTGCACCTAGAAAAAGTTCTGTGCCAACGCAAATAAACTATATAGTGAAATTCGAAAACTCCTCCTTGTTTCAATGTTTAAAAAGGTTTTGTTTTGCAGAAAGTAATAACTGATTTCACTACTGATGTAACTGGTACATCCGCATTTGGAGTAGCGTGTAATGCGACCTTAACGGGTAAAGATCCAATAAGGACAGTCACAGAGGATTTTAATCGATACGGTTTAAGAAGAGGATTAGGATTTTGCAGTATACTCTTCTTGCCGGAATTACGTTATTGTCTTACGGTGAGTTTTAATTTCTATTTAGATGAGATAAATTCTTACATTTCATCATGTCAATTCCTAAACCATCAAGCAGAACTTCCAAAGTTCTTTATGTATACAGAAACCTTACAACTCACGTAAACCTTTTACGATGTAATTTTTTTTTTGTTTCTGATTAATGAATTGATCTTTGAAACAACTATAAAATCTAGTATCATCTAATGGTTATATCTTTAGCAGCGATATTGGTCACTACCTCAGCAGCGGTCACTTCCTTCTGTGAGAATATCATCTCACAGAACGAGGCATGAGAGAGGGCGAGGGAAGCCGCTTTAGAGACCACTTGTGTCCAATGGATGAGACCGTTGATCAGAAGGCGTGCCTTTGCGTGTCTTCTGCTCCTTTGAATTGTCATGATAACTGATATCCGGGGTCCTAGAGCACAGTCCCCATCGAACCTCTGGTGTCCTAGATTAGAATGTGGAGTATCCCGCTAGGTTTGAGTGGGTATTGTGTTCTGCAATGAGTCCCACAAAAGAAAGCGTGGAAATGAAGAAAAAGTTTCATCCAATATAAATTTATATATAGGGGCAGAGGGAGAACTAATGGTAGGAATTGAAAATATACAAATGCGGACATTTTGTTTTTATTTTAGATGTACGTTTTTCACAAAATCATCAACGAATTACTTTACAAAAGTTTTTAAAGCTGCAGTAGAAAACCGAACTGCTAGTGGTTTGGGAGAACATAAGGATCTACTTGATGCTTTATTGCTAATAAAAAAAGAGAGCGATGAAAAAAATCTGGGTAAAGTTAAACAAAAATGATTTATTGATACAAATATAAAATACTTGGGTGTTAACATTTGAAATATATTGTGTTTTTTATTTAAATGCAGGCTTCTCAGATGACTTCATCATTGCGCAAGCAGCGATTTTTTTATCTGGTGGATACGATACATCTGCGACTTTATTGACCTTTATAATATACGAGTTAGCACATTTTACCGAAATACAGGTAATAAAACACTTAAACATTGAAACTTGTCCGTTTTTTATTATGTTAGCAATCAATATACTGCGTTTAAAAGTTTTCCTATTGCTTTGTGTTATAAGTATCGTAATTTAATTGCATTTAATTCAAATTTACGTAATTGAAACAGATTAAAATTTAAACTTTCTACTCAGCATAAACTTATTGATACTTCTCATATAAAGAACCAAAATCACATTTTTTTTTGCAATTTTTATAAAATAAACAAAAATATAAAATAAACGGCAAAAACAGTGCAAGTTAGTTACACTGTTTTTGGCGTTTATTTTATATTTTTGTTTGTAATAGTAATATATTTAGTATGTCTATAACGCCTTGGTATTGAGCATAAGCTTAAATTTTTCAGGATAAACTAATCGATGAACTTCAGCAAGCAAAAAAGCAAAATGGTAGCGACAATTTTACAATAGAACAATTATCAGAATTGACTTATCTGAATTGCGTTATTAAAGGTAGATTTCTTATTTTTCAATAAATTAAGTACAACACCTGATGTTATACTGAAATAAGATTTTAATTAAGTATTATAAAACCAAACTGTTTTTTCATCCATCGAAGCTCACAATGAGTAGTTTTCCCTGGAGAAGTAACTTTTCTCTCTGTATAAGGAAGGGTTTCTCGTTTAAAATTCAATGTAGACCCTAGTTCGTCAATTACTTACTTGAAATAACCTGAATAATCTGTTTATTGTGTCACTAATATATTACTCATTATGTCACTGCTTGATTAAAGATTTTGATTCATTTGAAAATGCTGCCATGTAAAATTTGCTTTTTAATTGTCACTAACTTACCAAAGAATCTAGTATATTTTCTTATGTAAAAAACTCATATTCAAATAAGCAAAAATGGTGTTATACTACCACAATATATGATAATGTCATTGGCTGGTTTCAAACAGGTCTCCTGTAAAATTAGCTTTTATGAATTGTTTCATTAATTCACCAAAGTATTGAGTATATTTTCTTATGTCTAAAACTAATATTGAATTTTCAACATGGTGCTGTGGTACCACAAAATATCATTATGTCATTGGTTGATTTTCAAATAGCTCTCTTGTAAAATTTACTTTCTTGAATCGTTTTACTAATTTATAAAAGAATCCAGTATATTTTTTATGTCAAAAACTAATTTTCAATTTGGCTAAAATGGTGCCATGGTACTTATAAAGTATCATCATGTCATTGGTTGATACATTCTTTTGATTTTCAAACAGCTCTCCTGTAAAATTAGCTTTTTTGAGTTGTTTCATTAATTTGTCAAATATTCCAGTATATTTTCTTATGTCAAAAACTCATATTCATATTGGCTAAAATGGTGTTATGATACTATAAAGTATCATTATGCCATTGGTTTATTTAAATATTCCTTTGATTTTGAGTAATTTTAACTAAGATTCCAGTGAACAGTGGTACCAGAAAATATAATTATATCCGTGGCTCTCCTATAAGATAAGCTTTTTAGAATTGTATCTAAGCTAGGCTTATATTTAGCACTGCATATTTATATGGGTTATTTTTAACCACTTGGTGTTTTTACAGAGGGTCTTCGTAAATATTCTCCACTGAGTTGGCTAGATCGAGTTGCTGCAGCTGATTACCAAATTGATGATAAGCTGACAATAAAAGCTGGCACACCAGTTTACATTAATTGTTTTGGAATACATTATGACCCACTTAATTTTCCGGAACCAGAAAAATTTGATCCGGATAGATTTTTACCAGAAAATGAAAAGAAGATTATGCCCTACACATATATGCCTTTCGGAGAAGGTCCAAGGGTCTGTATAGGTAAAAAAAAAAATACTCATTATTTATATACACTTTAAGATTAAATAGATTATGTATGTATAATATTGAAGATAATAAATATATTTAAAATTGTTTCATTAAAATATTATAATATATAAAAATTTAAATTTAAGAAGAGAAAAATGGAATTTGGTGCTAGTTTCGCCTTGTCTTCAAATCTTTGTGATTTTGTAGAAGATTTATTACTAATAGCTTCATTTGTGTAAATTTTGTAAAGACATCTTTATTGCTGACTGACTGGTAAGTGATTGTGTCATCTCATTTGATGGTAAGTAATAACACAGCTTACGATGGTATCTCACTAACCTGGCAAGATAATTTAACTCTTAATGAGTTTTACACAACATCGTATCAGAACGCAAATGGCGCCAAGTCTTTTCAGGTCTTTCCTTCCTTCAGACCTATGAAGGTTCGCTAAAGCGTAGTCAAATTTAAATCAAATTTAAACCTTTGTTTTTTTTACATAGTTTTTGTTTCTTCTCAGGAAAAATGTTTGGCTTGATGACTGTTAGATTTGCGATGGCTGCGATATTTTTGAATTACAAGGTTCGACCTATACCCGGAAAACCAAAGCCTAATGAAGTGAAAATTGAAAAACGAGGTGTTTTCTTTACTCCCGGGGAACCTATATTTGTTGATTTCTTGCCTATAAGCTAGTTACAGGCATGAATTCTACTGTACAAAACTTTTATGTATGGCGATTGTTATTTTAATTTTGCTTCTTATTTACAAATGTGACTAGCTAATACCCGTGGTGTCACCGGATTATAAAGAAAATACACAGTGAGCGTCTATATCACGAAAGGAGTAAATTTGCTAAAGTGGAAGTCAATTGTCTAAACTGCATTGAAGAAATCGTGATAACCGAGTGATTTTAGTTTCTATATACCAACTTTTTCTTTACATACATATATCTTTATGTATGTAGATATTCTATGTATTATATGTATGTCTATTTAACACCGCCTACCTTCTCTAACTTTTCTTTGACTGTCTCTCTAATCTCAAAGGTTGTCTAGAAGACATCGCTATTTAGCTATAAGACCGCCAAATTGCACACTAAATTTAGTTAATGTTAAGTTATTTAATTCTTCTATTATCCTATTTTTAGGGAGGGTTTAATAATGTATGTATGTAGCATCTATATATCTATTTCCCTTGGTATCTTTTGCGCATTTCTCGATTCTTTTCTAATGAAAAGGGTTTGGGATATATCGTTATGAAAGACATAGACAGAAACAATTTCTGTGTTTTATATAAATATAATAAATATCAATTTACACCACTTGTATATTTATTTTACTTCAATGAACACTAGCATATTTATAAGAATGTCTCCTAGCTGAAACTCAGACAGATAAACTGAGTAAGAAATACATATATTAATAATGTCCTGGATAAATGAGGAACCTTTGTCATTAATAACTATCTTACCCAGCAACTTCGTGCCGCCTCAGAATCAATAAATAGAAATTCTGCAGAAAGTTGAATCATTTTCCTAAAAAATGTGGCAAAACTTAACCGGAACAAATATAATTCGTTATCAAAAAAACGGGACCTTTACGCTCAGATTCTAGCCAAACTCCGTAAAATATGATAGTTAAAATCAAAAATCATTGGTTGTCAATGTCAAATGAAAATAAAAACAACGGTCTTCTTTTAAATTTATTTTGATTTCTGATCTAGTCGAAAATCAAATATTTGACATGTCGGAATAGATACTCGTATTACCGGATTAGCGCTGGATTTTGATATCACCCGCTGGTAAGTGATGATACAGTTTAAGATAAAGACGCGCTAATCTGGTAAGAGGTGATACACGTCTTATAGTTTCTACACAGCATTTGTTTGGTGGTATGTCTTTGCTGGTAGAGTGGTAACTAGCCGCGGCCGAAGCCTCCCACCGGTCCCAAATAACTGAAAATTTATACATACATAGCATCATTCCCATAGGGGTAGGCAGAGACTACGTCCTTCCACTTGCCACGATTCCTACATATCTCCTTCGCTTCTTTCATTCACATTAAACCTTTTATTTAAGTAGTCTTGATCTGGCCTTTATTTAAAATGTCCTGGATTTGGTCCAGGAACGTTCGCCTTGGTCTTCCCCTTCCAACTTTCGCATTCATTCTTGACTCATAAATCCTGTCATTTATTCTCTCTACGCGCCCAAGCCATCTAAGCATCCCTTTCTCGATTTTAGTCACTACATCTTCTTTTATACCACAACGTTCTTTTATCACACTATATCTTAATTTGTCGTTCAGTTTTAATCTCGACGCTCTCATCTCTACCGCATTTATTTCATTTGTATGCTTCTTCTGCTATACCCAACTTATACGTAAGTGTTGGCACCAACACTCCTCCATGCACAGCCAGTCTGGCCCTTTAATACACCATCTGGCTATTCATAAAGGATGGTTTATCACGTTTCGATAAGAAATAATATGTTTGTTTACTAACAATCCTATTTCTTCCTTTGTTTTATACTATCTAAAGGTTCGTACGATAAACATTATGACCTCTGACTTCGAGACTTGTAAATACGATAACTATCAAGTTAACCTCCCTATATTATACAGTTAAATATATTTCTATAAATATTACCATTGTTACCATACCAAATATTACCATAATACAAGAAATAAAAATACCATATTCAGCATGAAGAAGGTCCAGAAATCGTTTTTCGGGTTGGGCATACGCTTTATAATGAGATACCGCAATCACTTTTAGATTTATCTCCATGTAATTCTAAGAAATATGCCAAATACATACTTTTACAAAAGACGTATTATATATAATGTTCACGATTTAAATTAAGCGACAAAAATGTTTGCACTTGATTCCAGATGCACAGTAGCAAAAGAAATACACATTGTAACAAACAAAACTGTCTTAAAAAGAGAAACCTCTGAGTTTCTTGCCGGTTTCTTTTCAGCGGTATCAACTTTCAAAACCGGTGGTAGATTTGTTACCAACGGACAGATTACTGAAGATTTTTGACTACTTTTTGAGCCTATTTGATTAAAGAATATTTTGATTTTGACTCCTTGGGGCAGTGATGATAGTACTTGCTTTTCCAACAGAGGTCCCGGGTTTAATCGCTGGTAGGACGAATTTAGGAAATTGTATTGTAATATGTTTGAGTCTGGACTGGTGGGAGGCTTCGGTTGTGGCTAGTTACCACCCTACCAGGAAAGTCATACCGTTAAGGAGAAAGATTTGTATTCCGATGCTGTGTAAAAACCACAAGAAGTGAATGGCCTCTTACCTTAGTAGCACGTTTCTATTTTAGATTGTATTATCACTTACTATCAGGTGTGATCACAGTCTGCAATAAAAAATATAGGTCCCTTCAGATCCTATTCATCCAGGTTTCATTTTATTACAATATTTGGTGGCCTTGGATGTGTATTTGCTTTGCTAGCAGATGTCTGTGGTTTGATTTCCGACAGGACAAATTTAGAAAATTACGTTTTCTAATTTGAGTCTTGACTGATGAAAGGCTTCGGTCAAGGCTAGTTACACAGTTGAGTTCCAGGACGATACTGTGTAGAAACCATAAGAGGAAAATTAGCTTTTACAAAGTTAACGTGCTATAAAATGTATCATCAATTACCTTCAGAGTCAATCGCTAACCTGTGCGAAATAAAAATAAACTTGAACGAATTAGTATTATAAATAGAAAGGTTCTCAAACTTTTAGTCATAAATATTTCATGTAGGTATCAGGCGAAGAGACCCTTTAACATGTAACTTTAAATGAGAGACCCTTCCATATACATAGAGAAAATTGACTTCTCAAGGGAAAATAGCTCTTTGTGAACTTTGATGGATAAAAAAACGTTTTGTTCACAGTATTTACGTGAAATGTTATCTCAGTATATCGACCGGTGCTTTTCAAAGTCAGAAAATAACACGTTTATGGGCTATTATTTCCATATGGGCAAATCAACATATAGGTATTACTAATATTCCAATTTAATTTATTTATTTGAGAAATAATTATTACCGTCCTTATCTTTATGCAATAATAAATTAAGTTTCCACTATTAATGTAATATAAATACATACATACTTTAAAACATGAAGGTTATTAAGATAAAAACCAATAAAATATTGTAACGGTAAAAATCGAAGTAGTTTATCAATAAATGGTAGCAGTAAGTTAAAAAAATATTTTATTTTAATTATTTACTCAATGGTATGTTATTCTTTAATACATTTATTTGGGAAACGAGCATTAAATACGGTACTTTATATTTTCGTAATAAAAAGTTAAGTTTCGACTTTTAATTATATGCTAACACAGTTGAAAAGAAAATAGTTAATCATTAAATCAGGGTATCTGTATACGTTGCTACAACAAGTTCCCAGAAGTAGTTACAAAGATCCCTCTTATTAAATTTAAATCTATTATTAAAAGAAAACTAATTGAGAAATCATTCTATAATTTGAAAGAATACATAGAAGACAAAAAAGCGTGGGAGTGAATGAATGGCTCTATATGTATATAGATATAGAATAAATTAAAAATATATATTATATGATGTAAAAAAAAACATTCACCCGACTGAGTTTGTTGTGGGCTCTTCTCAGATCGGGGAGGGAAGGAACCCTAGTAACTTTAGATTGTAAGTCGTTCCTTAATTATTTTATTTTGACTTTATAAATTTTAGCTATAGGTTCGACAAAAACATTTTATTTTAATATTCATTTACTCAGTAGGATATAATTTTTTAATTTATTTATTTGGGAAGCAAACAACACAGCCCATAACTTTTTTGCAATGATATGTTAAGTTTCGACTATTGGTTATATATTAATACAGTTAAAAAGACAAATAACTTGAAAAAATCATTGTAATATAAAAAAAAAATCATTAATTTATTTATAAAAATAGCAATAGGTTTAATAAAATTGAGTTTGTGGTCGCTCTCAAACGTTTTTAAACACCATTCCTAAACTAAATAATTTAAATTTAGTTCCATCTATCCAGCTT
Source organism: Elymnias hypermnestra (assembly GCA_015832385.1). Taxonomy (NCBI): domain Eukaryota; kingdom Metazoa; phylum Arthropoda; class Insecta; order Lepidoptera; family Nymphalidae; genus Elymnias; species Elymnias hypermnestra. The sequence goes on along the minus strand of JACTOM010000868.1, from coordinate 842,129 downwards.
TGAAAAATGTGTTCATTTTCAATTCGCTTGTAGCTTGACAAATAACAACTGAACGTGGACTTTGGAAAATCGGGTCTAATTGCGACTGCCATCTATCATTGACCTACATTTCGACTAGTGAATAACACGCTTAATATAAAGTACCAATTGTTCTTTGTATCAATAAGTAATTTAACAAGACTTGAGGAAAATTTACGAAAATAATTAGATAACTTTTTTATCCGTTGCAACCGAGAACGCATTAGCTTTTTTATTGGCCCCGCAACTACGATCCTATTTTCGATTTTCATTTAGAATTAATTAAAAGTTAAACTAAAATTTTGGTAATAATGGTAATTTTTAGGAAAAGATTAGCCATTTCCACGGGAGATGTTATATTTCACAAGCGCTACACTCTCTTTATCTTAAATCTCATCTTCTTCTCGGTCGTATCCTTCAAGTTTGAAGGTCGTGTCCGTATTTTGGTGCCTGCGTCAGTTTTTTCACCAGTGCTTTCCACCCTGTTCAGTCCTCGGCTTTCCTTATGGCCGCAGCAAATGGAAGACCTGTAAATGCCTTTACTTGGTCGGACCAGCGGCTAGGTGATCGGTCGCGTGGTCTTTTGCCCTCTACCTTACCTTGAATCTCATACTCAGATGGAATAGTACATCCGACATGAATAAAGGGCTTAAAGTGCTCTTTAGGGAACGGAACTGTAACACACTGCTATCTGTCTTGCTTTAGGCCAATTATGAGAACTCCTAACAGAAAACCCACATTAATTATAATTCGACCTTTCTTGGAATTCGAACCTGTTTGGGTGCAATGACCGTCAACAAAGTGAGGCCGAATCGCTTAACGAGACACTTGAGAGGGTGCAGGACGTTACTCCTGCGACGGCAGAAGGTACCACTGCGATTCCAGGAAGACTGCAGATTGACGTGGTCTTAATCTGCCGTGGCAAGAGCCATTACCGACAATACCAATCGCTTTCTGAGAGGAGCCCAAGAAGCACCGCGTAGCGAAGTCCTCGAAGGATTCTTCAGAGATCCCAGGGCTCTCTTTTATACGTAGATGAAAGCGACTGAGTGGAGTTTAGTGGAGAAATCGAATCTTGCTTCTCAAAAAGTTTGTGTATATTATGAAGTTTTCCCCCCAAATAAAAAATGGGTGGCAAAGGAAGAAGTGCTAATTTGCGCACCTCCTCCCAGCATCTTGAACCTCGATTCGGCTTCATCCAAGAAACCAGAATTATGAAACTGATGGTTACTCATTTTTAAATGTCGAGGGTCCGGTAAATTATAGAGGGTATTCTGTCTTGTCAGTGAGTCCTACACTCCTAAGTTTTGGTCATGTCCGATAATAATATTTCCTTACAAAAAAATGTTTCATGGTCGGTAGCGGAACAAGTTGTTTTATTTGTTTAATTGTAGTTACAGCAATTAATTCTCAAGCTTTAATAAGGAAGAGAAATTTCGTGTAAAAACTTCGTGGCAACAACTTGTACTGGCTTATAGAGGAACTCCTACTTTCTGGATATGAGGGTCTTGGTAATTTTCATTAGTGTCGAAAAGTTTAATGGCGGTGAATTTAACATAGTTCGGCAGTTCAACGCTAACTACTAAGTACCTCTACTTATGTCTTTAGTAATTTTTGCATAAATGTCGCAGTTTGTTCCGGTAACAACCGAAGACATCACTTTGCATTGAAAATGTAAATTTTACTCGAACTTCGCTAGCGTGCTTAAAGTTTAAATTAGTGCCGACAAGAGATTTAAAGTGTTAAAATAATGTTACATTTATTATAGGATAAAGAAAGTTTACTATATATAATATGTATAACAAAAAATGATGTGAAGGCCTAATAGTGAAACGAAACTTACATATTGCATTGTTCTTTCCAATCCATAATTGTGCTTTTTGGGGAAGGAAAGCATTGTGAAGAATTTGTAGTCTGCCAACCCGCAGTGGAGCAGCGTGATAGGTCAATGCTTTAAAAACTTTCTCCTATGAGTGAAGAGGCCTGTGCTAACAGTGGGTCGTCAATAAGCTGCTAGTTAGCTTAACTTATAAACAGTTATTTTTTTGGTAGCTCTGATAATCTTTTGAACTGATATTCATGTAATCTTTTGTGTGAATTCAGGTGCATTTAATAACGGTTTAGAATAACAGATTTTGCAATACTTTTACTGAATACCTCCGAGAATATCTAATCTCTATACTATATATATCATTCTTAAGTATGGTTGTGTAATTATAGTTCAGTTGTACATTTTGACAACAACTGAAGTGCTCCTAAATGGTTGCACCGATTTTGATGAATTTTTTTGTGCATGTACAACTGGATTAAAAATGGTTTAACTTTATCCATCAATCCGATTACTATGGAATTTTCCTATACATCCAGGATATTCAGAATTATGCGAGTGACACCGCAGGGAACTGTCTGTATCGTAATAAATATTGGAGATACTAATTATTTACCCAAATCAGGTTGAATTAAATTAAAAAGTTGAAATAAAATAACAAGGTTGTGGGGAATAACGTTTAGGAAGTAACCTTTATTATTATTTGAATTGAAATACCCTATTTGAAATAACACATCAGATATATACGCTGTTTTATCTGCAATGAATCACAATAAGATATAAAATAAACCTTTATAATAAATATTACATATAATATATAACATGTATAATAAATAGAAAGAAAATGAGAACATATAGAGCAAATGTTAGTGAGTCCAGCGGATTCGCCAATGCGTCGGCTAAGGTTAAAATGTTTTGGCAAAACTTTTCCCATATTCATTCTAAGCTGGCAAGAGGTAATTTACCTTTACATAGCACGGTACCAGAACGTAATTATTTTGATTGGCATCACGTTGCTGGTGGAATGGTTATTAGCCACAGCCGAAGCCTTCCATCAATTAAACCTTCATTACATAACACAATTACCTAAATTTGCCCTACCAAATACCGAACCCAGGACCTTTGCCATTAAAACAAATACTCCCATCATTTTGAATTGTGATTTTGTGTTTCATTAGTATTATTTTTTGGTAAAGCAAATGTATTTTTTATGAAACTGTCGTTTCATTTAGCTGTAATAACATGATGGTGCGTAAATAATGCTGATAGAATGTTATAAAACGTGATTATTGAAGTGAAACTTCTTTAGACGCATGAGGGTAAAATTGTTTAAGGAAAAAACGCGTGATTAGCATCGTTATTTATGCTAATTCGTTTGAAGGTGAGGTAGTTTTAATATTTACAAATAACATCTGGCATTTTAATTTGCAACTCGTCATTTAATAATTTAATATTACTATTTTTCATAAAATATAAGGTAAAAATATTTCATAAATTCTCTTTTTTAAGTCGTAAATTTTAAATTAAAAAACAAAATTTTATTAATAATTTCTAATATTGATAAAAAACACGTGACATTTCTATTTACAGTTCCTAACATATTAATTTTCGACATTTTTAATATTTTTATTATCATTATAATTATATTCATTAAATTCCCAACATATCCTTTTTCCCTCTCTCTAAGTCTCGGAAATCTAAAGTTTTAGATTTGTATAAATATAAACAAGACTTAAGAATTAGTTTTCCAACGAAGTTTCACTATTGACATGTGTACTTTATACGCACGCTCTTTTAATTTAATTTTTAATCAGGACCGATTCTTTTCCGTCCCATCATGAAACGTCATTAGTACTATCGTCTGTCTTCGTTTTTGGAAGCCGTTTCCTAACACCTTGTATATCTTTTTCGTTAATAAAATTATTTGTGAATGAAAGTTAAATGACTTGATGTAGGATTGAGCTTAATGTTTTTTATACTACTTGTTATTGGCAACCTGTATAATCACTGTTTCCCAAAGAGTTTGTAAAAGGATATCCCATTTATATAACAACGTATTGGAGAAATAGAATGTTTGAATATAATTTGTATTCCGGAGCATGTTTATACCTAGCTTCTAATTCAGAGTGAGTGCCTGCCTAGATTAATAGTCAATTACCTTTTCGACCGGAACGGAGGCTTTTATTGGCCGCTGTTTGTTTTCCCGAGAACAATGTAGTGGGCGGGGAAACGACCTATTGTTTTAGAAAATATTTAATTAAGGCGCAACGTTTTACTTTTTGAAATGAAATATTGTTTACAATTTGTTTCATTGTTTGAACTGTTAGTTACACTTTAAATGTTAGAGTGGCTACGATCCTGAATGTCTATCAGTAACCAAATATACAAACCAACAAGCGTGTTTGATATATGAACAAGTGCTATATCAGAATTTACGTAAGACATGAGTCACATGTGAATCATTATTCTACACTTCTTGACGTAAGACTTACTTTGTACTATACGTAAATATGTTGTCTATAAATATATCATTACTACGTTTGCGTAAATGTGATGATCTTTGTATGACCTATGCTTATTTTTAGCTTTATTTCAACAATTTCCGGTTGTATTATGAATAGTTGTACTAATTAAACGCTATGGAACAAATAATAGTATTATTTTAATGTTTTTATTTACAGAATTATTTGCAGCAAACCAACGCTGTAATGCGTTTTACAGTGTAAGGAATTGCAAGTTCGCCGGGGTAACAAGTAGTTCATAACTGATATTATAAATAATTATGATAATATATAAACTGAGACTAAAATAATTTTTCACCCCTCATTGTGACGTGTTAAATTTGTTAATTTCTAATTCATAAGTTATTACTTATATACGGCATTTATATCAAGAATTAATTTCTAAATTTATTATCTGTCCCGCCTGTTTAAGTTAAATTCCAGATTTCATGGATATATAGCCGGACCGAAATTACCACATACAAAAAAAAAAACAAAATCTGGCCAGTAGTTTAAACAAAACGTAATAAATTATAAAGAGGAATTATAAAGGGGAATCATTTGTGTTTTTGTATGTATACTTGTAATGTTTTAAAACTAAAAGTACTGGAATTTAGTAACATAGGTTGTATTATACTTCCTCAAAAAAATTGGGATCCCTAATAAAAATGCAGAAACGTAACCGTAGGTGTGAAAAAATTTGTCACAAAAATATATCATCGTGTACACTGCGGAAATTATTAATGATAGAGTAAAATAATATTCTACATTATTATAGAATGTATTATTATCTATAAAAAAGGCCATGTTACCGTATGTCTAACTACTGTAGTTATGCCACTATAACTACTTTTTTTTACATTTTAAAAGTTAATAAATGCGCCGACAATAGTCAAACCATAGTATTCGTATATACTCTATAATAATACTTATCCTATAAAATGTCATTAAAGACCGTTTTAATACATGTAAAATACTTTTTAAATGATTAAAATCGGACATTCCATTCTAATGATATAACAAATTTAAATATGTCAATCGAAGGTTCGAGTCCCGGGTCGGGCCAATTCAAAAATCAATATTGAGTTTTCTATTAAGATTATCTCAATATTTGGCCGAAGTTGGGAAGTTGGCGGTGTGCTTCACCCCCGTGCATCGGAGAGCACGTTAAGCCGTCGGTCCTGCGCCTGATCTCTCTCCGGTCGTGTCGGATTCCCGTCACATCGAACTATGAGAGTGAAGGAATAGAGAGTGCACTTGTGTACTATGCCTGCCAATTCGCACTGGAGCAGATTGGTGGATCTTTGCTCTAAAACCCTCTCTGAGTGAGGAGGCCTGTGCCCAGCAGTGGGACGTTAATGGGCAGCTACTTACTTACTTTTCTTTTACAAGGCATTGCAAGTCATATATAAAGATAAAAAGATATTCCTCATATTTTGTTATTTGTCTGTAATTGTCAGAGTCTAAGTCTGCACTGGTAGGAGACTTAGGCCGTGGCTAATTCCTATCAGCAAAGACGTGGCTCCAAGAAAATAGATTTATGTCCCGACATGATGCTGTGTAGAAACCATAACAGGTAAATTTCCTCTTATCAGATTAGCGAGCTTCCACCTTAGACTGTATCATCACTTACCATCATTGAATAAAATCAATAATAATGAAAAGTGCATGCGTACAAAGTGTAACTTCTTCGGCAAATTAATTTTCAACTATTGTTTATATTTATACAAATCTAAAAATAGATTTCCGAGACTCGGATATAAACATTAAAATATTAAAAGTGTTGGTAATTAATACAAATAAAGAATTAAAAATTTATGAAATATTTATATTTTATAAAAAAATTGTATATTAAAAGGTTAAATGACGAGTGGCAAATTAAAATGCAACATATTATTTGTAAATATTAAAACTATCTAATCTTCAAACGACTTAGCATAAAAAAAACTTTACAAATCTGCGTGACGCTATTCACGTGTTTCATGCGTACCGAATTTATTCTCATGCGCATAAATAAGTTTTACTTCAAAAAAATAATCCCTCTACAATATATTTAAATAGTCTAACAATTTTAGTATAAATACTCAGACAGAGGTGATTTAAGAACCAATTATGAATAGCGCCGTGGTTTTAATAGATACTGGTCAAATACGACATGCGAAGTAATTTTCTGTCTGGTTATTGCGTAATAGGGTTAGTGTTTCTTAAAAAAATACCATATAGACTTATAGAAATGCACAACTGATTGTTTTTTTTTTAATTTCTGTAATTGATTCATATTCTTCTTATATCTCGTCCAAAATTCAATACCTTTTTTAATTGGAAATGGACGACTTTTGATATTATAAATATTAATTCATCTAATTTTACACCGACTTACTGAAGAGGTTTTAGAACTTCGTAGATGGCGCAGAAATGAATATTTTTATGTTTCTTGGTTATCAAGTAACCTATAAAGTCCTGAAAATATATCCGTGAAAGTTGCATGTTCTAAAATATTTACAATATTTATATGAATAAACTAGATTTATATTACGAACTAATTCATATAAATATACTGAACAAACATTGAGGTTGCCATTTTAATAGAAATTTCTATTACAACTCCAATTGAAAATGAGTTTGTAAGTCACCTCATTTTTGCACTGAGCCAGTACTTACATATAAGGTAAGGTGTATTGTAGGAACGTCTTGTTAAAGTTCAAATCTTAGCCATTTTGTACAAAAAATGATAGTAAAAAATAGTGTTACCTTACTTGATATAAGTACAATTTTGAATAACGTTTATTATTTTGAAAAGTGCCTGTTAGTTTTATTGTAATTTTGATGCTCTCGTTATCACAAACCGTGCTTTAAATCAGAGATTTAAGGTTTCTTGTTATTTACAAATATTTGTAGATTTTTTCTCACTATCTCTACTCAACTTGCTATCATATCATCGTAGCGTTCGTCCGAAACTTGCTCGAGTGACTTGTTGGAGGATGTGTCTCATTTCTTCCGTATGTCCGAGCCTCACAGACGGCGTTCCTAGAGCAACCTTCTCACCATGATGCACTTTGAAAAGAAAAATAATCATTTCTTCCCGCTTACACCATATACTCTATAGTATTTTAGAAGCAAAATCGTCGTCGTCGCTGTAACCGACGGACGTCCACTGCTGGACATAAGTCTCATGAAATAATGCCCACAAGGCCCGATCTTGCGCCGCCTGGTTCCAGGGGATACCAGCGACACTCCTTATATCGGCTTGTGGGGGGTCTGCCAACAATGCACCGTCCATTGCGGGGTCGCCTTACCAGGACCTTCGGGCCCCAACCTCCATCGGTTCGTTAGAGTATGTGCCCCGCCCATTAGAATTTTAGCTTCGTGATTCTTAAGGCTATGTCAGTGACTTTGGTTTTTGTACGGACCTCCTCATTTCTGATTTTATCGCGTAAAGAAACTTCAAGCATATCTCCATCCATCTTTGAGCTTTCTAATGAGGCCCATAGTCAGCGATGACGTTTTTGATCCGTATGTGATCACTGTCAACACGCACTGTTCGAAGACTTCTGGCACGGCGGGATATTGGACGGAAAGATTTTACATAGATTTGCGAACGATGCCCAACTGAGTTGGAACAGGACGTAATACAAAATATAATTTTTAGGCATTCTTCCGTGAAAATGACGTATTGTACAATTTTATGTATGTCCTACCCAAAACTAAACCTATGTCCATTATAAAATATGAAAACACCCAAACGATACATACAAATTTCATTAAAAAGGCTTATAATACGAAGGTGGTCTTAGACTATTAACCTCACTAAATCAGTCATTACGAAATGTTGAAAATTATACATAATTGATTTAAAGTTTAGGAAAGTAACTCTTTTCGCAGCGTTGGTCACTAAATACGGATTTACTTATATTGGCACAGGATCGGGAACTACGGGACTGACACCGCGGGTACTAGTTGGTACAATATACTTCATTTTTCAAATACCTATGTGGACTGAGACGAAATTATTTTATAATAGTTGACAACCCTATTTATGTTGTCAAGTCTTAAATGATATTAACATAAGCTCAAGGTCAGTATCTACGCCTAAAGTATTGTAATGTGATTGTATTAGTACATGTTAACAACACGATAAGAAGAGTTCTGTGAGTAAACATTTTTATATATCTACGTACTCAAAATTACCTCGAATATTAAATTTAATATTTATATAATGTAAAATATTATTAGTGCATCCTATATATCCACGCCAATTCAAATGCATTTAAACTTTTAGTGGATACAGTATATTTAAATGTTAATTTCTTAAAACATCTAATGTAAAAGATTTCATTTCGTTCGATGATGATGACTGATGAATCACTTTAATAACTTCGTGCTAAAGTATTTTTTACATTATCTTATATATTTTTTAATGCAAATTCTGTACGAGTTTTATACACAAAATTAATCCTACATATTCAAGGATATCCTCTAATTTGTACAAGATATTTGATACGTATGCATATCATTTTTATTAAGATAACAGACCTATCATTTTATTTTGTTTAAATTTTGTTAAGATCTTTATATCTGTTGAGGATATGGTGCTGCTCAGCCTTGGAAGCAACTGCTTCCTATAAGTTTTCTTTCAGCACCTCGTTGTGTTGTGATCAGTTGTTTCTGGCTGCGGTAATGGGAGGAGGCAATTCTTGGAGAAGACTCTTCGTATGATTCCAGATTTGGTACGAATATCTGCAACCCTTGATATACCATCAGTGCCAGGATAAATACGTATGATTCTCCTGAGCTTCTATTGGAGGGGAGGCATATTATCTTCCTTAATGAGTGCGAGACTGTTGAGTCTAATATAGTTTTGCTTCATCGTCCATTTTGTTCGGGTTTGAAGCTCCAAAATGTATTCTTTATACTATCGCTTTCAAAAGCTCATCTCATCTGCTCGACGACGTCATGGCGCAGCAGACGGTGACTAGGCGCGACTGTCAGGTCCTTGGATACAGGCGCAGTCGAGGGTCGGCCGATGAGGAAGTGAGCGGGGGTAAGAGACTGTAGGTCGTTAGGATCTGTTGACAGAGCTGTTACAGAACGGGAGTTCAAGAAGGCTTCAATTTATATTAAAATCGTACTGAATGCCTCGTAAGTAAAATTAATACAACCTACCACGCATCGCAAGTGATATTTGGAGGACTTTACCCCTGCTTTCCATAAGCCGCCAAAATGAGTGGACTGAAACTAAATTTGATATGGTTATAAGTAGTTACAAAGTCGATTACATCGTTGCTGTCAGCCCCAATAGAAGAAATGATTTCTTTCACGGCTCCCACGAAGATTTTGCCGTTATCAGATACTATTTCTATAGGTTTCCCACGACGGGATAAAAAACGTTTTAATGCTAATATGTAATCACGAGTACTAAGAGTAGTTACTAATTCTAAGTGGTCAGAACGCGTATATAAACATATATATCCTTTAGTAAGAGTAGCTCCCTTACCTCTACGGTTCAAAATCATCGCTGGCCCTGCGTAATCAACAACCTCGTCATTCGTTTCTTACGCTAATTGTTTTAAATACCTAATGCTAAGAAATGCCACGGACGCGGTTTTGTACGTTAATGTATTAAGTTTATACATTGATAATTTATCCGTAGGATTTTCCTCAACATTTAATATAAGTTGTAGATTGCGCTGATCAGGGTGTACTTGTATTTGTTTATACATTTTTCCACATCAGCACAAGCTACATTCTTATATCGCCGAAAACGAAGTAATATGGAGAATAAATAAGTGATAAGAAGCGCGATTTTGCAATCTCATACGAATCTCTAAGAACTGCAACCGTATCTTTCATAGGAATCTTTACTGTAAAACGTCCATTACTGTCACGCGTGGTTGTGCTGAAAAAGAATGTTTCACACATACGTTCTCATTCAGTGAAAATAGAATTGGGCATTTTAATTTCTTCTAATTCTCAGAATCTACGTAATTGTTCATCCAGGTTTAGAGTTTGACTCACGTTGCAATGAGTATTAATATTAATATTTTTCACTCTTAAATTATTTATAAATATAGGACCGCATAGTGACCATCCTAATTTCGAATTGTGTAAATAGGGCCCGTTGGGCAATCGCGTTATATCCCTTTCTAACAGGTCTGCACCTATTAATATATCGATTTCTGAAGGTAAATTGATCTTGCAATCTGTTAGACTAATATCGTTTGGGACACGTAATGTATTATAGTCGATCGGCATCGACGGTAAACTGGACGTGATGCTTGGTAAAACGAAACATTAAAATCATTCGCTTTTGAACGCATAATTTATTTGATTGTGAGACCAGCTGTCCCACGCCCGATATACGCACAGAGGACTGTATTACCGATACGCTTAAATGTTTACAAAAACTTTCTGAAATAAAACAATTTTGGACTCCCTTTGTCTAACAGCGCTCGGGCTGTACGAAACTCGTTGTTATTATCCATCACTTCGACAAGTGCAGTGGATAATAAAAAAAAGGAGAAAGAAAAAACATTTATTCGAATTGTACGAGTTACAAAATTAAGAAAATATGTAATGATAATTTACAATCCGAAAAGGAATTTAGCTCAGCAATTTTCGCTGATTTTCAGCTAAATTTTGTGAGGCCACGGACATTAACAGTAGGCCAAATAAAAGAGAAACTTAAAACGTAAAACTACTTACTGACTAGTCTTAAAACAAGATAAAAAGTTAAAATTTTGTAAAACTATCTAGCTTTTTAATAAGTTATACTAATTATACTTAATAACTAACTAAGCACAGAAAAAAGTACTACGGGACATTTTTTCATCTATAATTCCTCAGTGCCTAAAGACTAAGGTCTTCGAACAGTGCGTGTTGCCAGCGATTATATATGGTTCCGAGACATGGCCGTTGACTATGGGGCTCGTAAGAAGACTCAGAGTCACTCAGTGGGCAATGGAGATGCTCGGGGTTTCCCAACGTGATTAAACCAGAAATGAGGAGATCCTTAGGAGAACTAGAGCCACCGCCGTGTCCTACCGAATTGCAAAACTGTAGTGGCAATGGGCAGGGCACATAGTTCGCAGAACCGATGAACGCAGCGTCGGCAGACCCCCCACCAGGTGGACCGATGACATCAGGCGGGTCGCTGGCAGCCGCTGGATACAAGCGGCGCAGGATCGGGCCCATTGGAATTCATTAAGAGAGACCTTTGTCCAGCAGTGGACGTCCATCGGTTGAGACGACGACAGAAAAATAAATATATACATTTCTTTTTCCTTTTACGTATTCTGTAGAACATATACATCAGCCACAAAATTTTCAAGTTCAATTTGTTTTTTATCAAGAATTTTTTTAATTTATATTTAAACGTATATTTACTTTTGGAATTCTTTATGGTCGGTGGAATATATTTCCAACACCTAGTGGCTGTGTATTTGAAACTACCCCTGAATGCAGCAGTGTGGTGACGGGGGTAGGCTAACTGATTCGTAGAACTTCTAAGTAGGTCTGTTACTCTATCGCGCACCCAAGTCAGTTTACTACTGAGATATGACGGTTCACCTGAATTTGTAACTTCAAATAGTAAACATCCGAGATGGAGTTTTCGTCTTGATCTCATTTTTAATCATTTGTGTCGATTTAAGTAGAGTGTAACGTGGCTGCGAGGTGGAATATTAAAAGAGAAACGTGCACAGTAACATAAAACTTGTTGCGGTATGATGGAAGACTCAATATTGTTCAACGCATTATTTGTATTTTGTGATGCACATGATACTATAGAGGCCGGTTCCTTATCTTTGCTTGGCCGTAAATTATGCGCACTCGCCGATGACAAAGCCGGTGTAAACGAATCATTGTAGTTGTCGCTGTGTAATAAACTGTTGTGCTTTCTTTGGTACTGTTTGCAAGGCTCGAACCTGCATTCTGAAATGGGATTGCCTGCATGCAATTACGACACAATTGTTTATCGCCTATTATTTTCTTCAACCTTGAGCGGACATATTAAGGAATTTAATACAAGCATAAAGTGAATGATTCCCATTGCAAATTATACATAGACGTATTGATCTGTCGGATTTGTTACGCGTGGACACGAAGCTGTATTTGGTTAATTTGCAGGGTGTTCGTATGCCTTCTGTTTTCAAGCACGTTATGAAGTTTGTTTGTGTAGTTTGCGAGTGATTTCTATTAATCATATCTAACATGTCGACACCGTTACGCAGGAAAGTTACAATATGGTCGAGATCAATTTTATTAGTTCGTCTATCATAAATGATTGAATCTTTAAAATTTTCTCATTCGGTACCTAATTACGAAACAATTAAATATATAATCAAAGTATCCCACGACTCGGTGGGTTCATCTAACGATTTAAGTGCTCTTAAATTTCGTAAAATAACATCGATTAATTTTTTATTTGCATCGGGGATTCTTTACTTATGTTTTGTGCAGTAAGCAGAGATTTTACGTGATTGTGAATTAAATAGGCGATTATTTTGGTATTTTGCCTATTCTCTAACAATTCATTTGTGTGGGTATAATTAGCAGCTGTAAACTCGAGTGCACTAATTACTTGGCGGGCTGAACCACTTAGTGAGGATTTTAAATAGTGAGACTTTTGAATCGCGTCTAAATCACTACGTTTGTGTATCATAGAAATATAGGAACTCTCATATTCTAGCCACTGATCATATGAACCGTTGAATTTAGGGAGCTTAATCTCGGGTAATTTCAAAACCATAGAATTGCACGGAATTAACATTTTCTTGTACATTCCCCATATTTATTAAACACTTAGAATGGACATGATGCTTAAATATTGATTTATAACGATTCGCTATATTCAAATTTGTTCAAGTTTTTCTTCTATTTTGTAAAATGAATTGAATAAATTAGAACTGACTCGATTATTAATTGTATCTTTGCTAGATACCTTTCTGACAAAGCTACAAGTCGGTGTCAGCCAAGGTACCTACACATATAGGTATAGGTTGTAACTACATATTAAAGCTATAAGTGTGAGCGGCGTCGGAACTGCCAAGTGAAGGGAAACTTACGAAGAACTTTAAAAAAGAATACGCAATTATTTTTTTACTGTTTAATCTGAAGGCGGTTCTTTTTTTGTTAAAATTTTTATTAATCATATTTACTAGCGAATTTTTCATATAAAATTAATCTGCCCTTAAAAGAACCCCTTTCCTTTTTAAGATCGCTACGGCTAGACATATTTCCTTCACTATACTCATCGTCACTCATTTTAACGGCTTATGAAGAAACAAAAGGTACTCACGGTTTATATCAAATGCGAAGCGGATTTGAACACTCGACTGCCGTGAACGCTGTAATTACAGTACGATTTTAAAAGAAATGTAAATTAGGACGGGATTAAAGGGAACAACTTCTTCGCGAAATCTTGGTCAAAGATGACCAAATGTTGAGATTGTGGTGCTGGTCTCGTTTTGGGGTTGATGGTTTCATGTGAAGAAATGGTTAAACTACGTATAAATGATTCGTCTATTAAGAATTTTTAAAATACGTTTACTGATCGCGTAACAATCGTCTGGCGCTATTAGTACGAATTTTGAACGGTTAGTGATTTTCGAATTTTGATGGCAGCTACAGACGATGTATCAAGAGCGTTTTGTTATACGGCGATTAAACATACTCAAAATATGTTTGTTATACTTGTGTTAACAAATTGATAAATAATCGTTTTTACGACAGGAACAGAATGCTGTATACAATATTATTATACGCTGTCGTGTTTCTTATCACATACTTGTACTGGCGTTGGTTGAAAGTGAAGAACTACTGGGCAGAACGCGATGTACCGCATTTGAAACCAAATCCTATAGTAGGGAGTTTGACTTTCCTACAGAAGCTGAATGCGGTAAGAAAGCCTATATTGAAGTAGTTTTCAAATTGATTTGAATTAAAAGTTCATGTAAAGAGTTTAAAGGTTTTTTTGCTATGTAATAACCTTAAAAATTTCACACTAAATGGCGTAGAAAATGGCTGTTTTAATATGCATTTACTATGTATTTAAGGGAGTATGGATGCGTCAAATGTATGAGCGTTTCAAGACACCCTACATCGGCATCTGGTTGTTTTGGAGACCAGCTCTTATAGTCAACTCACCTGACATCGCCCGTCGCATACTGGTGAAGGATTCTGCTGTTTTTAGAGATCGTTTTTTGTCGGGTGGTGACAATGATCCAATTGGCAAATTGAATTTATTTACCATAAAGGTACTTCGACGCTTTTTTTATAAATTATATATTAAAAATAGTTTCCGAAGTCCGACATAAGGATGTGGACCGACGATATAAGGAGGGTCGTCGGTAGCCGCTGGATCAAGGGGGCGCAAGGTCGGGCACAGTGGGCATCATTAGGTGAGATTTGTCCAGCAATGGACGTCCATCGCTTGATGCGAAGCGATTTGAAGTGAAAAGTTCTTTATCGCACTGTGCACTTTATTTGTAGTTATGCACTGAGCTATCCCATGCGGGGTATATAACCCTCGTTTGAATTAATTCGATTCTCTTAAATTTCGAACTTGTAATATCTATTCATACTAAGATTGAAATACTTTTGTTAAGGATCCACAATGGACAGATATTCGTAAGCGATTAACGAGTTCATTCACAGCAGCGAGGCTCAGAATATTACAAGATTTCACACGGTCTAAGTCTAAAGAACTAGTGCAAAGGATACGAATAGACCCAAAATCTGGAAACGATCTCAAGGTAATATTTTGAAGTGACTTTTTTAGGCGCAATGTTCTATACTCATACAAATAAATTTTAAAATATCGATTTTGCATGCACATTTCCCGTTCAATGCAATTCTTTAATGCCACTTCATAACTTCCAAATTATGCATTGAAAATTAATCTTTTCTCAGAATCTGTACGTAGATTACACTACGGATGTTGTTGGCACATCGGCGTTTGGTGTAGCTTGTAATACCACTCTCACAGGAGAAGGTCCTCTGAGGAAGGTCACCAAGGATTTTATGGAATACAGCATTTTGAGAGGCATAGGATGGTGCTGTCTTTTCTTCTTACCGGAATTAGTCGATGTTTTTCGGTAAAGTTTTGTATAAACAACTCCGTAAAGAAGAGCTTATTAAACTGCGTTTCGTTGTTTGTAATATTTTGTTTATTTCAGCTTTAAATTTTTCCCTAAATCATCAACGGACTATTTTGCAAAAATTTTCAACGCTGCGGTAGCACAACGCACTGCAAATGGCGTCGGTGAACATAAAGACTTTCTAGATTCTTTGTTGCAAATAAAAAAAGAGAGCGATGAAAAAAACCTAGGTATTTTTAAATTTATTTTGAAATCCTAAATGGTTAGGAGAATTTATTATGGCGTTATTACTATATTTAATGTGGGAAGATTTTTTGTGATCGCTGAAGTCGGCGTATATACAATTTAAACATTAGTTTATACGATTTAAAAAACTCGCTTTTGCAATAACAATGTGACATTTAATCTTAAGTCCCAATTTAATGGACTTCATACAAACATACATCAAATGTTTTTCAAGGTTGCCCCTTTAGGAATCACTCTCAAATGTTAATGTCGAAAATTATAATTTCGCTTAAAGACAGTCAAAGAGTTGCTGTTTGTAATCTAGTAAATATAAAAATATTTCATATGCATTTTTGCAAACAGCAAAAGAAAATAATGAAACGGACATAGGTATTTGTGTAAATCGTTTTAGAAATCCTGAATACGCTAATTCTTAAAGAGATGTATTATTTTATGGCATTCAGTTCAATAGACTCCTATGATGAAATTTGCTACGAGCTGCTATATGTCCTGCTATATATTGCATGAATATATTTCTTGTGTCGTAATTTTTTTAAATTTTAATAAAGGTTATTCAGAAGAATTCATAATTGCACAGGGGGCAATTTTTGTATCTGGTGGATATGATACCTCTGCGAGTTTGCTGGCTTTCACGACGTATGAGTTAGCATACAACACAGAAATACAGGTACTAAAAAGTATAATTTTCGGCATGACATGAAAATCCTTCTATTAGTTTTATTAATTTACAATGTTTAAATGTTCATTGCTCTAATGGACAAACATGAGGTGTCTCGGTTCGGACGAATCCGAAAATCCACACTAAGTTATTGTTAAGAAATTCTCAGTATTTGCCCGAAGTAGGGAAGTCTACCCTCGTGCTTCAGATAGCACGTTAAACCGTCGGTCCTGCACCTGGTCTCTTCGGTGCTGTCAGATTGCCGCCCTACAGGACATTGAGAGTGCACTATACCTGCCAATCCACAGTGAACAAGCGTGATGAAAACTCTCTCTCCTATAAGTGAGGTACAATTTTATTAGAAGAACATTTTAAAACAATAATTGAATTGGTTGATCAAATCAAATCGTGCAAGATAATTCAACTTTAATAAAAGAAAATAAAATAAAAGGCTTAATTTTTTTTAAAACAACCAAATTAATTTTAAATTACACCTGTAATTACTGTATCAACAAGTACTCGTATGTTATTTTTTCTTTTTTTTATTAGGATAATCCCACAGATATGCATAGGCTAAAAATTATATAAGCAAATAAATTGATGACCCGGTAAGATTTACTTTGTTGTCGTTGTATTGCATTTCATATTACATTGATCCACCATGTTTCAGGATAAACTCAGGATCAGTTAGCAGAACTGACATACCTTAATGCTGTTTTGAAAGGTACACAATTCCATATAAATGTTTTTACAGAGAACAACTTTTATAATAGAAAAATGTTTCTAATGTATCAGTTGTCATTTACAGAAGGTCTTCGGAAATACTCTCCAATGAGTTGGCTTGATCGGGTTGCCTCAAAAGACTATCAAATTGATGATAAACTAACAATCAAAGCTGGTACTCCGGTGTATGTTAACGGCGTTGGAATGCATTATGACCCACTTTTATTCCCGGAACCGTTAAAGTTTGACCCTGACAGGTTTCTACCAGAAAATGAAAGAAATATTGCACCGTATACATACATACCTTTCGGCGAAGGTCCGAGAATTTGTATAGGTAACACGACTTTAAGATTTTTATATGTATAAGGTTTGTAAACTGTCTCATTGGTCTAGTGGTTAGCATGTTTGACTACAAACATGAGGTCCTGGGTTCGAGTCCCGGGTCGGGCCAACTCAAATCAAATCAAAATATCTATATTCAAGTAGGCATATTACAGCACTTTTGAATCGTCAAATAATATATATTTTTTTTCTTTTCCACACTCTAATTCTAATGCACGTCTGATGATGATACTCCAGAAAAACTTAAAATCGAAAGTAACGAGGGTTCCTTCGCGCCCGATCCGAGAAGAGCCCACAACAAACTCAGTCGGGTGTTTTGTTTTTTTTGTTATCATCATCATTACAATATCATATTAGTTTAATATATTTCAATTTAAATTAGAGCAGTTCGTTCACTCCCACGCGTTTCTATCGTCTAAGTACTCTTGCAACTTATAATACGATTTTTCTATCAACTTTCTTTTAACAAAGACTTTGCATTTATTAATTGACATCTTTAAAACGTCTTGTGGGAGTTTATTATAGAAAGGTATACAGTTACTTTTAAATGAAATCGATATTGAGTTTTCTGTTAAGATTTTCTTAATATTTGCCCGAATCAATATTTGCGTCCGTCCTGCACCTGATCTCTCTCCGGTCGTATCGGAATGCCGTCGCGTCGGGCTATGAGAGTGAAGGAATAGAGGGTGCACTTGTGTACTATGCCTGCCAATCCGCAGTGGAGCAGCATGGTGGGTCTATGCTCTAAAAACCCTATCTCCTACGAGCGAGGAGGCCTGTGCCCAGCAGTGGGACGTTAATGGGCTGCCACTTACCGTAAGGGTTGAAACATAGCAGACACTGACTTATGACGAAGTCTTTGAAACTATAGTGTTGTGATTGAGTTGAACTGGTTGTTGCAATATAGACGCTCACTGAAAACGGGTTTCCACATATTCACACCGGATCGGGTTTAAAACAAATCACTTACTGCCAAATCTACATTATTCTTCAGATTGATTTGAAGTTCAAATGTCTTATTTCAATAAAATTGTTTCATTCCTCAAACATGAACTACGGAATACACCACGATTAACTTTGTTGGTTCAAAAAAAAGAAATGCTCATATTTCTTACACTGAAGACGACGCTAACTCGTTTTTATTCTCATTTCTTCAACATAATTGTTAACTGCAGAATTGTAACTGAATTTTGTCGCCAAAACGGTTTATATACATACTTAGCATTTTCATTAATGCAATATCGTAATGAGTTAATAGTTGTCACCCCGGCAACCCCCCTCCGGGTTGAATTTCGCAAAATCTGTTCTTAGCTGACCTCTACTCGGTAAAAGGAATATTCCTACCAAATTTCAAGTCTCTACGCCTTATGGTTTCAGAGATATCGTGGTAAGTCAATAGATACCTGGATCTCTTATATATATATTTAATTAGATATACGTCAGCCACGGCTGCCAAATGTATCATATTTATCGAACAAGCGATGTCTCTCAGAGTGTCTTACTTATTTATTTCTCTTTCGGTCTGCATAAAAGGACAGATATTACTATGTTTTTTTATAATTAGATACACTCTTCATAGCGAAATTAAACTGTGTATAAAAATATATGAAATAAAAACTAAAGGCGGAAAGCTATTATAATCACATCCTTTTAAAATTTAACAATGGCTTCATCATTCTTGATCAATATTAGATGATATTGTATATGATGTTGTAATTGTTGCAATAATTTTTTTTAAATTGAATAATTTTATTTACTTTCAGGTCAACGATTTGGTTTAATGACTACTCGATTTGCGATGGCCGCTATATTTTTGAATTATAAAGTACGCCCAATACCAGGAACGCCAATACCCTCAGACATCGCAATTGACAGCCGAAGAATATTTTATACTCCAGGGGAAATGTTGTCCGTACAATTTATTCCAATAAACTCTTCGTAATTGATATTATAAATATTTACGATATTATATAAACTGAAAATGAAAAAATATTTTTAACCCTTTTTTTGTGAAGTAAATGTAAATTTGTTGTGTTGAATTTGTTAAAAACGATTTCTGTATACAAATCAATAAAATTCGAGTGTGTATTTGTAATTTCAAATCAACAGCCTTCCTTTAAATTCTATTTTTTTATGAAAATCTATATTTGTACTCGAATCCACATATGATAATTATTTTTTTGAAGATATAACAAGGTGTATATAGAGCGAGCGTGATATAATAGCAACCATCGAAGCAATTATATAATTTATAGTACTCGTATAGTAAATAAACATTTTTTATTACCTACATTTTACATTTGAGTGATTAATCTCAGTTGATGATTCAAACTGTGACGGAATCACCCATGCATAGATAATTATTAATATATATATATATATATATATATATATATATCACTGAGGCATATAAACATAAAAGTGGTTATAAAAATACTTCATATCCGTTTAGCAATAATACTCACATAATTATAATCATAAAATAGTATTTGCTCGCGACTTTTTTAGATAAAATGGACGTAGTGATAAAAATATATATTTTATGATAACTATAAACAATGCTTGCAAATAAGATAACTTCATTACTGCAGTACGATAAAGATAAGAAGGGTCCAGAGTGCAGTTCGAGTGAAATCGCATTAGAAATAATGGCTCTCGCGCAGGTACGTCGTATTTGCATAGGCACACCGATACTGTGTAGTAGTAGTAGTGAATACTCGAAGGAATTATTACTTATAGCAGTTCTATACCCGTAGAACCGGCATAGTTTATGTTATGATCCAACAAACACTCATTACATAATAATAAAATGTTGTCCAAGTCAGACTGCTTCATTGGTCTAGTGGTCTGCTTGTTCGTCTACAGACATTAGGTTTTGGTATGAGTCCCGGGACGGGCGAAGTCAAAGAGCGATATTGAGTTTTCTGTTAAGAAATCTTCAGTATTTGCTCGAAGTTAGGAAAATGGCGGCGTGTTTCACCCCGTGCCTCGGAAAAAACGTAAAGCCGTCGGTCCTGCGCCTGATCGGTCGTGTCGGATTCCCGTCTCATTTGACTATGAATGTGAAGAATTCGAGAATGCATTTGAGTACTATGTTTGCTTATCCGCACTGGAGCAGCGTGGTGGGTCTATACTCCAAAAACCCTCTCCTATGTTCAAGAAGGCCTGTAATTATTAGTGGGACGGTAATAAGCTATTATTTACCTTACTTACTTTATGCGTGCGGTCGTACGCAACGATAGCTACTACTGAACATATATGTGGCATATAGCTTTCAAAAATATTTAGATAATATAATAAATCTTGACTCTTGTATGATCCTGTATGGTCCTGGTATGAGTCCCCTTAAAAACTCCTTTGCAGCTTAATATAGAAGCAGAGAGATTCATCGTAGATATTCAGCAATCCGTTTGGATTAACACGCCAACTAATAAAATCTTTAGAAGACAGACAAACACATATCTAAAGGAAATTGTTAACCTCATAAGAAACAAGAGGAAGTAACGAAAAAATTGGCTACTATCAAGATCATCACAAGACTAAAGAATACTTAACAACCTCACTAAAGCAGTAAGGAGACCAATTATATTTCACAATGAAAATAAAATGAACTGTTATCTCCAGAGCTTATCAATTAACCGTGAAATAACGATTCTATATAGAAAATAACATACATACATACATATAAAGCATCACGCATCATTCCCATAGGGGTAGGCAGAGACCACGTCCTTCCACTTGCCACGATCGTTGCATATCTCCTTCGCTTCTTTCATTCTCATTAAACCTTTCATACAAGTTCGTCGGTTGAGAGTACTCTTGACCTGGCCCTTATTTAAAATGTCCTGGAATTGGTCCATGAACGTTCGCCTTGGTCTTTCACTTCCAACTTTCGCATTCACTCTTGACTCATAAATCCTTTTTGTCAGTCTCCTTTCACTCATTCTCTCTACATGCCCAAACCATCTAAGCATACCTTTCTCGATTTTAGTCACTACGTCTTCTTTTATACCACAACGTTCTCTTATCACACTATTTCTTACTCTGTCATTCAGTTTTAATCCACATGTACTTCTCAACGCTCTCCTCTCTCTACCACATTTATTTTACTTATGTGATTCTTTTGTCATACACAACTTTCACTACCATACATAAGTGTTGGCACCAACACTCTTGCATGCACTGCCATTACAAAATGTATGAAAAGACTCAGAATGCATATTCCTTCTATTAAAGATTGGACTATTAAAAGAATGGCAACAAACGAGCATCTCGAAGATATTTTCAAACCAAATGACGGAAATATAGAAGGTACGCTTTAGTCAAAGACTTTGAAGATAATTGTGACATAAAATATGTATCGCCCAAAGAAGTGAGATATGAAATAAAATGTAATTTAATTAAAAAGAAATTCCCGGGTTATGTCTTAATCAATGTTGAAATTTAAAAAAATCGTAAAAACTAACACTTACAAATCTTCATTAATGCAGCATTTAGATTAGTGTGAATGAAAAGAAGCAGAGAAATTATGATAACTAAGCCTGGCAAACTAGCTAACGAAGCTTCCTCCTATAGACCAAATTTGCTTTTACCAGATAAATCGAAACTCTTTGAAAAGCTTTTGCTCAAAAGATTGAAACTGCTGATTGAAGATAGAAAATTAATTCCCGATCACCAATTCGGTTTTCGTGAAAAACACTCCACAATAGAACAAATTCATAGGATAACTAATATCATACAGAAAACTCTTGAAGCAAATATGGCCTGCTCAACAGTATTTCTAGATGTAGTTGAAGCTTTCGACAAAGTTTGACAAGAAGGTCTAATACATAAATTCAGAAGTATGCGAGTATGGGATGGGATAATGAGTTTGGGAGCCGACACTATAATCATATATATTTAACAGAACATTCAGAGTCAGATAAGGCGTCTATTCTGATCTTAAGAAAATAAACGCTGGTGTACCACAAGGAAGTATCTTAGGCACTCTATTATATTTACTATATTTGTGTGATATACCCGTATTAGAAAACTTTTGCTGGTGATACTTCTATTATGGCAACTGGAGAATGTCACGATGAAGTTGTGAAAAGATTCAAGCTGCAGTAAATAAAGTCCATGAATGGACAATGAAATAGCTAAGTGAATCAAATACGATGCACCTTGACTTTACAAATAACGGTACGAAATATTTTCCAATCTATCTCAACAGGTAAAAACTGCCTTATATCACAGGTGTTCACATATGTTCCTTGGTATGACGCTGGAAAAAAAACTTCGATAAAAATCACGTGTTAAAAAGAAACTTGAAGAGGGCATTTAGAACTGACAATACCCAATAAGCTACTCCTATATAAAATGTTCCTATATGAAACAGTTTGGCCATATGTAATTTAACTTTGGGGATTTGCCAAACCTAGCATTCTGAAATTATAAAAAATCCAAAACAAAATACTTAGGAAAGTTGTTAATGCACCTTGGTACATAAGAAATAGCAATCTTCACAAGGACCTAAACATAGAGCTCGTAAATAATTACATCGAAAGAATTTCCAAAGCTCGTCATCTAAACTTCGCCATCACATAAATCCCGAAGCTGCTTAACTTCTGAATATCACACGGATAAAGAGAAGGCTTAAAAGCACAAAACCTTTTGTGTTAGTGAAAGTGCAGTGACACAATATAGCGTAGTATGGTGCTTTTAAGCAAGAACTCAAGAACAGTGTGAGTCAATCGCCATTATAGTAAACTATGCATAATCGTTGGACTCTAGACGTAGATAATACAAGTATATATTAGGAAGATTAGGTCAAAGTAATAATACCAATTAGTCTATGAGGCAAGATTGTAGAACGCAAGATTGTAGAGGCAAGATTGTAGAACTCATATTATAAAACGAACAAAGGTTGGTTATATTACACATATGTGTAAAAACATGGTGCGTGGCGCAACTCGACATGAAGATATCGTGCATTTGCGATTGCATTTATTGAATGCAATGAGGCGTCTAATAAATAATAGAGAAACTGAATTTAGATATTATATATCAATTATAGTAGGATGTTTTATTGCACTTACCCAGTAATTTCATGGGCTATTATCTCCAAGGTTGTCTGGAGGAGATCGCTTTAAGCGATAAGACCGCCTCTGTACACTCTTATCTAAAATTCTGTTAGTGTTTTCTTTCAAAATCTGTATGTTTGTGTGCAATAAGAATAAATAAATAAATAAATAAATCAATTATAAAATAAATGTAATATATTACTACTGGAGTGATATATATGTTAAATTTATTTTGACAATTTCGGACGAGCGTGCTTCGTGCTGTCAGTTGGTTCAGAGACATCAGGTCCCTGATGACACGTCTGATGTCTCATTTGCGGATTTCTTTCATCGCCGAGTCTTGACCGGTGGTCGGTCGAGGTTATTCGGAAAGACTGGGGTTCCTAAGTGTAAAGCACCATGCTGAATATTACTTTTGTGACGTCTGTGGTTCTCTTGGGTTTCAGGCCTGTAGCCACTTTGTGTTACAGTGAGCCGAACAACCAAAGTTACTGTAGTTGTATTGCGTGATATGGGTTGTATATCAAGCCTGTGATTACTTTGGTTAAAGCAACGAGCCTCACGTAGCTCTGGACGTCTAGGAAATTATAGCAGTTTTAGTACCCTGTGTTCTCTGAAATAGAACTGCCTCATTGGTCTAGTGGTTAGCAAATTCGACTACAGACTTGAGGTCCTAGGATCGAGTCCCGGGTCAGGCCAATTCTAATATCAATATTGAGTTTTCTATTAAGATATTCTCAATATTTGCCCGAAGTTGGGAAGTTGGGAAGTTGGTATGCCCCACCCCCGTGCCTCGGAGAACACGTTAAGCCGGTTCTGCGCCTGATCTCTCGGGTCGTGTCGGATTTCCGCCACATCGGACTATAAGAGTAAGGGAATAGAGAGTGCACTTGTGTACTATGCCTGACAATCCACACTGGAGCAGCGTGCTGGGTCTATGCTCTTAAAACCCTCTCTCCTATAAATGAGGAGGCCTGTTCAGCCGTGGGACTTTAATGGGCTGCTACATACCTTTATCTTTAATGATCCGGCATCACAACCGTCGTCATTGCCTGCCAATAGAGCTAAAGCCATGACCAAATGTTGCTAAGTGCTGCGTTAGCTTCTGCGTAGCGGTGATGGACAGAAGGACACTGATTCTGTAGGTTTTGTTCATATTTAAAGGCTTTTGGCTTTATTTGGCTTGTTAGGGATTTTTTTAGCTTAGATTTAATAAAAATGAAATTTTTACTGGTGTAGAACCGCTGATCGCGTCTTTATAAACGAGGTTCCGGACTAGAGTGTGTAGCCTGCATACCCCTTATTTTTCGTGCCTTGCCACGCATACATCAGGAATCCATGCATTTGTTGTATTCGGAGCTCACCGATTGGATTCTGTAAGTGGGTGTGGGCCCGTGGGTACGGATCAATATTTTATATTATTCTACAACAATTACCATCGAGCTGGAGACACATTAATGCATCGGTTTAGTCGATCACAAGACTTTAAATATGTAAATATTATTATACCACAAATATAAGACTAAAGACGCAAATAAATTTCTTAATTGCAGGTCTTTGTTGATAGTTTGGTAACTAGCATCTTTAATTAATAGCATTTGATTAAAATTAGAGATTTGAAAAGCAGAGGCATAGTGGATGGCGGACCGGACGTCCCGGTTGGCAGAAGTCGAAGGGCAAGGGGTGTGGCAATTTTACATAGGCATTAAATAGATGTCGCCGTACGTAAAAACCAATACTTAAGTGTACGCAGACGCAGTTGCGCGGGGAAGCTAGTTATTTTATAATATTTGACAACCCTATTTCCGTTACATAAGTCTTAAATGATAAGCTCAAGGTCAGCATCCATGCCTAAAGCAATTTAGGGATTGTTTTAGTTTGCGTTAATTACACGATAAGAAGAGTTCTGTGAGTAAAAATATTTAAATTCTAAAATTGCATTGTATAGTATATTCCGTATATATAGAAAGTAAAATACTATTAGTGCACTCTATTTTGTTCTTATTTTCAATCGTAAATAAAATTCTTTTTTATATATCCACGCAAGTCCAAATACATTTATAAGTACAGCTTATTTAAATAAAATTGTACAATGCCATCCACTGAAAGCTCATCTAAAACGTTTAAAGATTTCTTCCTATGTAATTACTTTAAGATTTTCTATTTTTCTGTTATCTGCACAAGATATTTCATATTAAACTGGTATGCCAAACAAGTTTTTTTTAAAGCTTAATTGCATATAATTATATTTTGTTTAAAGTTATATATGTTTTTATATAAAATTTTAAATAAACACGTAACTTAATTGTAAACACAGGGGCAGAATGTTGCATACAATATTATTATATGCTGTCTTGTTTCTTGTCGCATACTTGTACTGGCGCTGGTTGAAAGTGAAGAATTACTGGGCAGAGCGCGAGGTACCGCATTTGAAACCAAATCCTATTGTAGGAAGTTTGACTTTCCTACAGAAGGAGAATGTGGTAAGAAAGCTTCCATGAAATGGGTTTTATTTTAATTTTTTTATTTTGATATTATCATTTTGATAAAATATGTACAGCGCCACGTATTGAAAGTTCGTGTAACATGTTTTTAACCGACTTGAAAAAAAGGAGGAGGTTATCAATTTGTCTGCATTTTTTTTTAAATGTTTGTTACCTCATGTCTTCCGACTGGGTGGACCGATCTTGATGATTTTTTTAAATGAATGCTACTCGTCGTGAGGTCCCATTTTTGTGATGCAGTTCTGATGATAGCATCCATGAGAAAACCGTATAAGTGTTAAATTTGCATTAAGCATGTGCGCGACAAATGGACGAATAACTCAAGATCACGCCAACCGATTTCCATGATTCTTTTTTTTAATTGCAAAAACTATATACTACAACGGTTGTTTTATGATAGTTTGGTTAGGTTCTGATGATGGATTCCATGACAAAGTGACGGAACTCTTTAATTCTTAGGAACAAATTAACGATACTCAGCAGAATCTTTTATAGGCTATTCGGATATTTGAGTCACCTACCGTAACATAGGTCAAGTAATTGTCGTAGTTAAATAAGAAGATCAATGGAACTCCTCAACGCCTTACAGTAGGGGTGCGATTTATGGCAAAATATATAATTGTAAGTAGCAGCCCATTAACGTCCCACTGCTGGGCACAGGCCTCCTCACTCATATGAGAGAGGGTTTTTAGAGCATAGACCCACCACGCTGCTCCACTGCGGATTGGCAGGCCTAATATAATTGGCTCGATTACAATTATATAAAAAACTGGTGATAGCGGGGTGACAAAATAACTGACCTGTAACGTATAAGGTTGCGGGTTCGATCCCGGGTGTGGCGATGACGCCGACTCTGAATATAAAAATACGAAGAACTCTATAAAAGACACAATTATTTTTTTAGTTTTTAGCTCATATTAATATTTGTAACAGTTTGTTTTGAAGGTGGTTCATTTTTTGTTAAAATTTTTATTTAATGACTAAGAACTTCGTGCTAAATGGCACAGGAATTGTTTGTTTTTAATATGCATTTACTATATATTTAAGGGAATATGGATGCGGAAAATGTATGAGCATTTCAAGACGCCCTACATCGGCATCTGGCTGTTTTGGAGACCAGCTCTTATCGTCAATTCACCCGAAATCGGTCGTCGCATATTGGTGAAGGATTCTGCTATTTTTAGAGATCGATTTTTGTCGGGTGGTGACAATGATCCTGTTGGCAAATTGAACATGTTTACCATAAAGGTACTTCGCCAATTTTTTATAAATAGATTTTAAAACAAATTCCGATGTGCAATGTGGTACAAGAAAATTATTTGAAGTATAAACTTTTATATCACACTGTGCACTTTATTTTGTGGGTTTCCAATAAGCCATTAAGTACACCTATGTAGCCCTCGTTTGAATAAAGTCGGTTCTCTTTGATGTAGATCGATAGAGTTGCAGTTGCACTTCATCATTATATATATTTTCGATTTGAGACATCAAATTTCTATTTTATGTAACTTCTGACTAAGAGATTTTTGTTAAGGATCCGGAATGGACAGATATTCGTCGGCGATTGACGAGTACATTCACTGCAGCCAAGCTCCGAATATTACAAGACTTCACACGGTCTAAATCTAAGGAACTGGTTCAAAGAATTCAAGATGACCCAAAATCTGGAAACGATCTCAAGGTAATATTTTGAAATGGTTTGCAGATAATATTTGTGTAAATCGTCTATCAAAAATAAGCTATTACAGTAATAGTAATAATCGGGACATATATAGTGAAGAAGCCTGCGAGCAAGTTTTAGACGTATAAAGAAACTGAAAGAAGTAAACGTTTGTGTGATAAAATTTCAAAATTCATTCCAGATTTACCTTTAGAGACTTTAATATGAGTACTGGGTCGCGTAAAGCACTGTTGGGGAATATTTAAATGACAGAAATGCTAGGCTTTCAATCATTCTATATGAAAAAAGTCGTTATTATAAATATTCTTCTCAAGAAGTAACCACCGAAACGATTGTAGATACATTACTAACATTTTTACTGTATATACAATTGTATTTAGGCGCAAAGATATCAAGTTTTGCTAGACATTTCACTTTTATAGTTTTTGACTATTTACACTATAATTTGTAAAACTAACCATTGAAAATAATTCTTTCTATAGAATTTGTTCGTTGATTACACCACGGATGTTATTGGCACATCGGCGTTTGGAGTAGCCTGTAATACCACTCTCACTGGTGAAGGTCCTCTGAGGAAGGTCAACAAGGATTTTATGAAATTCAGTATTTTAAGAGGCATAGGATGGTGCTGTCTCTTCTTCTTTCCGGAATTAGTTGATGTGTTTCGGTAAAATTTTGTATAATTTTGCAGAAAATCCTATTAAGGCGCGTTTTATCGTATATAATATTTGGCAAAATTTCAGATTTAAGCTATTCCCTAAGTCATCAACGGATTATTTTGCAAAAATTTTCAAAGCTGCAGTAGAACAGCGTACTGGCGTCGGTGAACATAAAGATTTGCTAGATGTTTTGTTGCAAATAAAAAAAGAGAGCGATGAAAAGAACCTAGGTATTGGTTTAAATATAGTTTGAAATCCTTACACCTTAAAAGAATTTGTTTTGGCGTTATCACTATATTTTTGTGTGGGAATATTTTTTGTAAGTATTGAAGTCGCTAAAAAAATTATAGATTTAAATAACACTTTTCATATAATTAAAAACTTTACCACTAAATTAAAAATTTTAACACTTTATTAGGCTAAAAATTTTTGAATATTAAATTGATTGTCTTTTTAATATATAATATTTTAATTTATTCAAGATTACCTCTCAAGTTACTGCTAGTGATCTACAAAATAAATATAAAGTCTTTTGGATAAATTGATGCAAAAAAAAAACAGAATAATGATAGGAAGTTAATTGGTTTAAATTATTTTGGCGCTCCAAAGTTTCATCCAAAATTTTATAAGTCGATAGGTTCCTATGTAAAAAATAAGGGCAGCCAAATAAAGATGCAATGTCCTAGTATATATTTCATCTCTCAACTCGTGAGTTTAATTTTTAAATTTTGTTCAAGGTTATACAGATGACTTTATAATTGCACAGGGGGCAATTTTTTTATTAGGTGGATTTGATACATCGTCGAGTTTGCTGGCTTTTGCGACATATGAGTTAGCATACCACACAGAGATACAGGTAATAAAAAGTGTAATCTTCGGCATGAGAAGACCCTCTCTTAATTTGTCATGTTTAAATATTTATCCGGAGAAGATCTTGCCACTGACTTAAAGAAATGAAATCTTGCAAGTTAAATTTAATTTTTAATTGCCTAAATAATGTAAAATAGATAGCAATTACTTTTTTCCATACCTGTATCGAAGCTTTATACATTCGATATTATTTTAAGTGTCAAAAGTAACACACTGCTTTCCGATTAAATAAATGCGTAAATAAGTGCACATGCCTCAAATTTTCGACGCATGCGCGTTTATTTTATATGTCAGAATATTGGGAAATTCGTTTTGCAACGCCATTACAAATTAATTTTTTTTAATTTAAAATATTCTAATACGTTTCGCTGATTTATTGTATTTTTGATTGCATATCTAAACTTACTTTATGCTATAATATATGTAGTTTATTGGACTGCCTCATTGGTCTAGTGGTTAGCTTGTTCGACTACAGACATGAGGTCTTGGGTTCGAGTCCCGGGTCGGGGTCAATTCGAAATCGATATTGAGTTTTCTATTAAGATTTTCTCAATATTTGCCCGGAGTTCGGAAAAATTTGGCAGTGTAATCCACCCCCCTGCCGCGGAGACGACTTTAAGCCGTCGGTCCTGTGCCTGATCTCCCTCCGGTCATGTCGGATTGTGCGATCACGTCGGACTATGAGAGTGAAGGAATAGAGAGTGCACTTGTGTACTATGCCTGCCAATCCTCAGTGGAGCAGCTAGGTGGTTCTATGCTCTAAATCCCTCTCTCATATGAGTGAGAAGGCCTGTATCCAGCAGTGGAACGTTAATGAGCTGCTACTTACCTTTTTATATGTAGTTTGTGTTTTAATGTTGTCATAAATAAGTACTTTGCTTTTAACTTAAATTTTCGTGGTTTAAAGACATGAAAACCTTTTTATTACCAAGATGTCGTTTTTGTGTTTTGTTGACATTTCGACCCAGTTGTAAGGATCGTGGTCACGACATAGCTGACGTAACGTGTGTACTCACACCATTGCGAGATCGGTTAAGGCTGTTGTATTTCCATTAATTGCCCAATTTTTTCAGGATAAACTAATCGCTGAACTTCAGGAAGCCAAGGAAAAACATGGGAGCGATAATTTTAACATAGACCAGTTAGCAGAAATGACTTACCTTAATTGTGTTCTGAAAGGTACAAAAATGTATACGAACATTTGAAAATGTTTTTACAGAGAACAACTTTTATAATAGAAATATGTTTTTAAGGTAACAGTTGTCATTTACAGAAGGTCTTCGGAAATACTCTCCAATGAGTTGGCTCGATCGGGTTGCCGCAAAAGACTATCAAATTGATGATAAACTAACAATCAAAGCTGGTACTCCAGTATATGTTAACGGCGCTGGAATGCATTATGATCCACTTTTTTTCCCGGAACCGTTAAAGTTTGACCCTGACAGGTTTCTACCAGAAAATGAAAAAAATATTGCACCGTACACATACATGCCCTTCGGGGAAGGTCCTAGAATTTGTATAGGTAGCTCAACTTGAATGTTATTATTTATACATAAGTGTTGTTACATACCAGTCACTCACTACTATTCGAATAAAGCCACGGGAACAGCTAGAAAGGATTACGGAATAACTTACCTCTTAATGATTTCTTTATTTACACTTATACTAATTTAACAACTAAGATAAGATGAGAGCTCCTTGCTGGCTCACAACTAGTCTATTCTATGTTATTATATTAAATAGAAAAACATTCCCTTTTTCCCACACTGCAGCCATTGCATACTTGTTATTCTCGTTTCTTCAACTTGATTGTAGCGTTAGAATTAGGAATGAATTTTCCCGGCAAAACCTCATACCTGTCTATAAGTCAGCCGTGGCTTACAAACGTACCATATTTAACAAGCAAGCGTCTAATCGGGGTCTCTTTTTTTCTAGCTGAATATAAATCGAATTAAAGTCTAAGTCACCTAAAAAAGAAGGTTTGATAACCACCACCGGTATCATAACCATATATGATACTGATATCAATTTTTTTGTGTTCCGCTTAATATGCCGGTGCGTATATAACAGTAACAAAAAATAACGGACAATATCCTTTTCGACAAATAGAATAAAGTTGTTATTTTTTATAGGTTCTCTTAAAGTCCTGTTCTTTTTTATATTCAAGAACAGCCTCGTCGATTTTGATGAATATTATGTTGGACAGGTTATTTAGGAAACAGTTACGTCAATAAACTTTATATTATTGGTATAGCTTATCATAAACATAAGTAAGTAGCAGCCCATTAACGTCCCACTGCTGGGCACAGGCCTCCTCACTCCGAGGAGCGAGGGTTTTTAGAGCATATACCCACCACGCTGCTCCACTGCGGAATGGCAGGCATAGTACATAACAAGCGCGCTCTCTATTCCTTCACTCCCATAGTCTGATGTGACGGGATTCAGACATGACCGCAGAGATCAGGCGCAGGACCGACGGCTTAACGTGCTCTCCGAGGCACGGGGGTGGATCACACCGTCAACTTCTCAACTTCGGGCAAATATTGAGAAAATCTTAAATAGAAAACTCAATATTGATTTTAACATAAACATAATATAAAGAGGAGTGTGGATCAGGAGTGAGATATCAATAAGCTGTTAATTAACTTAGCTTATAAAATTTTATATTGTTTATTTCAGGCCAACGATTTGGTTATATGACTACTCGATTTGCATTGGCCGCCATATTTCTGAATTATAAAGTACGCCCGATACCCGGAACGCCAATACCATCAGACATCGCAATTGAGAGACGGGGAATATTTTATACTCCAGGGGAAAAAATGTCCGTACAATTTATTCCAATAAACTCTTCATAATTGTTATTATAAATATGATATAAAATAAACTCGAACTTAAAAAGTATTTTGTTAATCTTTTTTGTGAAGTAATTGTAAAGTTTGTTAAAAACGAATAAAAGTATATCAGTAAAATTGGATCTATTTTTAAATATTTGTCTGTAGGTCTGTTTGTGTCTTTGGCTGTCTGTTTTTTCTATGAAACGGATGGTCCAATTTGTTCGGGACCTTCACATGTAGCTGAAAGCTGCCGTATATATATAAGGAGTAGTTAAAGCTACTTTTATCTTAGAATAAATGAAATTGTACTGTGTATAACATTTACATATTCTGTATGAAGACTTCAATTATCTTTGTTATGATTATTTAGCCCCGTAGCCATTATAGTGTTCCTAGGAAAATATTAAGTCTTATTCTCTCTTTGTCGAAGAGATGACATGAACTTGAAGGCCGACGAGATCATTTAAAACGTTACCCTAAGGGTGCCTCTTAGGAGGCCAGTTTTTGGCTTTGAGCAAGATAAAAAGTCCTACGTCTGGATGATTTCAGAAGTCGAGGGTCCCAGGAGGTAAAATAATGTAAAGAACAGTCTGTTAACATTCCCCTAATAGGTACTACCTCTTTGATCTAGTCGTTACGATGTTTGGCTACAGTCATAAGGTCCTGGGTCGGGCCAATTTTCAAAGCAAAATTGAGCTTTCTATTAAGGTTTTATTTCTACATTTGGCCGAATTTAGGTAGGTGGTAGTGTGTTCCACCTCCCATGCCTCGGAGAGCACGTTAAGCCGTTGGTCCTGCGCTTGATATCCCTCCGGTCGTACCAGATTGCCATCACATCGGAGGGTGCACTTGTGCACTATGCCTGGAAACTCGCAGGGGAGCAGCGTCTTGGGTCTTTAGTCTAATAACCCTATCTTCTATGAGTGAGGACGCTTATGGCCAGCTGTAGGATGTTAATAGGTTACTACTTATCTTACCTTACTAGGTATAGGTCTCCTCACCCATTTCTATTTAATATATGTGACAGTACGAGAGAACACAGCTGTTGTTTCAATCTTTGCTGGTTGACATGCACATTTTATCAAGTTTAACTCCTAGGCACCTGATTGTGCCAGGGAATCGGATTGCCATTTGTAGTGACAATGCCTTTAACTTCAATCAAGCCCGTCTATGATATTTATCCTAATTGTTTATTTACGGACCTATTTGTCGAGCCAAGAACCTGGTTTGGAAGTTGCAAGGAGAATCTGTATACTTGAACGGAGTTTTATTCGGTATATAGTTCGTTATTGTAAATAGTCCATTGTCCATGACCATTTGTTTCTTACGTAAGTTTCTGGACTATCTTACATTTATTGTTTACATTCTAATCAAATGGAATTCTCAAAGATCTAAGTACTAATTTATGCAACGTTGGAAAAAAATATGAATAAGTCCGAATTGGTAATCTAAACCATTCCAGAATTCAACTAGCTTTGCCTATCGTTGTCATTGTTTCCGATTTCGTATAAATATTTGAAAATCCGGATTTAATTGCCCAGCACAAAGGACACTTAAAAATCATGAATATGAGGTTATCAGCATACGAGTAGTAGCACTTTAGAAGCATTCAACGAACAAATGATAGAAGCTCCTCTTAACAAAAGCAAATACTTGCCATATTATACAAGTGTTATTCAAGATTATTGGACACAATCATTGTGAAAATCTGTCATTGCAATTCAGAATAATTTATAACTTTTAAAACGTCTGCAATGTCAATTAATTGAATTTAAAATGCTTATACAGAGGTCATTTTAAAAACGCGACAATAAGTGACATTGCCATTTTAATATATTCATAACAAATAATAAATACGAGATGCGAAATATTTTTTGTCACATTACATTTGCAGTATTCCATACTAGGTGGTTCTTAAAACATACTAAATACATAAATATACCAAAGTGATATTACCATATGAGATTAATAACGGGATGCATAAATAGAAATACAGATTTATGTGTATATTTATATGTGTAGTAATTGTATGCCTATTCATTTATACACACCACTTGCCTTCTCTCTCCTTAGACGGTTTCCCTACCGCCAGCGTCGCCAGGAAGGGACCGCTAATGAGCGATAAGACCACCCAATTGCACACTAAAAGTACCTAATACTGAGTAATTGTACATCTGTTTTTAGTGTGGTGTTCAATAAAGCATTCTATCTGTCTATCTATCTATATTGTATTTCCAGCTCCAGCTTCGTACGTGTAGTAGAACACGTTGGGTATGTTTTATCTGTCCTAGGACCGTTTAGGCTTGATACGTCGAATATAACATATGTATAATAATATAACGTCTTCACTACCTGTAGCATAACATACAAATTTTATTATAAGAACAGCTATGGACAAGATGAAAAAAATATGGAGGAATCGAAACATCACTAAGACCACGAAATCCAGACTCGTGAGGACACTGATCTTCCCCATACTTGCTGCTGAGACGTGGACATTGCGAGAAGTGGAAAGATAGAAAATAGATGCTCTAGAAATGTGGTGTTGGAGAAGAATGCTTGGGGTTTCGTGGACCGACTTTCGTACGAACGTCTCCTGACTTTCTTTGGACACGTCTCTCGGCGTGGCAATCAGTCCATCGAACGCCTCGTCATTTAGGGAAAGGTGGAAGGCAACAGACCGCGTGAGAGGTCTGCTCTGGGAAGTTCGTTGAACGAATGCAGTAGGATTACCTCGAGCAGAGAGAAATGGCGAGCCATCGTCATGCGAACAACATCTGCCCACTCCGTGACTTCATAACGATCACGGCCGCTCTGTCATGAGCGTAACGGCTAAGAAGAAGATACAAATTTTATAAGCAAAGGACAAAGGAAGAACAAAGGATATTTATTTTAACAGTGGACAAAAACTGTGAGAACGGCGAACTGCGAGCGAGTCAAATTATTTTCGAGTATTTGTGTATTACTGCAATATCTCCTGAATTATACATTAAAATTATTTGGTATATGAGAGCATAATAATGCACAGGGAATGCTTATGATAACTAACATTAAAAATATCTTTATTCAAGTTGGCACTTTTGAATCGTCAAATATCGTTTTTTCGTATATTATTCCTATGTATACGTATTTCGTATATTATTCTTTAACCACATGTACGACTGAGGATGATATTGATAAAAACGACTTACAATCTAAAGTTACGAGGGTTCCTTCGCGCTATGATCTGAGAAGAACCCATAACAAATGTTTCCCATTATCATTACGATATAAATTTTTTAATTTATTTTAGATCGATTAGAGCAATTCATTCACTCCCACGCTTTTTTATCTTCTAAGTAGTTCTTCAAATTAAAGAATGATTTTTCAATTAATTTTCTTTTAATAAGATTTAAATTTATTCACTGACATTTTTGTAACTTCTTCCGGTAGTTTGTTATAGAAACATTTACAATTATACTTGAATGAATTGCAAATTTTACGCAGCCTACTAGAATTTATACATACATAGCATCACGCCTCATTCCCATAGGGGTAGGCAGAGACAACGTCCTTCCACTTGCCACGATCCTTGCATATCTCCGTCGCTTATTTCATTCTCATTAAACTTTTCATACAAGTTCGTCGGTTTAGAGTACTCTTGACTTGGCTCTTATTTAAAATGTTCTGGATTTGGTCCAGGAACGTTCGCCTTGGTCTTCCCCTTCCAACTTTCGCATTCACTCTTGACTCATAAATCCTTTTTGTCAGTCTCCTTTCATTCATTCTCTCTACATGCCCAAACCATCTAAGCATACCTTTCTCAATTTTAGTCACTATGTCTTCTTTTATTATACAACGTTCTCTTAACACACTATTTCTTACTTTGACACTCAGTTATAATCCACTCATACTTCTCAATGCTCTCATCTCTACCGCATTTATTTTACTTTTTCTGCCATACCCGAAAGGTATAGAATTTATAGCAATTATATATTTATTTCTTAAGTTATATGAGGTGCATTCATTTTTTTTGTACACACTTATTTTAGTTTTATATTTTAGTTCTTTTTGTATCCGTTGGCATCACTTTTTAATTTGAACACACGTGAACGTCTTTTGAAAAGATGACATAGATATATTGAGTCATCTTTAATATATGCCGTCAATGTTTTTTTGTAGATCTAGAAAAGAGGAATTAACCTACAATACATTGTTTTGTTATATCTCTAAGGAATTAGACAGAGTTTTCAATGAGAGCTCCCAAGTGTCTATATTTTTGAGTGAAACAATTATCACTATATTTCAACCAATTTGCACAAAAATATGCCAAATTACATACGAAAACCTATACAGACACTCATACAGCAAACCTCTTGAAAGTTTGTCTCGTAGTTTTTGAGTTTATCGTGTTCATATAGACTTCGTTATGTAATATGTGATAAAGTTCACTACTTTTGCAATATTAGTCACTAAGTATGGATTTACTTATATTCTGACAACTAATTTCCGATTCTCATGATAGCATTTGCCAACCCTGTTTATCTTATATAAGCTTTAATGCCAGTATCTATATAGTTAATAATACAAATGTTATAGTTTATATTAACATCACGATTAAAAGCGTTGTGAGTAGAAATGTTGATATATGTATATAAAAATTCAAGAAATAACAGGAAAATCTTTCTTTTTTTATTTATTTTGGTCCCAAAAAACAAGTTACAATGAAGATAAATTCAAATTAGTATACATAGGATACCTAATCCCTTTGTAGTAATTTCTTTCAGCTTCCAGCTTCAGATAGCAATCAAATGTGAGATTTTCCCGTTATTTTAAATATATATGTTCAAATATTTACTAATTATTTAAATTTAATTTAGTGATAATGGTATTTGCGACAGATAATAACGTAAAAGGTTTTAATGTTACTTTATATGAAATTACTTTAAAAGTTCTTGTGCTATATGGTATTGTAATTGACATTAATTTTTCTATATTACTTATTTACTGTTTTATTTAAATTATATGTAAGCATTCTCACATAAAAATGTTTAAACTTTTACGTGTGTATTTTTTAAACCACTTAAGGTAAGTTAGTTATTGGTGGCAAATGTAAATAAATAGGTATATAATCCTTTTTAGGACAGGACTAGAATGCTGTATACAATAATATTGTACGTTGCCCTGTTTCTTCTCGCTGTGTTCTGTTACTTGTACTGGCGCTGGTTGAAAGTGAGGAATTACTGGGCAGAGCGCGATGTACCGCATTTGAAACCGAACCCAATTGTAGGCAGTTTGACTTTCCTTCAGAAGGTGAATGCGGTAAGAAATTTCATTAAACTGGTTTAAGATCTGTAAAAATATACAGACATATTAGTAGGGATAATATCACATTATAAAACAAGGCCAAAAATTCATAAACTTCTGAACAGATTTCCTTGCGGTTTTCACCAATGTGTACAATGATACTTGACGAAGGCCTATGTATATTTTAAAGTGGTTAAAATATATCAATACTTGTTTGGAATACAAACATCGAAACATTTAGGTATGATATGCTTTACTATCCGTGGAATTCTATGTAAGTCGGGTTTCTATGTAAGCGCATAGACCCACCACGCTGCTTCACTGCGGATTGGCAGGTATAGTATATAAGTGCATACGCTATTCCTTCACTCTCTTAGGCCGATGTGACGGGAATGCAAGACGACAGTAGAGAGATCGCGCAGGACCGATGCCATAACGTGCTCTCCGAGGCACCGGGATGGATCACACCGTCCCGTGGCCTGACCCGGGACTAGAACCCAGGACCTCATGTCTGTAGTCGAACATGCTAACCACTAGAACAATGAGGAGATGGAAACCCGATTTTTAATGTATAAAAGCAATCTTTATACGTTTTGTACGAATAAAGATTATTTTTACTATCCTTGACCCCCGAACTAGGAGTACCCGTATCTTGGGGGTCAGTTCCTTCTTGTTATCCTATAGGAACTCTGTACATCATACATCATCATAAAATTATCGTCATATGTGTGTCTCTCTCTCTCTCTTTCTCTCTGTGCGTGTGTATGTGCTTACGTGCTTGCTTCTGCGTGCGTGGGTGCGTCTGCGTGCGTGCGTGCGTGTAGCGTGCGCGTAAAATGGTATATAGTGAAACTTTGTGTTGTCTACAGTATGAACCCGCGACATCTATGTTCGAATCCACGTGCCCCTCTACTAGGTTATTCATAGCTATTATATATGTATATCTGGTTTCCAATGGTTTATAAAATATTTTCTTTGTATATCCTCAGATTTATATCTTTTAAAGCTCTAGTGTTACTATACTTTTCAACCATATGTTAACTCATTATTTAAATGAAATTTTTTATTGTCATTTGTGAAAAATTATACAAGCCCATCTAAAGTAAGCTTCAACAAAAATGGTTTAAGGTTTACTGTGTTTTTAAGGCAGTATGGATGCGCCAAATGTATGAGCGTTTCAAGACGCCCTACATTGGCATCTGGCTGTTTTGGAGACCAGCTCTTATAGTCAATTCACCTGACATCGCCCGTCGCATACTGGTGAAGGATTCTGCTATTTTCAGAGATAGATTTTTGTCGGGTGGTGACAATGATCCTGTTGGAAAATATAATTTGTTTACTATAAAGGTACTTCGAGCAGTTTGTTTATAAATCACTTTTTAAATTAATTTATGATTAGCAATGTTATTCGAAACTAATCGAAGTGAAAATTTTTCTAATGCATTATGCGCTTTGTTTTATGAGTATGGAATGAGACTGAGCCATCACGCTCGGCTATGTATTGCTCTTCTAAAATCAGTTCTCTTCGATTGAGGACGATAGAATTCTTGACTAGATATATCAGAACATCTGTCATTCTTATATTTGAATTCATTATATAATTGTAGATAATTTTAAATGATAGTACTGACAATATATTATTGATAATTGTCAAATATATATTTTCATTTAAAAGATATATGTCAAACGGAACTACGAACGGAAAATGGTCGTCGTATTTCGTATTAAAAATTCCCCTTGATCATGTATTCACTTCTGTGGTGTGATCTTAAGAGCAGTGTCATTTTCCAATTAATGTTATTTTTTTATATTGGGATTAAAATATTTATATTTATTCATGTAATATCTATTCATAAGTAAGTAGCAGCCCATTAATGTCCCACTGCTGAGCACAGGCCTCCGCACTCCGAGGAGCGAGGGTTTTAGAGTATAGACCCACCACGCTGCTCCACTGCGGATTGGCAGGCATAGTACACAAGTGCACTCTCTATTCCTTCACTCTCATAGTCCGACGTGACGGCAATCCGACACGACCGGAGAGAGATCAGACGTAGGATCGACGGCTTAACGTGCTCTCCGAGGCACGGGGGTGGATCACACCGCCAACTTCCCAACTTCGGGCAAATATTGAGAAAATCTTAATAGAAAACTCAATATCGAGTTGTGAATTGGCCCGACCCGGGACTCGAACCCAGGACCTCATGTTTGTAGTCGAACATGCTAACCACTAGACCAATGAGGCAGTCTATATATATTCATACTAAGATTGAAATACTTTTGTTAAGGATCCAGAATGGACAGATATTCGACGTCGATTGACAAGTACATTCACAGCAGCCAGGCTCAGAATACTACAAGATTTCACACGGTCTAAGTCTAAAGAACTGGTTCAAAGGATCCAACAAGATCCAAAATCTGGAAACGATCTTAAGGTAATATTTTGAACTTATATCTTTTTTAGGTGCAGTGTCTAATTTTATGATACCTGTACATTCAAATAAATTAAGGAAAAAAATATCTATTTTTGAAGGATATTTTGTTACAACGTAACTAGTAGAATTAACTATTGAATATAATTATTTGTTCAGAATCTCTTCGTCGATTACACCACGGATGTCATTGGCACATCGGCGTTTGGAGTTGCCTGTAACACCACTCTTACTGGTGAAGGTCCTCTGAGGAAGGTCACCAAAGATTTTATGAAATTCAGTATTTTAAGAGGCATAGGATGGTGCTGCCTTTTCTTCTTTCCGGAATTAGTTGACGTTTTTCGGTAAAGTTTTATATAAATAACTCTGTTAAGAAGGTCATATTGAACTGAGTTTCGTCGTCTGTAATATTTTGTTTAATTTCAGATTTAAGTTTTTCCCTAAATCATCAACGGATTATTTTGCAGAAATTTTCAAAGCTGCAGTTGCACAGCGCACTGTAAATGGCGTCGGTGATCATAAAGACCTTCTTGATGCTTTGTTGCAAATAAAAAAGGAGAGTGACGAAAAAAACCTAGGTACTGGTAGAATAATGAAATTTCAAGTAATTCCTTAAAACTATATTTAGTGTGGTAACAATTTTTGTGGGCAATGAAGTTGTTATAAATAAATGTATTAATTTAGTTTACTCAATTTTAAAATTCGCTATCTATATTTATATAAAAGTATCCAGGTATCTATTGACTCATCACGATATCTCTGGAACCATAAGGCGTAGACACTTGAAATTTGATAAATTGAATATTGTATGAATATATTAAATTGAAATATTCCTTTAGCCGAGTAGAGGTCAGCTAAGAACAGATTTTACGAAGTTCCAACCGCAAGGAGGGTTGCGGGGATGTTATAAGTATGTTTCTTATTTGTAAAACAATTTGCCTAAATAAATGCTCCTCAAAAATCATTCCATGCAGAAGAAGTCTTGGTTCAGCTAATAATAATCATTTGAGATTTTTTAATATGTAAATATTTAATAAACTTCATTTTAAATACAACAGAACATATATTTTTTTAGGTAAGTTTGTGGCTTTTTTTGTTTCGTTTTAGACAGTTTTCAAATACATCAATGAGTCAGTCAAAGTAAACCAAAGAATTGCTGTTTGGGATCTAGAAATCTAACCTAAAGACTTTTTTTAATGTTTTGTTGCAAATAACATAAGATTTTTTAAAGAAGTTTGTTATATGTTATAGCATTTAAATTCATAAATCAATAGACTACTATAACAGAAATTGTGGCACTCAAATAAAGGTATAACTTATAATATGTATTTCATTATACATTTTTATGTTTTAATTTTTACAAATTTTAATTTAGGTTATTCAGAAGAATTCATAATTGCACAAGGGGCTATTTTCGTCTCAGCAGGATACGATGCCTCGGCGGGTTTGCTGACTTTTACGATATATGAGTTAGCATATAACATCGAAATACAGGTAATATATACTTTTTAGCATGAGAATATAGAGGTTGAAATGCTTTTAATTCGCAATGTTTATTCGGGGAAAATTTTCCAATTAAATTTTAAAGCAATCATCTGAAACTCCTTATTTTAATATGTTAGTTAATTTCGTTTAACTTTTTTTCAATAACCCAATATGTATCTAATAACTTGATTCTTCTATTATATCTATTTCTGGGATATTAACTAGTTGGACCGCATTAATTTCCCATATTTTATAGAGTATATCACCCACCATTTTTTCCAGGACAAACTAATCGCCGAGCTTCAGGAGGCAAAAGACAAAAATGGTTGCGATAATTTCACCATCGACCAGTTAGCAGAATTGACATACCTGAATTGTATTCTGAAAGGTACAAAAATCGATTCACTTGGAAATAGTTTTACCAAGAACACACTTCTAATTGAATGATTTCGACAGCCCCTATATATAGAGTATAAAATCAAAATAAATCATTTATTACCCACTTTTGTACTAATTATATGTTTTTAACTAACTTCTTAGTAACTGTCTTCTGTCTTGTCTCATTGGTTTAGTGGTTCCGGGGTTCGAGTCCCGGGTAGGGCCAATTCAAAAATGGACAATGATTTTACGATTAAAACTTTCTCAATATTTGCCCGAAGTTGGGAAGTTGACGGTGTAATTCACCTCCGTGTCTAAGAAAGCCTGCCCCTGATATTTATCCGGTCATGTCGGATTTCCGTCACATTGGACTATGAGAGTAAAGGAATAAAGTGTGCACTTGTGTACCATCCCTGCCAACGCGCAGTGGAGCAGCGAGTTGGATCTATGCTTTAATAACCCTCTCTCGTATGAGTGAGGTGGATGTTAATGGGCTGCTACTTATTTTACTTTGTATATATTATTTAAGCATCGTGTTTTTATAGTTATGTTATTACAAAACCTAGATTGATAAATGGAGTGCTATAATTATTAGAATTACAAAAACGTCAATCAAATAATGCAAGTTGACCATTTAAAGTTGGGGCTATCGTTTTGTTCTAAGCTTTCAGGTGTCATTTACAGAAGGCCTTCGGAAATACTCTCCAATGAGTTGGCTTGATCGGGTTGCTGCAAAAGACTATGAAATTGATGGTAAATTGACAATCAAAGCTGGAACTCCAGTTTATGTTAATGGCTCTGGAATGCATTATGATCCCCTTTTCTTCCCGGATCCGACCAAGTTTGATCCTGACAGATTTCTACCAGACAATGAAAGAAATATTGCACCATATACGTACATACCTTTCGGGGAAGGTCCTAGAGTTTGTATAGGTAACTTAACCTTTAATTTTGCATATATGATAGAATGATTTGATTTTTATGATTGCTTAAATTTATTTGTAAGAATACACATCTAGCCCAGTTGAAGTAGCTGAAAAATGTAATCCCCATTGCTTTAAGATGTCCCTTCACGGTAATGTCTTGGGCAGTAGATAGGGGATCTGCTGTCCCGCAGAGAGAGCTCCCGTGAGGTGGAAGTGGCATACCAGGTGCTCTGGACATGCCGCCTTCAGATATGAGAAGGGTTATGGAACCTACGACGATGTGCCCATAAGATGAGCTTTTGTTTGTTTCCGTGACCTCACCGAGAGATGTGCGGAGCCAGTGCTGGTGGTGCCAGTATCCATAAGGATTTTCCAGCGTTAAAAAAATTGCTTTAATGTGTGTTGACAACAATTTCTCTTTATATTTTATATAAGTTACAATATATATAGCTTCTCAACGATTTTGACATTACAAAAACAGAATATCATTATTTGAGTGGACTAAAATTTACAATAAGGTATATTGATGTCATTAAAACAGCTGATGTTTTACCATTCAAATGTTATAAGGAATAATGTATTACATTTCACATCTGATCGAGGTGTGTAAACGCAAAATTTTTTAGAGCAATTTAACATTCCCACCATTATGTTGCAAGTGCTATGCTATATAATGTAACAGTAAAATTAATGGTTTCGATATACCTGATCATAATTTTAGTGAATACAATTATTAATTGTTTGTTTTATAATATCAAAATCATTTAAGAGCCTTTAATGATACTGTGTGAATATTTAAACAATACTTAAAAAAATTAGTTTATAAACTTGTTATTCTTTTGTTATTCAGAAATGTTTATAACAATGAAGTATTATGACCATATAATTAATAATCCATTGCGCTACAGTAAAGTATAGTTGGTTTTCATATAATTAATATTGTTACTTTCAGGGCAACGATTTGGATTGATGACTACTAGATATGCAATGGTCGCCATATTTTTGAATTACAAAGTACGTCCAATTCCCGGAAAACCAATACCAACAGAAGTGGCAATTGATAGTGGGGGAATATTTTTTAATCCAGGAGAAACGATGTCCCTTCGATTTATCCCAATAAACTCTACTTAAATATTCAAGTTATTATATAACCTGAAACTGAAAAATGTAGTCATTGTTCTATCCTATTAGATAATATATTTAAATAATCCACAAACTTTTTTCGCAACTAATTCGAAACTTTTATCCTTAATAGGAGATCTGAATAAAATTTTTTTTAAGTATAAGAGTCAATAGACGGTTTTTTTAATTTTGTCAAAAGCTTTAGTGAAAACTTTTACTTCGAAGCCGATT
Source organism: Elymnias hypermnestra (assembly GCA_015832385.1). NCBI lineage: Eukaryota > Metazoa > Arthropoda > Insecta > Lepidoptera > Nymphalidae > Elymnias > Elymnias hypermnestra. Next base: position 798,247 of record JACTOM010000868.1, on the reverse strand, counting down.
AATAGAAATATTTCGCTTTAAAATCTAAATATTCAATATTCCTCACTTCACAATAAGTTCGAAAGTTTAATTTAATTTTGTATTAATATAGTATTGGATGCTTTTACACTTAGACAATAGGCTTTTGACGACGATAACTTGAGGCCTCCGTTTTACGATGTCTCTCATTGTTATCTCCTAATTGATTTAATTGATGAGAGGAGACGTCTCCAAGATCTTTTGGGGCAGATAATTTTAAGTTTTAAGAATAACGAAGAAGAAGTATTATATTTTTCAGTCTGAATAAGACAAAGTTTTGATTGGTTTATCTTCACATAAATGAGAAATGTTCTTTATTGAGAATGTATGCTCTCGTTGGAAACAACCCTCTAAACCAGCGGTAGACTTATTACCAATGGCTAGAGCTGACGATTCAAAAACAGCTTCTTAAGCGGATAAAGAAAGGTATTAATGGCAACGAACAAGCAGACAGAGAAGCAAGGCAAGCGGCCAATTTAAGCGGAAGTATTGATTGTTGTTATTCGACTCCTGATGAAATGAAAATATACCTCAAAGGCAATATTAAAGTCCATTGGAATAATGTCTGGAAGACTGATAACACAACAGCATTATTTGTTAATAATATAAGGAATTCTATTTTTGAAAAATGTGCCACTTCCTTTAGGTGTAGGAAAGACCAAGTAGTAATAACCAGATTGCGGATTGGACACACAAATGTGACACATATCCACATTATTACGAAAGGTGACAAAAACATATGCGAGTATGGGTAAGACCTAACTGTTTCACATCTACTAATCAATTGCCCCTTATATAACAACGAAAAACAATTATGTACACTTGACAATAATTTAAAAGATTGTTTAAATGTAGGTTATATAAATACTGTAAAGTTTATTAAAACGATAAATTTTTATAAGCTCTTATAAATCCTGTTGGAGACATTGTGGTCACTAATGACCTTAGTAGTTATAAAGCGACCCAAAATAAATAAATACAAAAAAGAGACTACTTTTTAGTATCAAGGAAATAGGTCTGCTATCATCTATTGCAACAGTAATAAACAATTTGTTATCGTTTTATTAAAACATAACCTTTTAGAAGATTGGTGGTAAACCAAATGTACGTTTAATTTTTTAGAAATATATATGAACTGTATAATTTAATTTAACTATTGTTACGTAAAGTTCACAATGAAGATTTTTTTCTTTACTTCTTTGTAAATGATTGCATATGGAATAGAGCAAAACCTTTATTAAAAATAATGGCTTAACACAAGGCGGCTTATCGATTTACTCACAAACTTGTGAGGAAAGTGAGACTGTAACCAAATTTTTACAAGCACCAGGTGGACAATTGGTTACATTATTGGTATCTGATGAAAACACTCTCAAAAACTAGGCAGTATTGCCGTGTGAATTAACGATCTATAATATATAAAAAGCAGAAGTAAACACACTTTAATAAAGTAGATAGAAAAATAAATCATTGAAAAAAATCGAATTTGTAATATTATAAAACTGCAATGAATTTATATAGATTCGTCTCTTAAAAGATAACCTTTTAATTGGTAGATATTTTTTTTGTCTTATCTACTCTTTTGATTAAAAGTCGCAGGTCACGATAAATTATAATTATATTACAATCTATATAGCTATTGCCTGTATTTTTAATTCTGAATACCATTTTTTCTCAATATAAGTATATTAAATTACCGAAAACGCCATAAAAACTTGTGTTTACGCAAATATTACAACTGAAACGGAACGCACCCGAGAATATAATCTGTACGGACAAGAGGACACAGAGGTCACCTTCACACAACGCAAAAGGAAGCGAAAGAAGCCGCACCGTTACTATTCAAAAGTACACGCAAGAACCAGCGACCTTATTAACGCAAATTATATTATACGCTATACTACGCCAAATCAACTTGTTTAACTTTTTCAATGATCAACGGGAACGACAAACACACAGATAAAAAAACTAGAAAATTATTTTTGGAAATAAACACAGTATACAAGGTGTTAGTAAATCTCTCCCAAAACGAAGACAGATAAAAATACTAATGTTTTGATGTTGGGGCGGAAAAAAATCAATCTTGATTATAAAAAGTGACATTTCTAAAATGTTTTATAAGCATTAGTTATAAATGAAAGCTTCATAAAAAATACACCTCTTATGAAATAATGAAACACAATTAGCTGACACTCGGGTCAACGACTGCACGCGGGAGGCGTCTTTGTGCGTTAAGCGACTAAATTGAACGAAAGTGCTTAAAACAGCCGTCAATTTTATATCTCTATATGATTAAAATTAACTGCGTATGTCCATTTGTTATTTTTTTATTAACATATTTAAGTGTAATAAATGGTGAGATAATGTAACCTTGAGACTGAAATTGTCTATAACATAAGCATAGTACCGATTTAAAAAATGTTAATGTTTATGCACGATGAAAACAGAATTGGCATCGCAATACAATGATTTCACTATCAATACAACGATAAAATTTGCATTATGCATTTATAATCCAATAACGTTTGCTTAAATCAATAGATACAATACTTAATTTACTTTAGATAAGGCCAATTTCCGATTACACAAACAGAGAGTTTAAGACTAAAAAAACTGGTGAAAATACAAAGTGTAATGTGTAGCTATGATTGAGTATATTTGAGTGAGTTTGTTTATAATTGTTGTTGATAAATGATTTTTCACGAATTTGAAGCGTGTTTCAGAATGAGAATGTGTTTGTACGTAGCGGGTATGTGTTAATGTGTTTTAGACTATATGTGAGTATTAACATTGGTTATTTAAATTATTATAAAAATTAGTGAAATATTAAATTTTTGATTTAATATACCTACGAGATAATTACTGATACTAGTATAAAAATAGTGTTGACAAACAAGCTACAAAAACCAAGTTCAATTCCTACGCCTACGCCACTAATAGAAAAAAACATTTTACGTACGTTTGATATAAACATCGCAGAATATATTTAATCAATATGTGAAAAAAAAAATAGATTTAACGAAACTTGAGAGTAAATGACTTAATGATGTACTTGAAGTTGAGTAGAATAAAAGCGATTGAAAGTTTTAACAAGATGTATGTAGGGAGAGTGTCAAGTAGTTGCAGGGCATTAAAAATATATTTATTACTTTTATGACATCTATTAGCTTTTTTTGTTAAGGTTTATAAATTTAATTTGTCAAAAAAATCTGAAATGGCTGCGGTTAAATCAAGAGGAATAGAATTTAGAACAAATTGGGCATTCTTGCAAATTTATACACTAATATTTCTAAAATGTACGCTATGCTGTGCCGCGGAATAAATATTATCTCGCTATTTTATAAAAATATTCTTTGCTTGAAACTCGACCATAGTTAATTGAAACTATAAGTTTGAATATTATCAAGGTTCATTGTCAAAGACTATACTTCTATAATCACAGATTTACCTACGGCTACATATTAAAACTGAATCTTCATGACTATTATGTGTCCGTGAATATAGATTCCATCTTCTTTGTTTTTACCTCCGAGTAGTATTGTGCACACGGTTATATATTCCTCCTTATTATGTGTTCGCTATTATAGATTCCTTTTCCTTGCCTCTTACTCCGATCTATATTATGTGTCCACTAATATATATTCCTTCTCCTTGCTTCTCACTCCGACCCGTATTATGTGTTCGCTAATATAGATTCCTTCTCCTTGTCTCTAAGTTCGACCCGAATTATGTGTTCGCTAATGTAGATCCCTTCCCCTTGCCCCTCACTCCGACTTATATTATGTGTCCACTAATATAGAGTCCTTCTCCTTTTCTCTCACTTCAGCCCGTATTATGTTTTTGAGAATATAGATTAATTCTCTTTTATGTCTCAATCCAACCCGTATTATATATCCGCAAATATAGATTCCTTCTCCTTTATCTCTCACTTCCACCTGTATTATGTGTCCACTAATATATATTTCTTCTTCTTGTCTCTCAGTTCAACCCGTATTATGTATCCGTGAATACGGATTTCTTCTCCTTTTTATCTCACCCTGAAATAAAGTCCTCTGCGACGGAATCGGAAACTACGCGGGCAATAGCTATTACAATATTTTAAAAAAAACTTATGCAGATTTTAACGATGACATTTTAAAATAATTGACAACCCTTTTAACATTATATAAGTTCTAATCTATCGTAGGCCAGTATCTACGTGTAATTAACAATATATATATTTCAGTTTATGTTATCAACACGATAAGAGGAGTTGTGAGTAGAAATATTGATATATTTATATAAAAATCTGAGAAATAACGGGGAAGTCTTTTTTATGTATTTATGTAACACAAAAAAACCAAGTCACAATAAAAGAAATAAAAATTGTTCTAAATAGGATACTTTACCTTTTGGAGAGATCTCTCACGGGAACACTATATATATAACAAAAGACTTTCCCATTATTTATATTTTTTCCATTCCCACTTGTTTCCCAAAGTATGCTTAATTTATTGATAATCGTATTTGCGAAAAGTCCATCAATAACAGGTCACGCAAAAGGTTTAAAAGTTCTTGCTAAATGGTGCTGGAATTGACTATAAAATATATTGGGTTAGATAGTTCAAATTTACGTGTTTTTTTAAATTACTTAAGGTAAGTTGTGTTTTTTGTGGTAAATATACCTTCAAATGTAAATAAATAGGTAAATAATCATTTTTATGACAGGACCAGAATGCTGTATACAATATTATTGTACGTTGTCCTGTTTCTTCTCGCTGTGTCCTGTTTCTTGTATTGGCATTGGTTGAAAGTGAAGAATTACTGGGCTGAGCGCGATGTACCGCATTTGAAACCGAACCCAATTGTAGGCAGTTTGACTTTCCTGCAGAAGGTGAATGCGGTAAGAAAGCTTTCATTAAAGTAGTTTTAAAATCTTAGTCTAACCTTTTCAGACAATTTCCATTAGGGTTATTTTAGACAAGATAAACTCTAAAAGTATCAAACGTATTTTCAAGCAGTTATCTCCAGTAGATTGAGAGATTTTTGATGAAGGCTCATGTATACAATTAATCAAAGTTTTGTATAAAATACTTAAAATATTACGATAATCTTTCGGACTTTTGGAAACGTAAAAACAGCCGATGTTGCTATAATAAAAAAAAGGTTAATATCTAGTTCGGCTTAGTGAAACTAGATAGAAGGAACACTTAAACAAATCCTGGACAGGCATTTTTAAATTGAGTTTATAATAAATTATGTGTCTCTTGTCTTAAACTTTATTATTGTGCTTTCTGAAAGCGTTTTGACAATGAATTAAGCTCGTGGGAGGAAATCACGGAGCAAGTAGCAAACCTTAAGGTAGGAATGTGATCGTGGAAACCGTTTCTCCTATTGGTGAAAAGGTCTGTGCCTAACTGTGGGCTGTTGATAGAAAATTATATGATAATTTACAAAAAAACTAGTTCAGCCATAGTAAGACTTAGGTAATAGGAAATATTAAAACGTTTAAAAGTATCGTGTGTGTTCCAAAACTATTTTAATGTTGCAACGATACACCGATATTTTAATAATTTAAAATGTCATCATCACGGATATGTAAAATATTATTCAATATATATTGCGACGGTACTGTGAGCATTGATGTTTCTTTGATTTTTTCTATTAAGGAAACGCGTGATCCCAATTAATATGTGGCACGTATTGCTCTTTTTTGCATTATAAAGACAGTTTCATTGCCCGCCGCTTTACCCCATAACAGTATGCCGTAAGACATAATGCTATGAAATTAAGCGAAATACACTATTTTAGCAGTTCAACATCAGTGCATTGCCTTACTTTCCTTACAGCAAATGCAGCTGAACTAAGTTTGCTTGCCAGAGTCTTAATATGGGTACCTCACTGAAGCCCAGAGTCTAACTTTATTCCTGAGAAGACTGTAGAATTAACTTTCTTTAAACTCTGTGTCTTTCTTTAATGTGTCAATACAGTTTTTTACAAATGTTTACTGGGTATCTATTGAAAATTCACGAAAGGTTTGTTATGTATTTAAGGGAGTATGGATGCGCCAAATGTATGAGCGTTTCAAGACACCTTACATCGGCATTTGGCTGTTTTGGAGACCAGCTCTAATAGTCAACTCACCTGAAATCGCCCGTCGCATACTGGTGAAGGATTCTGCTCTTTTCAGAGACCGATTTTTATCGGGTGGTGACAATGATCCTGTTGGAAAATTAAATATGTTTACTATAAAGGTAATTTTTTCGTAAATATATATATATTAAAAAATAGATACTAATATGTAATGTCATAGAGTAAAATCATTTGAATTGTAAATCTCTCAGTACATTTTGCACTTTATTTTGTGCGTAAGGAATCAGATTAAGCCGTTACGCTCGGCTACGCAATGCCTGTTTGAATAAAGTACTCTAATTAACTATTTTAATGACATAATTACAGATTCATAAAGTTCAGTTTTCTCTTCAGTCGTGTCGTCTTAAGTGTAAACCAATTTTCCAATTAATATTACTTATTTATATTGAAATATTTTTGTTAAGGACCCAGAATGGACAGAAATTCGACGTCGATTGACGAGTACGTTTACAGCAGCCAGACTCAGAATACTACAAGAATTCACACGGTCTAAATCTAAAGAACTGGTTCAAAGGATCCAACAAGACCCAAAATCTGGAAACGATCTCAAGGTAATATTTTGAAGTCATATATTTTTAGGTGGAGTGTGCAATTTTATCTCTATTTAATAATATCTGTAGATTCAATGAAATTTAACACAAAAATTTTGGATGATCATTATCGTCTCAATATAATGTTACTTCATGATTTCTAAAATTAACCATTGAAAATAATTCCTTCTTCAGAATCTATTCGTGGATTACACCACAGATGTTATTGGCACATCAGCGTTTGGAGTAGCCTGTAATACCACTCTTACTGGTGAAGGACCTCTGAGGAAGGTCACCAAAGATTTTATGAAATTCAGTACTTTAAGAGGCATAGGATGGTGCTGTGTGTTCTTCTTTCCGGAATTAGTTGACATTTTTCGGTAAAGTTTTTCTAAAACTTCGTAAGGAAACTTCGTGTCTTTGTCTTTAATATTTTGTTTATTTCAGATTTAAGTTTTTCCCTAAATCATCAACGGATTATTTTGCAAAAATTTTCAAAGCTGCAGTTGCACAGCGCACTGTAAATGGCGTCGGTGATCATAAAGACCTTCTTGATGCTTTGTTGCAAATAAAGAAGGAGAGTGATGAAAAAAACCTAGGTAATATTTGGATAATGACATATTAATTAATTCCTTAAAATAATTAAGTTTTTATAATGTTCTCACACTCGATTACTATATTTAGTGTGGGAACAATTTTTTGGGCATTGAGGGCGTTATAAATAAAATTAATGGTTTTTGCAAAAAAAGTCGCAATTTTATAAACCTCATTTTAAATATAATAGAATATATATTTTTCAAGGTTAAGTTGGAAAAATTTATATGAATGTAGTTATTAGTTTCTCTTTAAATAGTCTTCACAGCTTTTAAGTTAGTCAAAAACTTACTGCTTGGGAAGTAGAAAGTAATCCTAATGACTTTTTGGATGTTTTGTTGCAAATAATTTATGATGCTATATATCAGCTTGATTCATTATTATATATACTTAATTGAATTGTTCTCACTTAAATTGTAATAGAAATTATGGCACTCAAATAAAGGTCTCATTATCTAGTATGTATTCCATTCTACAATTTTCTCAGTGCTAATTTTTAAAATTTTAATAAAGGTTTTTCAGAAGAATTCATAATTGCACAGGGAGCTGTTTTCGTATCTGCAGGATACGATACCTCCGCAGCATTGCTGGCTTTTACAATATATGAGTTAGCATACAATACAGAAGTACAGGTACTAAAAAGTTTAATTTTTAACACGAGACGATAATTTGTAACCTTTGAATGATTATCCAGAGAAAATCTTGCAAATGGATTTTAATGCCATCATTTTAAATCGATACTAATGTCGTCGTCGTCGTCGTCGTCGCTTCAACCGATGGACGTCCACTGCTGGACATAGGTCTCACGAAATGATACCCACAAGGCCCGATCTTGCGCCGCCTGGCTCCAGCGGCTACCGGCGACCCTCTTTATGTCATCGGTCCACCTTGTGGGGGGTCTACCTACACTGCGCCGCCCGGTGCGGGGTCGCCACTCCAGCACCTTCGGGCCCCAACGTCCATCGGTCCGTCGGACTATGTGGCCCGCCCATTGCCACTTCAGGTTCGCGATTCGTAGAGCTATGTCGGTGACTTTGGTTCTGCTACGGATCTCCTCATTTCTGATTTGATCGCGTAGAGAAACTCCGAGCATAGCCCTCTCCATCGCACGCTGAGTGACTCTGAGCTTCCGCATGAGGCCCATAGTCAGCGACCACGTCTCAGAACCGTAGGTCATCACTGGCAACACGCACTGTTCGAAGACTTTGGTCTTCAGGCACTGAGGGATATTGGACGAAAAAGTCTTCCGGAACTTCCCGAACGCTGCCCAACCGAGTTGGATTCGGCGGTTGACCTCTTTCTCGAAATTGGACCTACCTAGCTGGACTATGTGTCCCAGGTATGTATACTCGTCAACAATTTCGAGTGTAGAGTTCTCAACGATGACTGGGTGGAGCGGAACATGGATATTGGACATAACTTTCGTCTTATCCATGTTCATTTTTAGGCCCACCTGTCGAGAAGCTCTGCTGAGGTCATCGAGCATTGCATTGAGATCTTCCAGAGTCTCTGCCATAATGACCACGTCGTCGGCAAACCGTAGATGAGTGATGTACTCGCCGTTGATGTTGATGCCCAGTCCGTTCCACTCCATAAGCTTAAACAGGTCCTCCAACGCCGCAGTAAAGAGCTTCGGGGAGATAACATCTCCCTGTCGCACTCCACGCTGCAGTTGGATAGACGCTGTGCTTTGGTCCTGTATACGGACTGACATGGTGGCGTTTTCGTACAAACACTTCAACACGTGTATGTACCGGTGGTCAATTCGGCATCTCTGCAAAGATCTCAACACGGCCCATGTTTCCACCGAATCGAAGGCTTTCTCATAGTCCACGAACGCCAAGCAAAGTGGCCGATTATACTCCTCGGTCTTCTGTATAATCTGCCGCAGCGTAAAGATGTGGTCTATGGTACTAAAGCCTTTTCGGAATCCGGCTTGTTCGGGAGGCTGGAAGTCGTCAAACTTGCGAGCGAGACGATTCGTGATGACCCTCGAGAACAGTTTATAGACATGACTTAGCAGCGCAATAGGTCTATAGTTCTTCAATAAGGTGTTGTCACCTTTCTTGAAGAACAGAACTACCACGCTCCTATGCCATGCCTTGGGCACCGTGCCTTCCAGGATGACGGAATTGAACATTCGCTGAAGGACTTTAAGAATGGGTTTTCCACCCGCCTTCAGGAGTTCCGCTGTGATTCCGTCATCACCCGGTGCCTTGCCGTTCTTCATCTGTTTGAGAGCCATACTAATCTCGTACAAGCTGACGTCCGGGATATCTTCGGTATAATGCCGGGTCAGTTTGGCACGGGGATCTTTAGCCAAACTATCAATAGGCTTGCAAGTCGATGTGTACAACTGTCCATAGAAGCTCTCAACCTCCCTCCGAATCTCAGGTCCAGATGCAATGAGTTCGCCGTTATGGGTCTTCAGCCGCGTCAACTGGCTCTGACCGATAGACAAATCTTTTGCGAACACTTTAGTGCCTTTGTTGCGTTCGATGGTATCTCGTATACGCTCGGCATTAAAGTGTCGCACATCACGCTTTTGCGATTTAGAGATCTGTCTATTGATCTGCCGATATGCGGACGCGTCTGCTGTAGACTGCAAGCTCATTGCATGTCTCTGTTCCATGAGATTAAGAGTATGGTCTGAGAATCTCTTGGTTTGCTTTTTACGGGGTTTATAAAATTTCATCCCAACCGTATGGACAGTTTCCACTAGCCTATCGTTTAGCTCGTCCACAGATTCGCAATCCTCGAGGCAGGCGAAGCGGTTTTGCAGCTCTAGTTGAAAGCTCTCGGGGTTTTGGATATGCGCGCGAGTGGGTCGGAGCGTAGACTTCACCAGTCTGAACCGCTCTCGGTGTACGTTGATATTCAATGTGCCTCTTACCATACGGTGATCGCTCCCAGTTTTCACTTGATTGATCACAGAGACATCATTGAATATGTTCCGTTTCGTAGACATGATGAAGTCAATCTCGTTTCTCGTGGAACCATCAGGACTCAGCCAGGTCCATTTTCGGAGCGGCTGTTTCTTGAAAAAAGAGTTCATCATATAGAGTCCCTCCTTTTCCATGAAATCAGCGAGCATCTGTCCCCTCTGGTTCCGTTGCCCATACCCAAATTGCCCCACTCTCAACTCTGCCCCGCTTCGTTCGCCGAGTTTTGCGTTGAAATCACCCATAACAACGTTGTAGAAGGTCCTAGAGGTATGCATGGCTTTGGAAATGTCCTCATACATAACCTCTACATCATCATCTGGATGCGATGATGTGGGTGCGTAAACCTGGATGACCTTCAACGAATACCGTTTGGTAATTCTGAGTATCAGGTACGCTACCCTGTTGGACACGCTGTTAACTTCTACAACGCTGTTGACGAGAGATTTGTGGACGAGGAACCCGACACCACCTTGGGACTGGTGTTCGCCCTCCCGGTAGTAGAACAAGTTACCGGATTTGAGGATTATCGTGTCCTCCCCCTCTCTACGGACTTCCGACAATCCTATAATATCCCAGTGTAACTTGTTTACTGCTTCTTCCAGTTCGAAGATCTTTTCGTCGGTCCTCAAAGTGCGTGCGTTGTATGTTGCCAGGTCAAGTCGTCGGGGTTGGCAGCGGAATCTCTTCCGGAGATTCTTAGCACCCCCTGCCCCGCCGTTACCATAACCGCTGCCAGAGCTAGGAATAGCGGGGCTGCCGGGGACTGGGGGCCGTTGCTGCCTTGTGATTTTCATTTCTGGTTTTGCCGATAATCACCACGCTTGGCAGGCGGGTTGGTGATCGCAGTGCTGACCCTCTCGCACCGATAACGCTGCTGCCCGTTATCGGTCTCTAGCATTTAGGTCAGCGGGGAATGGATATACCGCCATTTATCGGTGTGGGATGTTATAAATAGGAAATGACAGTCAGATAGGAGTTTTGGGGGGGTATTTGGGTTGGGGATAGGATATTTCTACCGCGGAGGGGATAAATTGTAGCGGTAGTAACAGCTCGAGGCACCCGGGGTCGCTTACCCGCGTGCTTAGCTAGTAACCGGACAGGTTATCTGACTAAGCACCCTCTGGGTCCTAATATATTTTTATTAATATACTAATGTATTTTAATAAAATAGTAAATTTCACCTGTCTTGGTTATCAAATCTATTTCATTTCCTGATATATGAAAGTTAAATACCAAGTATTTTAAAGTTATAAATACTGAAAAACAAAACAATTTTACGAGATTTAAATAAAGTAAATATGCTTAAAATTAACTTTAAGCGCCCGATGTCTCTCCGGTTGTGTCGGATTACCGTCACATCGGACTCTGAGAGTGAACGAATATAGAGTGCCCTTGTGTACTATACCTGCCAATCCGCAGTGGAGCAGCGTGGTGGGTTTATGCTCTAAAAATCCTTTCTCATATGAGTGAGGAGGCCTGTGCCCAGCAGTGGGACGTTAATGGGCTGCTACTTACTTAACTTTAAACATCCGTTTTAGCTAAAAGACATATTATTTCTTTAGTACTTTACTAAAGAAATAAAACTTCATATTTTGTATTTAGTTTAGGACCATATTAATTTTCCATATTTTATTAAAAATATCTCCCACATATATTTTCAGGATAAACTAATCGCCGAACTTCAGGAAGCAAAAGACAGAAATGGTAGCGATAACTTTACCATCGATCAGTTAGCAGAATTGACATACCTGAATTGTGTTCTGAAAGGTACAAAAAACTATACATTTGGAAATGTTTCTACATAGACCACTTTTACAATCGAAAGGTTTCGACAGCCCCTACGTGTCAAGTGCACAATTTTCATTTTATTTCATTCACAGAAGGTCTTCGGAAATACTCTCCAATGAGTTGGCTTGATCGAATTGCCGCAAAAGACTATCAAATTGATGATAAACTAACAATCAAAGCTGGTACTCCGGTGTATGTTAATGGCTCTGGATTGCATTATGACCCAGTTTATTTCCCGGAACCTACAAATTTCGTACCTGAAAGGTTTTTACCAGAAAATGAAAAAAAAATTGTACCGTACACATATATGCCTTTCGGGGAAGGACCTAGAATTTGTATAGGTAATATTACTTTTACTTATAGACCCTCTTATTTCGGTGTAACCATATAAATCTGTTAGAGCTGTCCGTATATTGATTTTTTTGAGGAATAGTCCTCTTTTACTACATGCTATTTTAAAGTACTTTATTGATTTAATTGATTAGTGAATATTGCAATAGTTTGCAATGACACCACGTAATTTCGCAAGTGCTATGCTATAATTTAACAGCAAACTTAATGGTTTCGATATAACTTATCATAATTTTGGTCAATAGTTGTGTTGTTGTAATATAAAAATAACATTTCACAGTCTTTAATGATACTGTGTGAATATTTAAACAATACTTAAATAAAATTTGTTTATAAACTCGTTTGTGTTTTGTTATTCAGAAATTTATATAACGCCACAGTGAAGCATGCTCGATTTTGTTAGTTACTTATATCATTAATATTGTATACTTTCAGGTCAACGATTTGGTTTGATGACTACTAGGTTTGCAATGACCGCCATATTTTTGAATTATAAAGTTCGCCCAATACCTGGAAAACCAATACCATCAGAAGTGGCAATTGACAGTCGGGGAATATTTTATAATCCAGGGGAAACCATGTCCCTACAATTTATACCTATAAACTCTTCTTAAGTGATATGGTAAATATTCATGACATTATATAACTTGAAACTGAAAAACGTTATCATTGTTCTGCCCTCAAATTGGACACCTAAATAGGATTTTTTTAAGTAAGACGCATTTTTTCACTGGGAAATGCCGTTACGCACCCCGATCAGAGAATCGGATAGCTCGTAATCCTTGAATGAGATCACTAGAGGTTCCTTAATCTCATTCCACTCTAGAGACCCGAATGACACCGACTATGAGGACTTACAATTCAATAGGGTGAAGCATGAAGTGCGACTCCTACCACCCAGCTTCTTCTGACGGTGAAGGAGGACTTTAGCCCGGTGCTCCCACAGCCTTTTTTTGCCTCCTTCAGCAAGATAACGGTCTCGCAAAAGGCGAGTATTACACCAATTATACTCTCCAGTGAAAGATCTCCTTGAACCATCAACAACAAGGATATGTCGCTGGAGTACCCACACGGAACTCTTCGCCAGACTATGGTGTATCGTATCTACAGGAGTAACACATCCGTGAGAGGCGACGTCCAAGAATCTGGTATAAGTACTTGCCGAAGTAACCATAGCCAGTCAACACCTGCACCAGGCGGTAGGAAAGAGATTCTTGCCCCCTGTTGAACTAATTGTCCAGATAAAATCGGAAAGGCTCCATCGTGACTATACCCGCAATTGGAGACCCATGATCTTGACTCCATATTTGACTTCATTCTAAGTGATATTCAATACACGTGTTTTTTTTAGTACGCCCAATATCCAAAAAACCAATACCAACAGAAGTGGCAATTGATAGTGGGGGAATATTTTTTTAACCGATGTCCCTTCGATTTATTCCAATAAACTCTTTTTAAATATTCATGTTACTATATAACCTGAAACTGAAAAAAGTCATTGTTCTATCTTATTAGATAACATATTTAAATAAACCACATGGAAAAAGAGATCTGAATAAGAATTTTTTTAAGCATAATTTTTGTAAATTTTGTTAAAAGCTTTAGTGAAACTTTTACTTCGAAACCGATTAATAGAAATATTTCGCTTTGAAATCTAAATATTCAATATTTCTCACTTCACAATAAGTTTGAGAGTTTAATTTGATTTTATATAAATATAGTATTGGATGCTTTTACACTTAGACAATAGGCTTTTGACGACGATAACTTGAGGCCTCCGTTTTACAATGTCTTTCATTGTTCGCTCCTAATTGATTTAATTGATGAGAGGAGATGCTTTCAAGATCTTTTGGGGCAGATAATTTTAAGGTCTGAGAATAACGAAGTATAAGTATTTTTATTGTAATCTTTTTTCTATTTTGAATCAATCAAAGTTTAAAATCATCACTTTAAATATTATGTTGCTGAACACAAATAAGAGAAAGTGTATCAGGTCCAACGAGTAGCTACTGAGGCGGAAGATTCATTATCAAGCGACGATTCGTAGGAGTTTTTACAGCTTTTATATAAACAAAAGGCGTTCTTGTCACAAAGGTTCTTAGCACTTCCACATAACCTTAAGAGAAAAAGAAAGATTATACCGAAAATGTCACAGCCAGAAGTACAGTAAAATATCTTGGGTATCTGATGAAAAAGCTACCTATGCGTACTACGCTATAGCGTCGTATAATATCTATAAAGCAGACGTAAATATACTTAAACAGAGATAGATAGATAGATAGAGACCGCTTCCGAAAACGAAGACAGATGATAGTACTAGGTGTCCCATCATCCTTTGATGATGAGACGGTAAAAAATTGCGCATATCGGCGGTTTTTCGTATTTACACTCAATTTAAACACGCTTGCGTTCGTTGACCCGAGCGTTAGCTGTTAATGTTTCATTGTTGGTTTTTTTAGTATAGTGTAATTTAGAATCAAACGGCTATCTGTCATCAAAATCCCTTCAGCGCATTCGCGGGAACAAACAAAGATAGATAAGAAAACATATTTTTCGAAATAAGCACCGCATAACTTTCATATTCATTGATAACCTTCTAATTGGACATTACAAACTAACACTCCAATTCTGTTTATTTGTATATATGGACTAAAATTAACTATATACATTCGATATATTTTTTAGTATTACAATATTTAAGTGTAGTTAATGTTAAGGTAAAGTAACCTTGGGACTGACATTGTTTATAATAGTGGTTAAAAATATGTTATGTCAAGTAATTTAATCAGCATTGAATACAATATTTGCATAACAACGATAGAACTACTCACACGGCGATAAGTTTTATTTCTTTTGGGGACATGAGCAAACTGGACTTCAAACAAGTCAAGAAGTTGCTTACAAAATAAAACTTATTATAAAGTATTTGATTCATCCTCTATCTAACACGAGCTTACTATACTAATAAATGAAATAGTGTTTCTGGTATCTTATTAAAAATGCGTAATACTTCTGAATTTTTTAAATAAGACATTGCAAGTTTGTTTTTATATCTTGTATTAATACTTTGTATTTCGCTCTTGCTATAGAAGTGAACATTATTAGGGATATATAATTGTTATTCAATTTATATTGCAATGTTATGTTATTGTAAGTATTCATCACGCCGGCTGTGACCCTGGTATGGACCCGGCCCATAAAGGTCCAGGTCGAAGTGGTCCACGAGACGGCGGGAGGAGAAAGTAAGGGAAGAATCCACCAGTGGGTGGAATGTGTCTGTAACGCGCCAAGCCGTCGCGGCAAGCTGCGGTCGGCGACGTGGTCCTCTCTTCCACTCCAACAACACAGGAACAACAGTAAAATCCAACTGCGGCCACCGCGTGGGTGGAAATAACCTAGCCGCGCTCTGCCCACCGCACTTCGTCGTGGGGCTACGATAGGGCTTCGAAACGCCACGTTTAACCATCGGCACCAAACCAAAACGCGTGAATTACTGCACTTTCCCGACAAATCAAGGCAAAAACCCACGAGACCGGCTTCTTTCTCGCCCGTTCGAAACGCCTCGCGGTTGATAGCTCCATATCGACTTCTGTACCACAGACTACAGATAATCCATAGACTATATTGCTCTATGCTCATAGAACAGCGCAGAGGCGCCCTCTCGCGCCCAGTTGCCGCGGACAAGTGTTGTTATATGACACATATAACTCGGATTTTGAATTAAATTTTTTGTAAATCAATAATATTTTATATACTTTATAACGTATCTTAACTTTTATTATAGTTATAAATTAAAATTATCAAAAAAAGTAATCAGAATTGGCAGCTGCATAATTTTAACATGAAAAATGGCAGTCGATAGGAAACGAATTCAGCACAAATAGTGCATTCTTGCAAATTTATGCAGTCATATTTCAAAAATGCACGCCATACTGTGCCGCGGAATAAATATCATCTCGCGATTTTATAAATATATACCCGACATTTTTGTATTTAATTTTGGTGAAATGTTTAAAATATTGTTGTCGTTGTAATTCGTTATTAATTAACATCATTTATACAAATAAATAAAGTTGGTGTAAGGTAAGATAAGTCCATTAGCGTCTCACTCATAGGAGAAAAGGTTTTTAGACCAGAGACTCACTACACTGTCTCAGAGCGGGTTGGCAGGCAAAAAATTGGAATGTACATTTGTAATTTCAAATTAACACAGCTTTTCACTAAATACTCATGATATTATTCTACAATATATGCGGTACTTTTATAAAAAATATATCTTAAATTTTTGTGTGGAAATCTCTGAAATGATTTGGTTTTTTTACATGGGACTTACAATGGGAGGTAGTTGTTAAAATATAGCCTACTTTTGTTGAGGAAAAGGCATCGGGAATTATGCGGTTCCTCGCAAAAAATGGATTGATAATTAATATGTGCCCTAGTGAAGTAGCATAATGCCTAACGCTTTTAAGGTCTTGACTGCTTTTAAATAGAAAAAAACAATACGCAATGTCTTGTTTACTGATTAATTTTATTTACTTCTATGACCAATAATTTAAAACTAAATTTAATTTAATTGCGAAATTTCGTTTTTACATTTATACGTACATACATACATACATAGCATTACGCCTCACTCCCATAGGGGTAGACAGAGACAACGTCCTTCCACTTGTCACGATCCTTGCATATCTCCTTCGCTTCTTCCATTCTCATTAAACCTTTCATTCAAGTTCGTCAGTTTAGAGTACACTTAACTTGGCCCTTATTTAAAATGTCCTGGATTTGATCCAGGAACGTTCGCCTTGGTCTTCCCCTTCCAACTTTCGCATTCATTCTTGACTCATAAATCCTTTTTGTCAGTCTCCTTCCATTCATTCTCTCTACATGCCCAAACCATCTAAGCATACCTTTCTCACTACGTCTTCTTTTATACAACAACGTTCTCTTATCACACTATTTCTTACTCTGTCACTCAGTTTTAATCCACTCATGCTTCTCAACGCTCTTATCTCTACAGCATTTATTTTACTTTTGTGATTCTTCTGCCATACCCAACTTTCACTACCATACATAAGTGTTGGCACCAACACTCCAGCATGCACAGACAGTCTGGCCCTTTGAAACACCATTTAGATCCCAAGTACACAAATTCTTTCACCCCTTCCACTTGTTCCCCATCTATCAAAATATTGCCACTCATCATAGATTCATCTCGTTCAAAAAGCATAACTTTCGTTTTGTTTTGTTCACTTTCATTCCTTTCCCTTTCAAAGCTTTATTCATAATAACTACCATCTCCCCAAGTTCATTAGCGGATGACGCAAGTTTTACTTAATCATCAGCGTAAAGTAACCATTTGATGGGTTATACATTCATTCTTATATGTACATATTAATAATGTTTTTTGACTGTGGAATAGTTACATCTATTTCTATGGCCCTAGCCTGAATTAAAGTAATTTTATTATATTTTTTTATTAATAATCATTAAACGTGTCGAGGGGAAAAGTACAAAAAACATTTAATATTTACATTTATTTTATACCCCATAACCCCCGCCACTTTGTTCGCATTATATAGGACAGATCTCAATTTGATTAACAAAAAAAGCAATCCAATTATTAGACTTTTTAAAAGGAATCATGACCTCAAATACGATTGCAGTGTTATTTTAATTGCGTAGACTGCTCGCAAGAGAAACTCTCGAGAAGAATAAATTTTCCCCGTTTTGCAACATGTTTAATGATGGTCTGCTATTATTAATCGTAACGTGATAATACATACCCAAAATTATCCTCGATAAATGGGATATCCAAGACTAAAATAATTTTTCAATTATCAGCATTAGTCCCTGAGATTGAAAGAAACTCATTTGGTTTATAACATTACTATATATAAGTTGCAAAGTTAACAGTTCATTACTTATTCTATTTAAAGGTAAAGTTTTTTAAACTCTTGAATACAATACCTTTAAAACCCAGTGGTACCCTCTTCATATGTGAGTGAGAAATCGGAGCATCAAGTTGCGTATTCCTTCCTGCTAGCCAAATGAAACCGGCTGAAATGAAAATACCACCTAGTATCCCACCACCCAAGGCGGTGAGGGTGAATATCTATTGTAATCTCCCTCTCTCGCTCGTGAACTTCTTTCAACGATTTCAAAGCTTTTAAACAAACTTTTCTGCTTTAAAATATTTGAATAGATGCAAGTTTTCTATATAAATTGGAAAACATATACAGTTATCTTCCCCTTTTTTGTGGCACGGTAAAACTGTACGTATTATATTTTCTTTGCAAATAGGCAAGGAACAAAAATAAGCGACAACAGGCGCTTTTGTAAACGTCCATGTGCAATAAAATATTTTCTGTTCGATTGAATAGCGTTTCCCCTCGCGAGACTGCCAAGTGTATATTGAAAATTTCCTCTTACCGTTATAATAGTAGCTTCTATTTGTATACGGGTAAAGTTGAAACTACTAGTAAATATTTAAGTTGCAAGATGCGAGTAATCTTCGTACGACGTATTCTTTATTCAGTTTGTTCAAATCGAATCTAGCGTGCCGTTTCTATTTATATTCTAGGTAATAATTTGGTAATAGTTCGTAAAAACCCCTTTTTTTTAATGTGCAGTAAGCTTCAGAACTTTAGAAATCTGACCGTACCCTGTTTGTAACAGAAAAAAAAGTTGGCGTTTTTTTGTCGCTGGGAAATGCTTTTACGCACCTCGACCGTGGGGTCGGGAGTGTGGGACTTCGCAAGTAGGAAGAACTAGCGGGACCGTTATCAACCGTGAGCGGGAAGCCCGAGGTTCGTTGAGGGTTTTCTCTCTGGTCCCTGGGGGAGAATCTACGCCTCCTGTTTCCCCTTCGTCGGGGCTGGAGTGTTTCGACGGAATTCACCCTATCCCTTGCCCGTGCCTACTTAAACGAGATGACAGTCTCTTAAAATGGGGCAACCGCTGTCCAGGCCTGCTCTCTGATGAGTAATGCACATATAATACTTCCCAGTGAGAGGTCTGTGTCGATCAACGACGTCTAAGCTGTGTCTAAGGAGGTACCACACTCGTGTTCGTCCTTCTCTTTGTGCTCTGCTTTGTACTCCCTCCACTTGTGCTTACCCAGATATAGTGGGTGTAAAAATGAAATCATTGCTAAAACCTATAATAATCCTCTTCCCGAATATATATTAGTCCTGAAGGCAAAATTATCTTTAAACGGAACAAAGTCTGTTCTGTCAGCTAGTTTTATGATAAGAACTAAGTGAACTGTTCCTTTTAAATGTATCTTTTATAGAAATGGTCGCCTCAGAGTAAAAAGACATCTCAATCTTGATGTTTCTAATTTTTGGATCCGAGTAATAGGTATCTCTATAACTCTATAACCTCTATAACTTAATGAATATGATGAGAAAAAAATATATCGAAAGTTTTTTCGATTTCATTTTTGGTGTACATAGTCGAAAAATTATTTCCTAAGTTAACTAATTATTTCGCTTATTTTCATAGCATTATGTATTACGGCATACTGTTATGGGGTAGGGCGGCAGACATTGAAACTATATTTATTTTACAAAAAAGACCAATACGAGCCATATATCAATTACAATTACAATAAAAACATAAATTTAATAAATTTAAAGAAACGTCAATTCTCACAGTACCGTCGCAATATATATTTAATAATATCTTATATATCCGTGGTAATATACATTTATTCAGTAAGGAAAGTGAGATACACAATTTTAATATAAGAAATTAAAACAAACTTGTAATTCCATATTTTAGAGTGAAGGTTCGGAAATCATTTGTCGGGTTGACTATACGCATTTTTAATAATATAGCTCAATCAGTTTTGGTTTTGCCTCCGCATAGTTTTAAGAAATATGTAAAAAACATCCTTTTACAAAAGGCATAGTATAATGTTGAGGATTATTTAAGCGATAGAAATGTTTGGATTTGATTCCGGTTGCTCACAGAAGCAATATATTACACATTGTAGCATACTAAACAATCTTTAAAAGAGTAACTTGTTAGTTCTTGCTGGTTTCTTCTCAGCGGATTCAACTTTCCGAACCGGTGGTAGATTTGTTACCAACGGACAGACTACTGGCGATTCAAAAATGCTTTTTGAGCCTACTTGAATAAAGAATATTTTGATTTGATTAACTGCTATATCGAGTGGAAAGACTGTCTATTCAACTTCAATATGACTTTCTTTTTGGTTACGATACGATTATTTCTCGCTGAGCTATCGGACACTGAACGAAAATGGATCATGGTTTGGCTAACCTTTATTTTTAAAATTCATTTTTCTTTATTTTAACATTTTTGCTAAAATTAGAAACTTCATTTACTTATTTATTATCAAAATCTACAATCTACAATCTAACTAATTAACATGTAGAAAAACAAATTTACAAATGTTATACCAATTACAGATTTTTTTACGTTTACAGTATTTTAAAAACAGTCACAGCTCCGTGCGTAATTGCGTGTGTATCTGTATGTGTTTGTGTTATTAAATTTTAGATAAATTAAATTAAGTTACATATTTAGGAGTTTATTTTGGACCAATGTTTTAAACCTATTTTTGGATGTAGAAAAGATATCTATGGTTCACGCTTTAAATTTTTTTTAATTTTACGCCGATGTGATCATTTTTATAAAAGATACAGCCATTTGAAAAATCGTAAAAATTTTAGATCCATTCGTTTTTACGTTAGTGTAGATAATGTACCTTCAAATATATTGGTTATATTACTATTATATTGGCTGTTGTAAGAAGTTACTGATCTGGTGATTGGTGCAAACAATACCAGATTTGTGCGTAACTTACGTGAGGTGAAAGCATTGAAGTGTTTTAGCGAAAAACTTAGCTCGTTGAATGCAAATTAATTTTAGGGAGCACTTCAGGCGCATCCTGGGTCCCATTTATTAGTTTATACAGGAACTAACTTCGATTGTTATCAAGGTTCGTAGTACACAACTACTTTCGTAACAAAAACACATGAAAAATAAATAATTCAGTAAAATGGAAATGGTACATTCCAAGTTATCAGTGTATTGACTTTTTGTCTCATTTCCATGTGTCCCGGCGGGATGGTGCGGGCGGGACGCCGTAAATGGAATCCGATATTACATTGTACATCTACACGCAGTAAATCATATGTAAAGGTTACTTTTTTAAATAAACGCCACCCTATTTCTGATTTATGTTTAGGAAAATGTCGAGTTGTAATGTATTTCGTCACTTTACAGGACACTGAATCTTACTTTTAAAGACTTAGAGCTACCTACGTTAATTTTACCTGAAACGGTGTTATCTTGGTATGGTGGTAATAAGATCCTGGCAAGCAATGCTAGGCTGATGGTGAAGCTACTAAAATGGGGTAAGCCGGTGGACATTGAAACTATCTTTATATTACAAAAAAGAGATCTCGCCTTTCCTTAAGAGAAAAATGAAAAGAAATATCAATTCTCACAGTACCGTTGCAATATATATTGAATAACATTTCATATATCCTTGATAATATTTATTTACACAGCAAAAGGTGCTAAAAGACACAATTGTAATACAAGAAATAAAAACAAAATTGTGTTACCATATTTTAGAGTGAAAAAGGTTTAGAAATCATTTGTCGGGTTGAGCACATGCATTTTTCAGCACTTTTGAATCGTCAAATTATTTTTTTTTCCATACTCTGATTCTAATATACGTCTGATGATGGTACTCAAGATAGGCTTAAAATCTAAAGTTATGATGGTTTCTTCGCGCCCTGATCCGAGAAGAACCCACAACAAACTCAGTCGGGTATTTTTTATTTAACATCATCATGACAATAACATAAGTTTACTATATTTTAATTAAAATTAGAGCAATTCGTTCACGCCCAGGCGTTTCTATCGTCTAGGTAATCTTGCAACTTGTAATACGATTTTTCTATCAACTTTCTTTTAACAAAGACTTTGAATTTATTAATTGACATCTTTAGAACGTCTTGTGGGAGTTTATTATAGAAACGTATACAGTTACCCTTAAATGAGTTGTTAATCTTATGCAGCCTACTAGAATTTATAACAAGTTTGTTTTGGTTTCGTAAGTTATATGATGTACATTCACTCTTTTTATTAAAAGAGTCAATGTTTTTATGTACATACAACAAGTTTTCTAATATATATACGCAGTGAACTGTCATTATGTTAACTGCCTTGAATTTGTTTCTTAGCGACTCTCTTGGACCCATATTGTAAATCGCACGAACGGCCCTTTTCTGCAGCACAAATATTGCATCTATATCAGCAGCATTACCCCAAAGTAGAATACCGTATGACATAATGCTGTGAAAATAGCTGAAATATACCAGTCTGGCAGTATCAACATCTGTCAGACGACGAATTCTTTTAACTGCGTAAGCCGCAGAGCTGAGCCTGTTCGATAGACCACTTATATGGGGCCCCCACTGTAATCTGTTATCTAACGTAATGCCTAAGAAAACGGTACTGTCTACAAGGTCTAGTTCCTCATTATTAAGTTTAACAATGGTTTGCATTTGTTTAACATTAGGCAGACTAAATTTAATACATTTTGTTTTATTTGCGTTGAGCAATAAATTATTAGCTTCAAACCATTGTACCACTTTATTGAGAGAGCTGTTTACGTCGTCATAATTTGTTTGTCAATAAGATATCCGAATCACTTTTGGGTTTGCCTCCACAAAGTTTTAAGAAATATGTTAATAACGTCCTATTGCAATAAACGTATTGTTATATTGAAGATTATTAGGTGACAAAGATGTTTGGACTTGATTCCAGTTACACATGAAAGCTAAACACATTGTAACGTACAAAAACTATATTTAAAGTAGTAGGTAAGCGTTGAGTTTCTTGCCAGTTTCTTCTCAGCGTAATCAACTTTGCGAACCGTTGGTATATTTATTGCCAACGGACACACTATTGACAATTCTTATGATAAAATGCATGGAACTTAGAAAATATTTTTCTTACCTCTTAGTCTTCTTACGTTGTTACTTATCACTGTACTATGACTGTTTTACAAGCAGACATGAATTGTTATCAAATTCATCATCATCATCATCGTCTCAACCGTACGACGTCCATAGCTGGATATAGGTCGTCTCCAAGGATTTCCATAATACACGATTTTGTGCGGTTTGTAATCACCGGCTTCCGGTAATTCTTTTTAGGTCATCTGTCCACCTGGTGAGAGGTCCAATACTGCACCACTCGAGCACCTTGAAACCATAACTACTAACGTTATCAAATTGAAGAATTAAAATTATAGAATTAAGCGTAAATGATTGATAACTGATGCTTTGTGAAGGTTAAGGATCGAAATAAATCGTTAAATAGAAGCCAACGACAGTCACTCTGCAATGATGAAAAATACATTTTATAACCTTTTTTGATTGTATTTGTCACGTAAGAGAATATTTTTCATTCGATTTTACGGGGAACCCTAAGGGATTTTGAATAATTTGTGCAATTCTAATATTAAGCTTCGTTATATCAAATTTATGTATAAGGCATTCAGATGTGACATTTTGGCACACACAACTTCATTAGTGTCACGTGAATTAGAGAATACTATATGGATAGTACAGTTTATGAGATTTCAATACAAAATTTTCGTCATCAACAAATAGTTGTTACTTAGCTGTTATTAACAACCATATCTAAAAAATAAATTAAAGGACACAATACGAAGTAAGTACACAAATAATAAACATTTTACCCAAATATATATTTAGAAATACCTTCACGAGATACTGGTCTAACCTGCATCAGACACGTAATAATAATATAAACGTTTTTTTTTAATTTTTAATTAGTTTAAATTTGATTAGTATTTTTTGATTTCATTTTAAGTTTAATATTAATCTTTAATTTTATTAAATTTTTAAAAAACATGTAATATGGGTTGTTAGCCTCAAATACTCGTAAAGGATATTATTATTATTCCACATTGACACTCACGCCCGTTTACGAGAGAATATATATATTTATTATTATATATAAATAAATTTATAATAATTACTTATATACACAAATATGGAATAATACATATACCTACATAAACAATTACATAAATAAATAATACGGGCGGAGGATACACCCCGGCAGGGGGACCAAACGGCCGGGGGTCAGGGCTACAGGCTGAGAAACCGACGGACTATCCTAGCCGAGTCCAGCAACACCGCCTTTTGCATCCTTGCTACGAGCGAACTGCCACGTTATTATTATTATCCTACTTTGACACTCACGCCCGTTTTCGCAAAATANCTCGTTATTATTATTATTATTATTATAAATATACTAGCTGACCCAAGAAACGTTGTTTTTCCATATAATTACTATTATCGCTATTAATAAATAGGGGTTGGTGATAAAAAGGTGAAAATTTAGGGTTGTATGTATTTTTGTATGCTGTATCACAAAAAAATAAAAACAAATAATTTCGTCCAGAAATTGAAAAACAAAATTAAGGGTGAGCAACCCTCATCAATTAGGGGTATGAAAAATAGATAGTAGCCAATTGTCAGACTTAAAGAATACGCAGATAAAATTTGGTACAAATCGGTAAAGCCGTTTCGGAGGAGTAACTAACGTTGTGACAGGTAAATTTTATATATTACATTAGAGCTTAATTTAATAAATTTTCAGAGATTTTTGCAATATGGGTTTAATTGCTGTTGACATTTGAGATTTCACAAAGTGTCATTTAAATACTTTAAAATAAAATAAAAACATATTGGAACAGGGAAGTGGATCTTGGCCCCAAACTTTCTCTCCTTTGAACCCGAAGGACGTTAATAGGCTGTTACTGACCTCTTGGTATTGAAGAATCGAAGATATGTGGCTATTATCAGCTCACATAATGGATTTTAACATACTTCGACATATAATTATTACCCATTATCTCTTTTCTATTACATTGCAGAAATAATTAAGTTTACTGTTTGTCTACCCACATTCTGGAAGATATCCATTCCAGTTATTATTCTAAGAAATATTCTTGATATATAGTTTTGCGTGGAGATATTTTTATTTATAACCCATATATGAAAGACAAAATTTGATATAATGTTTGGGAGATAAACAGAGCTTTCTAA
The DNA here is from genome assembly GCA_015832385.1 of Elymnias hypermnestra. Lineage (NCBI taxonomy): Eukaryota > Metazoa > Arthropoda > Insecta > Lepidoptera > Nymphalidae > Elymnias > Elymnias hypermnestra. The sequence goes on along the minus strand of JACTOM010000868.1, from coordinate 772,762 downwards.
AGGAAAAAAGTTTTTTACGAATGCCAATCTATTTGTGTCAGCGAAAGCGTCCTATAGAGAAAATGTCACGTACCTATGTATGCCTGATTTAGTTTATTACTATCCATTTGAACGAAAAAGTAATTAAAAGCTAAAATGAAAGTCGCAAAGATCTAGCAATTAAAAAAAAGCGAATCGATTTCAAATGTTTTTCGCCGACGACCCTTCGTAATGAGAAAACGAATTTTAATCCCATTAGGCCTTCAATTAACGATTTGATATCCATTAGTGGTTTGATTATTTCTGGTATTCTATCAAACTGAAATGATCGAAGTTTTTCGCTAAATTCCCATTTATAATATTCCGCAATTCATTGTCAATGTTCAATATCTAATATATAATTATAACTATATTCGGCCACGCTTTTGTATGACTAAATATGATGTTGCTTAAAAAAATGTCTACTGTAGACCAATTGTAACTGCCGTTCAATTCGCCGTGGTTATTAATATTAATAATTACAATTCAATTGAAACCTTAGAGACTTCAATTTGAATTATATACTAAAATAACAACGGTACCCTTTTTAATGTTACTCTGGTGATCTAGTTATTTAAATATATACTTCAAATCGGGTTAAATAAAAATAGATTTTATTATAGGAAAATCTTATTGTCTTTTATCGAAAGTACACTATGGGCTGTTTAGATAAAAACAAAAAATGATGTAGTATATCCTCTGCATAACCAGTAAGTTTATAAAATATGTTTAAAGGTATATCAACAGTGATTTGTGAGTAAGCATAGGTACTTTAAAAAAAGGGACCATTATCTTCTTCTTCAGTATATTTTGGCATGTTATGATCTTCTTCTTATTCGTTTCGCTCTTGACAGAGCGGTCGTGATCGTCATGAAGTAACGGAGTGGGCAGATGTTATGCGCATGACTACCGCTCGCCATTTTTCCCTGTTCGAGATCATCCTGCAGCATTCGTTCAATGAACCTCCCAGTACAGATTTGATTTGGTCGGTCCATCGAGTGGGTCCCACGCGGTCTGATACCTTCCACTTTTCCTTGAACTACGAGGCGTTCGATGGACTGGTTGTCACGCCGAGAAACGTGTCCGAAGAATGTCAGAATGTGAGATTGTACTAGTGAGAATAGACGCTGTTTGATGCCGAGTTCTTGAAGTATCGAGACGCTTGTTCGAAACTCGGTCCACGAAACTCCAAGCATTCTTCTCCAGCACCACATTTCTAGAGCATCTATTTTCTGCCTTTCCACATCTCGCAGTGTCCACGTCTCAGCAGCGTATAGAAATATGGGGAAGATAAGAGTCCTCACGAGTTTAGATTTCGTGGTCTTTGTGATGTTCCGATTCCTCCATATTTTCTTCATCTTGTCCATCGCCGTTCTTGTTATAGCCATCCGTCGTTTGACTTCGTCAATGCATCCGCCGTTGTTTGATATTAGAGCCCCGAGGTAAATGTAAGACTGGACCACGTCACATTTCGCAATTTCTGTCACCTCTGGTGAGTTATTGTTTGCACGGTCAACAATCTGTCAACGGTTATGATCTACTCATATTAAATTTCATTTCATTTGAAATGTTTTTCAACATACTTATGCAAGCTATAGAGAACTGTGACTTATCTAAGTGTAAATAAAAGGCGGGGTAAATTAACTGTCGGAGGGGGACTTTTCTCTTGAGAGCATAATCGGTGTGATGCTCACCAGTAAGTATGGATGGAGGGCAGTCGCCTTCTTTTGCGAGGTCGTCATCTCAAGATCTTCATCTCAAGGGTGCAAATGAGAGGCACAGGAAGGATGCGCTCCACTACTCCCCTTCCCCAACTGTAGATTATCCTAGTCACCATCCGGGTCACGAGAGTGGAATGCGAAATGGGACCCACTAGTGATCTCGTCCAAGGATGACGAGGGATGCGCTGTGTTTTAGTGGATATTCTGGTTATTTCAGCGAGTCTCACACTCTCGATTAGAAGGATTTCTTCTTCTTCCGGGATGCGTAAAAGCAATTGCCAGCGACAAATATAGGGCGTGCGTACAATACAAACATGTCAGAAGTGAAACTTCTTTGGAAAACTAATTTTAAAGTCTTGTTTATATTTATACACATCTAAAACTTTAGATTTCTGAGACTAATAGGGAGGGAAAAAGGAGGACGTGTTAGGAATTTAATGAATTGAATTGTCATTAAAATATTAAAATTATCGGAATTTAATTTAAATTAATAAATAATAAAAATGTCAAATGACGAGTTGTAAATAAAAATGCAACACGCTTAATTAAATTTGGTTTTTGAATTTAAAATTTAGGAAAGAGATTTTATTTAATATTTTATGAAAAGGAGTATGTTAAATTAATAAATGACGAACGGCAAATTAAAATGCCACATGTTATTTGTAAATATTTAAACTACCCAACTTTTAAACGAATTAGCATAAAAAATGGTGCACATCTTCATGACGCTAATCACGCGTTTATCCTCATGCGCCTGAAGAAGTTTTACTTCGAAAGGGGTGAGTTAACTACAGTAATTTCATATATATCCTAAATAAAAAAGTTTGTCAAACATTTCCATAGAATGTAAAGTAAATTATAACTGATTTCTGAAGTAGCAATAAAATGTTAAAGCGTCACTTCTCATTCAACTTCGTCTGAAGCAGTAATGGACTTACGACGTGTTTTCGCTTAAATGTAAAATTATTAGTTGCCTTTCAGTGAAAATCCAATTTGTCATCCATTAGTGTACGAAGTTCGAGTCGCGACAGCTACAATTCAAATTAATTAACAACAATCCTGAATTGGCTTGATTACTTTTATGACGAAGGAAGTTATTTTGTAAAAATAGAATTAAATTTGCCGCAGAGCCGTAGCTACCTACGAGAAAATTAAAAATCCAGTACGCTTACTTCCTCTTTGCGACGTGATATTCTCTTTTTCCTAATTATGCTTGAACACGTATGCAAAAATCTTTCTTGCACTGTTCTATCCTGCTAATTATTTTAATGTAAATCCACTCATCCATAGTGTGGCTTAATAGATTGGTAATTAAACAGAAAATGCAAGTTTATATAATTATAAGTGTCTCAATTTCTACATATTTTTATCTTTTGTGCAATAATGTATTTCTTCTTTCTCCTATTAATTTGATGTTATATTAAATATGTTATAACTTTATTAAAATTTGTTAAAGTTTGCCTATTAAGTGGTTTGAATCACTCTAGCAGTACTTGTTTTCCGAACAGTTCAATTCTTGGCAGAGGAAACTTAGAAAATTATACTTTATTACTTTTCTGGATCTGGACAGGGGACAGGGGAGGCTTTGGTTGTGTTTTGTAACTAGTTATCGGTCTACTAGCAAATGGCCAGACGTCGCGGATTGGTATTTTTCCGTCTGGTGCAGGTGCCAACCGGTCATAGCTGCCTCGGACAATACCTGCACCAAATCGTTGATTGATAGCCGTCGGCCACCTGCCATGAGTGTGGTGCTCCCGAAGAGTCAGTGCACCATACGGTGGCTGAATGTCCAGCTTGGGGACCTCAGCGTCGTCTTTTGACGTCGCTGATCGGTACGCACTTATCGCTCGTAAGTATTATAGGTACAATATTAGACAGCGAGCGCATCTGGAATGCGAAACTGTCATTTCGCTGAAGGAGGCACAGCGAAGAATAAAGACGAATGCAGTCGAAGCAGGAAACAGGAGTCCGAAATTTGTCTAACTCCTCCATTGTAGCGCACTTTTGAGCCGGCTTCATTTTGAGGGGCAGAGTGGAATGCTACAAGGAACCTTTGGTCCTTCCACTCATAAATGACGAGGGCTACGTTAGGTTTTAGTGGGTAGTCTAATACTATCAGTGAGTGCCACACTCCCATCTATCTCCTAGTGCGTAAAATAATTTCCCAGCGATAAAAAAAAAGCTCGACTAGCCAGGACGTGCTAAGAAAAAAAAAGTGTTCTGGTGCCATAGCGTGTGGAAACCATAACAGATTAATTATTTCTTACCAGGATAGCAGTTCCATATTTGAGTTTATCATTACCAAAAGATGTACTAACAATAAAGCACAAGTCAGCGAAAAAAAAGAAGAATGTTTATGTAGGGCAAGTAACAAATAAATCGTGACATTGCATCACTAGTGAAGAAGACTTGATTGAGTAAAATATGAAATACTATGTTCTGAGTCCTCAAAATTATATCACACTTTTTACTCTACTCATGCCACAAATAGAATGAATCTGGCTCTCTTGAGCTACCATCAAATAAACCCCGTTGTAAAAATTCTCATTAAAAAAATAATAACGTTGTCTATATATTAAAATACCTCAGCATAATATAAAGGATAGAGTCATATAGTAGCAATCGGATAAATATAATAATGTCTAAGTGATCTCTAACACCAGGTTAGATCACAACTAATTTAAAGGCAATAAAAAACCGAAGAGATAAAAATATTTTATGTAACATCAATATAAGAATAAAATCAATGAGATATATTATTGAACGAACTTCTAAACCGAATTTTTTAAAGAAAAAATTCAATTAAGTTTTCTCCGCAACAGTCTGCCTTTGGGAGCTTTAAAATATGAATATTCAATATTTCGTCTCCCCAAAACGTTTTTGAGGTAAAATAATTTCACCCTTTGATATTAATATTATTAGGTGGTTTGAGAAAAAAGCCTTTTGTGTTGGCTACTTTGAAGTGTTCGTTTTATAAAGATCATTGTTTTATCGTAATTGGTTTGTTTAGCGAGAAATAATTGTGTATCTTTTGAAGGATACCGATAAAGCTTTTTTAAATATTGAAATTTTCGAGACTTTATATACTATAACGAATTGAAGGCCGACTGTTTTCTGTGGATAAAGGCGTTTCAATAATCACTCAATTCAATTTCAAACCATCATAACCATGTTAAAAATTTTAAAGTGCTGTAAAGTTCTGCGTGAAATAAAAGTTTTGGTCTGATAAAGCTTATACAGTATTATTCAAAGAAATCTCCGAAACTATAGGTCTGATTGACTTGAAATTTAGCATAGTTAGTTTGCTGTTGCAATGTAGACGCTTACTTAGAACAGGTTTTCTGGTATTCTGACAGAAACGGGATATATAAGCGAAAAATGACCAATTACTGCAAGATCATCAAACATCTTCAAACATATGATTGACATGAAATTCAATACATGCGTTTTTTCGCGATGTCGACGCTCACTGATAATGAGTTTCTCTACATGGAATCGAGAACTACACGTGTAATACCGTGGAGGACACGTACTTTTGATATATACGACGAAGACGGCATGTCAGGATGGCATTTAAAAAGGCGATGACATCAACCCAGCTGACGTCATGAATTCGAAATCATGTTATATTTAGCAAAAACAGTGTCTTATAATCCAGATTTAAACTGTTTCGAAATCGGTTTAGCAGCTTTGATTCAAACAAGGCAAATATCACTATTTGCCTTGTTTGAATGACAATAGGTACTAAACTGTCTGTACAAATAAACGACGTTTAACATAGTCCTGATAATTTAGTTATTAAATTATCGCTATGACTTTTAAAGGTTTCGGAAGAACATCATCGTGCCGACATACAAAAATAAAATTAACCCAAGCTTTTTTTAAGTCGCAGAAACCCTTTATCATGGTATCACCTATTTAAATACCCAAAGAAACGTGTACATAAAACGTTTTCCGAATACACAATAGTATTCTATTTGCCGATTTCTGTAACGTTTAATAATAACAATAGATAGAGTTCTGCTACAGCCAACTGGGTCTGTGCCAACCATTTCTATTGCATATATTTTACCAATGCTTAAATCTTATCGCAAGCGGCTAGCGCTTTGAAATTGAATAATTGAAGGTGCAATACGTATGTTATGTTACGCTCTTACTATGTACTCACTATTAGTTCTCACTCTCCCTATATATATATATATACCTCAGCAGCACATAAGTATCGCTGTCCAAAGAGGTATGAGATAGCTCTGATGGTGGATTTAACTAAGTTGCCTACTATCTAGTTAATTTTTACTTAAAGTAAAAGTAACTAGCAGCCCATTAATGTCCCACTGCAGGGCACAGGCCTTCTCACCCCGAAGAGCGAGGGTTTTTAGAGCTTAGACCCACCACGCTGCTCCACTACGGATTGGCAGGCATAGTACACAAGTGCACTCTCATAGTCCAAGGTGACGGGAATCCGACACGATCGGAGAGAGATCAGGCGAAGGACAGACGGCTTAACTTGCTCTCCGAGGCACGGGGGTGAAACACACCATAATATAAAAACCGAAAAATAAAACGAAGAATGTTTTGTGTATGAATAATCGTTATTTAATTACATCAATCTCTAGTGTCAGCTTGTAAAATATAACTTATATAAGTAAATTGACTGCCTCATTGATCTAGTGGTTAGCATGTTCGACTACAGACATTATGTCCTGGGATCGAGTCCCGGGTCGGGCCAATTCAAAAATCAATATTGATTTTTCTGTTAAGATTTTCTAAATATTTGCCCGAAGTTGGGAAGTTGGCGGTGTTATACATTAGCACGTTAAGCCGTCAGTCATGCGCCTGATCTCTCTCTCTCCGGTCGTGTCATGCCTGTCAATCCGCAGTGGTGCAGCGTGGTGGGCCTATGTTCTAAAAACCCTCTCTCATGTAAGTGAGGAGGCCTGTGCCCAGCTGTGGGACATAAATGGGCTGCTACATACCTTACTAACGTGAGATCTACCGTTGTTAGTTGATACAGCAAGTTTAACCTTACTTAAAACTTTTCAGTATATTTAGTAATCCATAGTATTCAGGGGTAGTTTTAAACATTAAGCCACAAGATGCTGAAACAATATTCCACCACCCATAAAGGATTCCAAAAGTACTCGTATTCACACATTAAAATATAAACAAATTTTCTTACTTAACAAAAAAATTGAATTCGAAAGTTATGCGGCTGATGTATCTGTATTATAGTATAAATAAAAAATAAAAAAAGCCCTCTGAAATTGAAATTAGTAATTAAGTGGAGTCGTTAATAGCTATAAGTAAAGTGTATTTCATTAAGTAATTATTGTATTTAGTTTTATTTATTAACTTAGGTAGTTTTATAAACTGTAAATCTGTTTTACTTGTTATGGTTATTGCACTAGTCTGTAAGTCTTTATGTATATTAAGTTTTCCTTTTAGTTCTAAAACTGTAGATGTCCGTGGCCTCACCAGGATTTAGCTGAAATTCAGCGCTGTGCGTTCTTTGCAAGCATACTCGTATAAGAACGCACATCACACAGCTAAACTCCCTTTCAAATTGTATTGTAATTGTTATTTTCGCTTACATGTATTCTGCTCACAACTGTACAATTTGAATAAACGTTTCTTTCTTTCTTACTTTCTATATAATAATATGTTAATTCCACACCCTCGCGTTCTTGTTTCGATCACCAGCAGGACAAGTTTAGGAACTCTTAAGACTTTAGCCGTATTTAGTAAAAATCCAAGTAGCAAAGAATTGCCAAACAAAAACAATATGGCGGTCCACTACGGTGCTGCGAAGAAAACACAAGAGGTGAATTACCACTTAACAGGTTCCATCTTAGAGTGTATCATCATGTACCATCAGGATTCGCAGGCCATATTAAGTGGGCGTTTGTTCGAATGCCATTTCTAAACTATTGAAGGCATAATGAATTTAGCTAGCTTTATATTACTATTTTTGATTCTCCACAATCAGAATTATTTACTATTTTCACGCGACAAATAGAATGAATCTCTCTCTCTTGCGTTTTATTCAATTGTCCCCCCTTATAAAATCATAAAAAAATAGTCATAAAATAACCACACCACCAATGATAGTCGACGTTAAAACAATAACATTAAACTTAAAAAAGTATCGGAAAAACATTAAAAAAGGAAATAGCACATTTTAACGTAATACTAATATAATTTCAATGGTCTCAGCATAATACAAAAACATTGTAACATAATAGCAATCCAACAAATGTAACAAAAGTGATCTCTAACAGTGCGTTCTGAAAATTATTTTACGTCGGAATAACTTATAATTCAAATACACATATATCTTAATAAAATAATCAATTTTAGTGAAAAATCAACAACATACATAATCAATAAAAAAAACTGTCAAAAATAAAACCGCCTTTAAAACAAGCTATTCCAAACAAATGAAAATGTTCTAGAAAGTAAAAATTAATTGCCTATTCTTTTTTAAAGTTCTTCGTCTTCTTATATTTGGAGTCGGCATCACCCAAAGTAGGTGTGTCCCGCGTGTCCACGTTGTTAAAAAGGCGGTTCTATTTTCGTTTAAAATTTTATTTATTTTTTGATTTTTAATGAATCTGAAGTATACTAATAAATTTGTCCCAATGTGTACACCTAAAACGACATATAACACAGCACCGTTCAAATGGAACAATTTTACAAAGTGAAATTACATTGGCACCGTCACACCTGGGAGCGACCTTGCAACCTCGTATGTTGCATGTTGGTTGCCTTGCCACCCCGCTACCAACAGTCTTTAGATGGTGAGCGAGCTCAACACTAATACGCCCCCCCCCACTCGTCTACCACCGCTTCACACATAATACGCCTAAAGTAAATATTGCAATGCAGCAACAAAGGTAAGCAATTTGATTACAGACAATTAGATATACTGCCACAAATCGCGCCCGTACTGTAAATCGTTGCGGAGTTCCATTGATCATCACATTTAATTACGACAATTACTTGACCATTTTACTGTTGGTGATTCAAATATCCGGATGGCCTAAAAGAGATTTTGCTTAGTTTCCTTAATTTTCTTCTTCTTAAGGATTGAAGAGTTCCGTTACTTTGTCATGGATCCCATGATCGAAACCTAACCAATAAAAAACATTCATCGAAATCGGTTGGTAATTCGTTTAATTTTCATGCACATAATAATAATAATAATAAGTCTTTTTATTTCCCATTTTACAATAGTAATACAATATATTTAGTAGGTATTTACAGAACAGAATTTGTTTTAGTAAGTTAACTTAGTATTATGTTAGTACTTTAAGTTACTGTGTTATAAATATTTATTATTTAGTAGGAACCCCGGATTGGGTAAAGGCCTCCTCCAAAGATACCCATTTTTGTCGGTCTTGTGCTATGGAGCACCAATTTTTGCCAGCTGATCTGATTATATCATCTTCCCATCGGGCTAAGGGTCTCCCTCTCCCCTTGTTTCCTGTTGGACCTTTCCACTGGGTGACTATTGTAGTCCACCTTCTGTCCGACATTCTCGCTACATGGCCAGCCCAATGCCATTTCATTTTTTGTGCAAAGGTCAAGGCGTCTGTAACTTTTGTAATATCTCTAATCTGTATATGTCTTATTTTTTGTATTTTCTTTATATTTAGCACGCTACGCTCTAAACCTCTTTGACATTAATTGATTTTGTTCATAGCTTGTGTAGAGAATTTCCATGTTTGACTTCCGTAAGTTAAGGTCGGCAGTAGGCATGAGTTCATAACCTTAGCT
>JACTOM010000868.1:734454-761794 GCA_015832385.1 Elymnias hypermnestra | reverse complement strand
TGAAAGGAGACTGACAAAAAGGATTTATGAGTCAAGAGTGAATGCGAAAGTTGGAAGGGGAAGACCGAGGCGAACGTTCCTGGACCAAATCCAGGACATTTTAAATAACGGCCAGGTCAAGAGTACTCTAAACCGACGAACTTGTATGAAAGGTTTAATGAGATTGAAAGAAGCGAAGGAGATATGCAAGGATCGTGGCAAGTGGAAGGATGTTGTCTCTGCCTACCCCTATGGGAATGAGGCGTGATGCTATGTTGTTATTACACAACCAAAATTGATTAAATGTCTTTTAAAGGCCTCGTTTTGATAGCAGAGGTCTTTGGTTCAATCCCCGATAGGGAGAACTTAGGAAATAGGCTTCGGCTGAATGCTTTGTAGAAACTATAAGAGTTAAATTACCATTTACTTGGTTAGCTCGCTTTCTACCTTATCTCAGATATTGATTCCACTCGATGATGACTGATACAGACTAAGATACAATAGGGTTACATTTAGTTTCATATACAAAGAGATTTGTGTTTCACTACGATTCTGTGTAGAAACCATACAAGATAAATTAATAAACCAGCAATAAAAAAAGGGTAACGAATTTTTAATAAAATATTTACATAGTTGACGTGATTAATCAGCGTTAATTAATGTCAATTCTTATGCCATCTAGCATAAACTTTTTAAACTCGTTAAGCGGTACATAGCTGTACCTATTGATTTACATTATGGGTCCAAGAGAGTCGCTAAGATTATATAATAATGAGATTTCACTGCTTAAATATATTAGAACACTTGTTGTACGTATAAAAATATTGACTCTTTTAATAAATAGAGTGAATGTATTTCACACAACTTAAGATTAATCTTGTTATAAATTCTAGTAGGCTGCATAATATTAACAAATCATTTATGGGTAATTGTATACGTTTCTATAATAAAATCCCACACGACGTTCAAGAGATGTCAATAAATAAATTCAAAGTCTTTGTTAAAAGAAAGTTGGTAGAAAAATCATATTATAAGTTGCAAGATTACTTAGGCGATAGAAACACGTGGGAGTAAGCGCATTGCTCTAATTTTATTTTAAATACAAAATACCCGATTGAGCTTTTTGTGGGCTCTTCTCAGGACAGGGCGCGTAGGAATCCTAGTAGCTTTGGATTTTAAGTCGTACTTCAATACCACCGTCAGACGCACATTAGAATTGGTGTGCGAATAAAGGCGTACGTGAATAAATATATTTTGATTTGATTATTTTTCTAAACACGGGTATTAATTATTTAGATTTTACTATTTAATGTATAATTAAATAAAAGATTTGCAGTAACCTCAATCCACTACAAGTTAATAATGTGTGTTTGAATTTGAAAGGATTATGAAACAATATAAATGAGAGTGTAGACTAATAGTAGTATATTTTTATTGATACCTGGTTATCGCTTTGCTGTAATCTCACATGATGGCAAGTGATGATGCAGTCTAATATAGATGGGCGCTAATCTGGTGCTAAAGAGGTAATTTTCCGTTTGTATTTATATGGACACACTTTGGTGGCAGGATGGTAGTTAAGCATGATTGAAGCTTCACTGCAGTCCAGGCTCAGGCAAATGAGAAAATATTATTTTCTTAAAATCCCTTGCAGAACCTAGAATTTCAGCTAGCGAAGCGAGTACTTGAACTATTACGCCAGCGAAAACGTCACTTAGAAATTCTCAGAGAAAATGTTTACAGTGAATTATTTACCAAATACAATATTCATTTAGTAGATCTCATGACGTAGAATTTGTTATTGTCTGCACCTTAACAGTTACATAAAAGCCTTACAAAGGTCGGTGTTGACATTTTTGTTAGTAATAGATGGCGGTTGACGGACATTGGTATACCCACTGATCGATGTGCCATTGTCCCCGACCTGACAAGTTTTTTGAACTAATATAGGCCTTTGTTTGTGTACCTTTTGTTACATTTTGTCACCTTTATCGTATTTTATGATGCAGCCTGATTGCGACTAAATAAATTCTGAAAGCGTAACTTTTAAACCGTGTTATTCTGATCTATCTGATACTATCTTACCAATTTAGGATTAATATTTCATTCTTTATAGATAGCGGTCTTCAATAAGCCTGCTAAGGTCAACATACCTCAAAAGCTATCAGCCCTTCCTTGTTAATATTTTTAGTTACTTGGTATTTTTTTGCGACTATATAAACAAGTTTTTTCATTGCACAATCCTTACCAGTTGTTAAATAATGAATTTCTAATTTGTCTGAGTCTGGTCTGGCGGGAAACTTCGACCCTGGCTAGTTAGGATTCAACCAACAAATACACATCGCTATATAAACAAGTGCATTTGCTAAATCACTGTTAATTTGAATGTTTGAAAAAAGTTTGATTTACAATATGGATCCAAGAGAGTGGCTAAGAACCAAATTCAGAGAGTTAACATAACAGTTCGCTGCCTATATATATTAGAAAAGTTGTACATATATAAAAATATTGACTCTTTTAATAAAGTCAATGTACTTTATATAACTTACGAAACAAAAACAAACTTTTTGTCTAGTAGGCTGGATACAATTAACAACTTGTAAAGGGGTAACTATATACGTGTCTATAATAAACTCCTATATTAATAAATACATTTTAGAGATTGAACGTCTTTGTTGAAAGAAAGTCGATTGAAAAATCATATTATACGTTGCAAGATAACATAGGTCATAGGGACGCATGAGTGTAAACGAGTTGCTCTAATTTGAATTGAAATATAAAAAACTTATGTGATTGTAATACATACATACATAGCATCACGCCTCATTCCCATAGGGGTAGGCATAGACAACATCCTTCCACTTGCCACGATCCTAGCATAACTCCTTCGCTTCTTTCATTTTCATTAAACCTTTCATACAAGTTCGTCGGTTTAAAGTACTCTTGACTTGGCCCTTATTTAAAATGTCCTGTATTTGATCCAGGAACGTTCGCCTTGGTCTTCCCCTTCCAACTTTGGCATTCACTCTGACTCATAAATCCTTTTTGTCAGTCTCCTTTCATTCATTCTCTCTACATGCCCAAACCATCTAAGCATACCTTTCTCAATTTTAGTCACTACGTCTTCTTTTATACCACAACGTTCTCTTATCACACTATTTCTTACTCTGTCACTCAGTTTTAATCCACTCATGCTTCTCAACGCTCTCATCTCTACCGCATTTATTTTACTTTTGTGATTCTTCTGCCATACCCAACTTTCACTACCATACATAAGTGTTGGCACCAACACTCCAGCATGCACTGCCAGTCTAGCCCTTTGAGACACCATCTGGCTATTCATAAAGACGCGCAGGGCACCATTTACCATATTCCCTGCATTCATTCTCCTTTCAATATCTGTGAGCCCCTTCGAACTGGCTTACCACATAAACTATACCGGTTCAGTCACAATGTAGAAAATGGTTATAATTGAAACGCCTTCAAATATTCTATACTAGAGCCAGAGTGCTTCCTGTGACTGTCGTGTGTAGCGTCTTAGCTGTGAATGGTGACAGCGTGACCATGCAGAATCGAGATGACTGCGCGGGCGCCGTTATCTATTCAAACCTCTATCCCTGGTAGGGTGGCGCGCAGATCTATTGTCGCTGCCGCCAGATGTTACACACGACTTCACTGGGACCGCACTCTGAACCCTTCTTATCTTTATTGCCAAAGTATTTGCAATTCTATAACCAAATTAAACATAATCCTTATTACAATATATACTTACTAACAAAGGGATTCCAACACAATGAGAAACTATAGCATAAAATAAGCCTAACTTACGACAATTACTACGAACCATAAAACAATTTACATTTACAAACATGAATAAATTAGTCCGATAAGAATATATACAAAAAGTCGCGAACAATATCACTTTCACATGTTTCATCTTTTGTAAATTTAGATCCCAAGTATACAATTTCTTTCACCTCTTCCACTTGTTCCCCATCTATCAAAATATTGCCAGTCATCATAGATTCACCTCTTTCAAAAAGCATAACTTTCGTTTAGTTTACATTCACTTTCATTCCTTTCCGTTTCAAAGCTTCATTCATGGTAAAAGCAAAAATACAAAATACCTGATTCAGTTTGTTGTGGGCTCTTCTCTGGACAGGGTGCGAAGGAATCCTTTAGATTTTAAGTCGCTCTTTAATACCATCATCAGACTTACATTAGAATTAGCGTCAGGAAAACATATCTATTTTACGATGCAAAAGTGCTGCAATAGGCCCACATGAATAACGATATTTTGATTTGACTGTTTTTAAATATAAACAAATACACTATCATTTTAGTTAATTTGTTTATAATTATATTTAGTGTACAACAGTTCCGTATCGTTATGTGAGGAATCCCTTACTTTGTCGAGCTTAACAAAGCAAAGTTATTTCATCCGCAACAAATGTGGGCACACTGTCAGCCTCGTAGCCGCATAATTAAACTTTTAACGGAGCTGTGGTTTGCGTCACCAGTAATCGATGTCGCGTTTCCTTCCTATTTTACACTCGATTACACATTTCTCTAAAGAAAACTTTGTTTTTTATATAATGCCTGGTTAATAATACTGCTACGTTAGTGTAATGGTGTGAGTATTCGCTAGCGAAAGTCCTGGGTTTGATTCCCGGCAGGACAAATGTAAGTAAGGTAAGGTAAGTAGCAGCCCATTAACGAGCCAATGCTGGGCACATGCCTCCTCACTCATATGAGAGAGGGTTTTTTGAGCATAGACCCACTACGCTGCTTCACTGCTGATTAACAGGCACAGTACACAAGTGCACTCTATATTCCTTCACTCTCATATCCTAATGTGACGGGAATCCGACACGATCGTAGAGAGATCAGGCGCAAGGCCCACGGCTTAACGTGCTCTCCGAGATACGGGGGTAGATCACACCGCCAAATTTTTCCCAAGTTCAGGCAAATATTGAGAAAATCTAAATAGAAAACTCAATTTCGATTTCCCTGTAGTCAAACATGCTAACCACTAGACCAATGAGGCAGTTAGGACAAATGTAAGAAGTTGTATTTTCTAATTTTTCTGGAACTCGACTAATGGGAGACTTCGGCCATGGCTGGTTTCCACGTTGGACGCGAAGAAGTGCTGCCAAGTAATGGATATGGTGTATGAATGGTGCATATAAATTATATTATCCTTTACCAGTTAAGTGTGCTTCCATTGTAGATTGCATTGTCACTTGAAATCATGTGAAATTACCAAGCTCTAATCTATCAGCAGTAAAAAGAATAAAAACGTAAACCTACACAAATTTCAACTCTAATACGAAAATATATTTCTGTATTTCTTAGATTTTAATAGTTTTTTTTTTATAATCATGAAAGGCAACCGAGCTGGCGGGTCACCCGATGGTAAGTGATCACCGCCGCCCATGGACACCTGCAGTACTGGGGGAGCTGCCGAAGCGTAGCCGGCCGAGAAAAAAAAATTACTTTTAAAATGCACCAACGGAAATAAAGCTCAGAAGGCTATATCGTAAAATAAATAAAAATATTAACAAAGAAAAGTAAGAGTTTGTTTTGAAGGTGGTTCTTTTTTTGTTAAATTTCTATACCCTTTCTAATAAAAACGAATCATCGAAATCGATTGGAGCAATCTTGAGTTATTTTACATTTGTCGCGCACATTCTTAATGTAAATTTACGACTTATCTGGTTTTCTCATGTATGCCATCATCAGAACTGGACTAAAATAAATGGAGCCTTACAACAAGCACCAGCTTTCATATAAAAAAAGACTCATCAAGATCCGATCACCCAGTTGGAAGATATGAGGTAACAAACAAAATACAGGCAAATTGATAACGTCTAACTTTTTTGAAGTCGGTTAATAACTCTGAGCGCAATGCCGTAATTTCTGAGCTGTTTTATCTTAATATTTTCATTGATTACCATTTATAATGTGCGGTTATAAGGTACAACGGTAATATTTAATAACATTTTATAAGAAAAAGTTGTCGTACTTAAATTTATGAGCTTACAGCTATTATCTACATTTTAGGATTTACCGAGTTATTACTGCTTACACTTCGAAACGTTATTCACGTTGTTTTATGTCACAGGATCATTTTTTCCATGGGCTTGTAGTATAATGAAGACGGTCCGTAAATCATCAAGTACGTTACAATACAATACAAAATATGGTTACATCGCGAAAGGCATATGTAAGTAGCAGCCTTTTAATCCCCCACAACTAGGCATACACCTCGTCAGTCATTGGAGATAAGGTTTTCAGAAACCCTCTGAGACATGCAAGTTTCCTCAGTCGGGGAATCAAACCCAGGAACTCTTGTAGGAAAGCGATAATTGCCACCACTGCGCCAGCCAGGCCGTCGTCGTGTCATCTTCTAAATGGACTATTACCAGAAATATAACTATTTGTAAGTAAACTCCAACAAGCAAGTGAAATGGTCTGATAAGTTTCCTCATTAAATTCCTCATAAGTATCGGCTATTTCATTAGCACCAAAGTATTAATGATTTCACAATAATATGTTCTATGTACTTTATATAAGATTTAATATTGAATGAACATTTACCTTTATTAAAAAGGGACATGCAAATATCTTCCAAACTTGTTCCATAAACCATCAATAAAGTTTTAACGGGACGTGTTCGGAATTTACGACCCCAAATAAATACGATATAAGGACCAAATATAAGAAAGTTGTTAAGCTGTATTATTCTTCAATTTATTTAGCCTTACATTGGTGACCTTTTATTTAATTATTAGCTAATCCGTGCAACTTCGTATCGCGATTACAAAATGGGGAAAAAATACATTACGAACTGTCTCAGGTCTATCAAATATTATCAGGACATAAAAATTGGTTAAGCTGCTGCGAGATAGTATACAAACACTGGGACACAAATTTTTACTATACTGGTAGAAGAAAATAATCTTAAATTAATAATTGGATTACACTTGGAGAAACTTCACCGTAGTTAATATGATTTTGCTATTGGGAAATGGTTCGATTTAGAAAATTGTATTATTTAATTTGATCTATCAAGTGAGAGGTTTAGGCCGTAGCTAGTTATCCTACCCCAAAAGAAATGCCACCAAGAATAATAAGTAACTATATTTCGGTCCAATGCCGCACAAAATCGTTAGAAGGTAAATTACCTCTTAGATTTACCTGATTAGAATTCCATATTTTCTAAAATATATAAATGATTTTAGAAATTTAAATTCCAAACCAGAGGCAATTGATTGTTCCTTCGATTTACGTGAAAACGCGTCCGATCTGAAAATTCTTAGCTGGGAGAATTGAAAATGGATGCCACAACTGACGAACGTGTAATTTTCTTCACGGAACATGAGCTGAATGTATTGAAGAAATACGGGATTGCTAGCTTTGAATAGAAAAGAGTGCTTGCACTTATTCGGGTCGTAGCGCGATGTAATTCATGCATTTGAAACTGTCCAGACAAAGAGTTGTACGATATTTTTGGGTGTTATTCTTCGTTTTAGATGATAAACCTTTATATAATATATGCTCTAAACTATTAAGATTTTGTTTATATAGATTTAGTAGCCGAAGCCTCCCAATTCAAGATAAGTCCAATTTAACGCCTCAGTGGTACAATGGTGGGAGTACTCGCTTCTTTAATAGAGGTCCTCATTTGGATTGAGAATGAGATGGAGATATATACAAAATTGTATTTTTCAATTTGCGCCGTATCTTCGGTATTGGCTGGTTACTACTGAATCGGAAGCCTTTAAAGAAGTAAGTTCCTTCTTAATACTGAATTAGCGCGCTATCATCTCAGACTGCACCGACAGTCACAGGGTTACAGTTAACTATCCCTATAAATGTTTGAAAAAAACCAGAATTAAAAAAATACCATGTTAGGAATTGATCCGAAGATCTCAGCTTACACTTTCTCACTACTATTACCCCGTAGACCTATCAAAATGAATTAGATCATTTTAGTAACATGTCTCTTATGCTAACTGAACTATTTTAATCTTCAATGTTTCATAACATAAATTAAAATGACGATCCAAATCAAATTTTAATACAAAGTAAATAAGAGTTCAATTATTGATAATGAAAATTGAAAAAGAATGATAAAGTTTACGTCTTCATATCAACGGGTTAAGCTGTAAAATTTACGGTTATCCCAAAGCCTTATCATAGAAGTCAACCGGTGTTATATAAATTCAATCTTCATTTTCAAGCCACTACTTCATAAATTTCTTAAATTAAAACGAAGTTTTCATAGATCCGATTTAAATGAAATGAATAATCTTTAACGTTAAAATATACCTTAGAGTTTATTTTCTGCATAAAACGGAACGCTTAGTTTAAAATTCAAATTCAGAACGTCTAACACGACGGACGGCTACGTCGATTTACGTGGAAATACAGACGAGTTGGGGAGTCGCTGGATATTTAGTGGGGGAATGGAAAGTCGCACCCACATCTTATAGTCGGCTAATTCTATTCATGGTGCTGGCTACACTGACCTGAATGCACCGGACAAATACTGGATTATGTAGCTTTGAATAAAAGAACGTGTCCTTTTTGGTTAGTTTCACTTGCAAGCCGTGTATATTTCGCAAACGTTTCTTTTTACAACGATGTAACATACTTTTTCAATGCATACAATATAATTAAAATATGAAATTAACTAAAGGTCTACGAAGATAGATCAGTGATCTGATTGGTTTACTAATTTGCTAAAATGTATCTATTTATATATGTTACTATTTATTATACCCATTAAATGTACGTTTGGATTGGACACCACCTGCCCCGTTTGTTTGTTTTTAATAGTAACTCTTTTGCTCTGAGGTTGCCTGTTAGAAATCGCTAGTGAACGATAAGGCCGCCTACCTGTTCTTGCAATTTTTGTTGGTAATTATCATCACAATTTTTTTTATATTGTATATTTTGTGGTGTACAATAAAGTATATTCTCTCTCTCTCTCTCTAATTTTGCCGGTTTTAGGCGAATTTACGCCCCCAGGCTTTTATGCTCTTATTATGATGATTAGAGATTTTCGTAATTCTGATTTAATTTAAATAAATAAAGATGTAAACCTACCTTTGTTTTTATTTTTTGCATAAAATTGTACGCTTAGTTTAAAATTCAAATTGAAAACATCTTAAACGATGGACGGCTACGTCATCGATTAACGTGAAAATACAGACGAGTTGGGGAGTCGCTGATTTAGTGAGGGAATGGAAAGTCTCTCCCACTTTCAATGGTCGGCTAATCTCTATTCATGGTGCTGACTATAATAACTTGAATACACCTGACAAATACTGAATTATGTAGCTGTGAATGAAAGAACGTGTCCTTTTTGGTTATCATCACTTGCAAGCCGTGTATATATTGCAAACGTATCTTTTGTGACAATCTGACACACTTTCTTAAATATACTTTTTCTATGCATACAATATAATATAAAATACAAAATTTACTATAGATCTACAAAGATAGATTAGTGATCTGGATGTTTTACTAGTTTTACCAGTTTTGGGCGAAGTCAGGCGCCCAGGCTTTTATGCTGTTATTATAATGATTAGAAATTTTCATAATTAAGTTTTAAATAAAATAAATAAAGATGTAAACCTCCCTTGGATTTTATTTTTTAGCATTAAGCGGTACGCTTAGTTCAAAATTCAAATTGGAAACCTCTAACACGACTGACGGCTACGTCGATTTACGTGGAAATATAGACGAATTGGAGAGTCGCTGGATATTTAGTGAGGCACTGGAAAGTTGCTCCCACTTCTCATGGTCAGCTAATTCTGTTCTCGGTTCCGGCTATATTGACCTGAATGCACCGGACAAATATTGGATCATGTAGCTTTGAATAAAAGAACGTGTCCTTTTTGCTATGTTTCACTTGCAAGCTTTGTATATTTGTTTAATATTTCATCATTTTTTCAACCAATTCTGACACGCTTTCTGGAGTACAGATTCTCAAATGAATAAGGATACAGTACAGTAAACATCAATTATTACCACATACCTATAAAGACAGATTGGCGAAGAGAGCATTTCAATGTGCAATCAAATTGGCAAACATATCTTTTTTTATTGTCATATGATAAATTGCGTCAGTATTTGATGAAGTATTTTTGAGTTAAAAAAATGGGGAACCATATTTTGGGTTAATTGTGTGAGTATTGAGGTTTTGGGTTGGATTCTTGACAGGAAAAATTAGGATCTCGTATTTACTAATTTGTCCAGGTCTGGACTGATTAAAAGCTACGGTGATGCTTAATTATCATCCTACCAGCAAAGAAAAAATGTTGCAAGATAATGAAAAGTGTTCCAGTATGATACTGGGCCCGTAGACAAGTCACTTTCGAAGATTGCTGACGCTTAAATGTATGGGAATGACGTTTCATGTCGAAACTTATCAAAAAATTAAACGTCATTCCCATACATTTCATAAGAGTTAGCAATGTTCGAAAGAGACTTGTTTACGGACCCTGATGATTTGTAGAAACCGTGAAGAGGTAAATTACCTTTACCATCTTAGATTAAAGATCTAGAATAGTAAAGGTAAAATGAGGCACTGTCGCATTAAATATATTTTATATTGTGTCCAAATGAAAAATTCATTAAGACAGGTGAAAGAAAAATGGCATAAAGCCAGAGTAAGGCTTGCGTTTTGAAATAATTTTACCGGTCGTGATAAAATGAATCATATGGCGTCGTTTAACACCTTTTGTATTAAAAATAAAGTAAAATAACAACTCAGAGCATTCAAAGCACAGTAGACTATGGCTCGTAACTCACGATTTCACGAGCTATCGACGTACGGTTAAAATGAAATATGCGCCCGCCTGTACCGTTTGAATATTATCGGGGCGAGAAAAATCTAGCTCGAGATTTATGATGTCTTTTCTCATTTTATTATGTTATACTGTTTGTAAAAGTGTACATTTAAGTGTTTTGTATCGTAGTTTTGATATTCTTTGTTTATTTCTTTATGTTTACTTTATTTATTTTCATTTTGTCTTTTTATATCGTAAAAGTGAGGAAAGGTCCCTTGATTATGATCTGATCTGGCTTACCCCTAAAATTCATTCCAACTCCCATAACTTCAATCAGGCGACTCAACGGTAATCTTGAAAATCATTTCATCGAAATGGATGGGACGAAACATAATATCTGATTGGTTATTATGAAATCCACTTTAACTCATTTGTTATAAGGTTCCATTTAAATTGCTATAATTTTAATGACAACAGTAATTTGAAACTATTTGTCCCAATATTGTTTTTAAGAATGTTTCGAACATCAATATGGGAACGCTCATTTTCAAAATGGAATTCAAAAGTAAGATGACGGGAAGTCGTAAGGTTTCCTTAAAGATAAATGACCACCAGACTAGAACACAGGCTATGATCTAAGTGATTTTACATTCTAAGATGGAAGCACGCTAACCAGGTAAGAGATAATTTAACCATTATAGTTTCTACGCAACATCGTATTGGAAAGTAATTTTTTGATTGGCGACACATCCTTGTTTGGTAAGGTGATATGAAGCCGTGGTCGAGAAATAAATTGTTAATATGAAAACGTATTTTGAAAATTCATTAAGATATGAAAAAAAATCACATCTGCTCATAAAATGTTATATATAACAACAGGATAGATCGTGAGCTGTCCCTCACTAAAACAAAACGTTGACCTAGATAACGTTATTGGATATTGTTAAATATTGATAGAAAAAAATCAAATTCTTTGACAAAGACAAAATAATGTCGAAATTCGACCTCTAAACCACCCATAAACATTTAACAGCCCACAGTCAGGGAATTTATAGCGCCAAATAAAATATAAGGCTCACTTGCAAATTTATTGCGCTTTAAGGAGCAAATTGAATGGAAACTTTGTGTAACTTTTCCTCATTTAACTTGTTTCTCTGTAAAATTATTACATAGGGAATTGATATATAATACGACTGAATTTTCTATATAATAATTTATTTGTAAAATTTGTTAATAAAACACGAGTAAGTTTTAGTGTAAAAAGGTAGTTAGTAAGTAGCGGCCTATTAGCGTTCCCTACCTCATCACTCATTGGATTTTAGAGCATAGACCCACCACTCTTCTGCGAATTGTCAGGGTTCACGTACCCCAGAATTACTCCCGGGATATATACCTTAGGTTTACACACGATGTTTTTCTTCACCAAAAAGCATGGTTTGGAGAGATCATTTAAGCACCTTAATTTCATTTTCATGAAGAGCAACGTAACTGTGGCTGCCGAAGATTTAAAATCTAGCTTTCTCTAAACGAGAATACACTGGATGTTGGATCGTCATTGCTTTTCAGACTTTACGTAATAAGTTTGTTCGCGCCATCTGGTACTAAGCATTGGTACCTCGAAAGCGGCGTATTGACGCCATCTGCAAGCTTTCCGACGTACTAATGCGCTAGTTATCGGGAAGCGGCGCGGCTACCACTAGAGGGCGCCTCCTGCGCCGTTCCATAAGCATGGAGTAATAGAGTTTTATCTATTGTCTATAGTCTGTCGATGAATAGCTGCCAGCCATGAGGCGTATTGGATTGTATTGGACAGTAATTCCACTCGGTTTTTTTGGGTTTTGTGATGCCGTTGATCTAGTCGTCGCGTTCAGAAACCCGCTCGTAACCCCTATTATTAATAAGACGAAGTGCGGCGGGTCAACGCGGCCACAGGTTATTCGGCCCACGTGGTGGCCTCACGGTTTGAATATTTCTGTGCCTGGTGGTGCATCTCGACCACCTTGGAGTGGATGAGAAGACCTGCGTTGCCGACTGCAGCCTTCCGCGACTCTTGTGGAGGTCACTACTCTACCACACACAAATAATACACACCCACGTGAACACTCACCTGACAGGGCTCGTCGTCGACCGAGGAGAATGCCGCCGGGACTCCAGGTAGGTGCATTCACGGCTCTTCGACCCCTATGGAGTCTCTCATATAATTTCTCCTCCCGCCGGCGTGAATGAATGTATATATTCAAATTAGTGGTATACTTGTAATAAAGCCACCATTATATAATCTGTTACCTTAAATAACAAGACTAGGTAGAAAATAAAGAAAGCAAAATTCACTTCTAACATTAATCGCGACATGAATCAAAGTGTGGAGTTTCAAAGGGTCCGTAATTACCGCGGCTTTACGGTGAAAATTGAAAAGGTGCTGTTTCAAACAACTTCAGGTTTCATTAAGTGAGATGAGTAACTTTTTTGATTATTAATTTTAAATTAATATCGCAGCATGTTTGGTTAACAAAGGTTATTTATTTGACACTACAGCTTATGATTTTTGTCTTTGATTTATTGAAGAATCTGGCAGCTAGATTATAAAAAGCGTGGGAGTGTATGAATTGCTCTAAACAAACTAAGATAAAATAAAAATATATATTGTAGTAATGAGAAATATAAAAATAATGAGAAATGCACTGATACCCGACTGAGTCTGTAATAGGCTCTTCTTAGTAAAAGGGCGTAACGGAACCCTTCAATTTTAGATTGTAAGTCGTTCTTTGACATCATCATCAGTCGTACACTGTAGGGCACACTCACCCATATGAGAGACGATTTAAGAGCATAGACCGACCAAGCTGCTCCACTGTGGATTGGCAGGCATAGTACACAATTGTACTCTCTATTCTTTCACTTTCATAGTCCGACGTGACGGCAATCCGACACGACCCGACAGAGATCAGGCGCAGGACCAACGGCTTAACGTGCTCTCCGAGGCACGGGGTACACCGCCATTCCCAACTTCAGGCAAATATTGAGGAAATCTTAATAGAAAACTCAATATCGATTTCGAATTGGCCTGACACGGGACTCGAACCCAGGACCTCATTTCTGTAGTCGAACATGCTAAGCACTAGGCCAATGAGGCAGTCAATAATAATTTTTCTTCTTCTTAGTCGCACCACTCTTGTCAGAGTGGTCGTGATTATCATGTTCCAGCGTGTTCGGTAGTAGACAGTACCCGTCGCACGCTTCCCGCCACCTTTGCCTACTGGTCGTTAATCGGGCACATTCGTGTAGCCTTTACTTGATCCGTCCATCGCATTGGGGATCTCCCTCGTGGTCTTGTGCCTTCTACTTTCCCATGTATAATAATAAAAATAGAAAATAAAATATATAAATAAAAAAATTATCAAAAAAAGAACCGCCTTCATAAGTTAATAAATTAGCATGCTCTAACAAGTCAAAATTAATTGCGTATTCCTTTTACAGTTCTTCGTGTTCTTATATTTGGAGTCGGCGTCGCCCGAGGAAGGTGTGTCCCGCTAGTTCACTTGGCAGCTCCCGAGCCGGTCGCACATTTAGCTATATATGTAGGTTCCTACTTTAAATACAAACATTAAAAAGAATACATACAAATTGATGACCTTTTTTTGAAGTCGGTTAAAAACTATTTGACGAATCAAAAGTGCTGTAATAGCTTACTTGAATAAAGAATTTTGAATTTTTTTTTCAATTCAATAAGGCAGCGCGTAATTTATGACGTAATTTACCTCTTGGGGTTTCTATACATCATCGTACTGGAACTACATCTTGGTAGCATGTCTTTGCTGGCAGAGAGGTAACTAATCGAAGACTCCTATCAGTCCAGAAGGAGTCAGATTAAAATAATCAGTTTCAGTACCCAAACCAAAATCTGTGCCTGCGAGGTCGTCGGTTTTAGAATTATAGAAAATCTCAGATATGAATAATCTAAACCAATTTCTGCAGGTACAATTATTTGTGTTTTTACCAGTGAAGCTTTAAATATTACACAGGTAAATCCCATGGCTCCCTGGCTTGAGTATTTGTACGTAAATTGCAAGAGCGGTCCACGTCGTCATGTTAAACGAAGAATTTGAATTTTTAACTAAGGCCTCCTCTTATCTAAAAGGTAAATTCTTTCGACCCTTTCAAGTGCCAGTTAAATTGTTCGTTGCAAATAAAGGGATAACCCTATTACATCGTTAATTTCATGTAGGGCTTTATAAAATATAAACTAGCTATACCCTGCGATGTCAATTGCTTAATATTCGATTTCGTGGGATTATTTAGACAGTCGCTAAGCATATATTTCCCCATGAATGTCACAGGATTTGAGTATACATCATATTTTCACGGGACTCTTACACCCTTGAGTTATGACGAGAACTTAGAAGGCTTTGTTGACTCAATAGAACTATTACTCACTTTGCGAGGATAGTTCCTGGGTTCAATGGGCAAAGAAAATTTCAGAAAGTCCATTTAGTATTTTGTTAGTCTGGGCTGGGATGCTTCGATCGTGGCTACTTATTGTACCGTACTAAAGGTATACCGCTAACCAAAAAGCTGTGTACCGTTGCGAAGAATTGACTTTGAAAGAGGACTCCATATGACGCCTCGACGCCTGGTCTAGTGGTACCGTTGCATGTTTCGTATCAGTTGGACGCAAAAACTTTGAAACGAAACGGTACTCCAGCGCTTCGGTATGACTCAGAAACTTATGCATATCATCAAGAGGCTGAAAGTTGAGTATCTCAGCCTCGTATTTAGTCACGATAGGCACAAGCTACACTAACTCATAATGACGGGCATGATTAAAAAGCAAAAGGCGTGCTGAACGCATGAAGACGTCTTGTCTGCGGAACATACGGCAATGTATAAGAATAACGTCCATAGTCCAGTTGTTTCTTTTTGCTAGAAATAAGAACGAATTCCAAAAGTAGCAGCTTACCTTCAATAAAAAAAGGCACTTTTAGAAGAAGATGATCATGTGTTAAATACTTTTGTGGTATTTATGGAAGTTAAAAAGTAACACTTGTTTTAACCTCGATATTGCCTTTTTAATGAAATAATTACAAAACTGCACGGAGAAACAAAATCGCGTGCGAAGACTGGTTAGCGAAAAAAAAGTATCAGGTAGATTGACACTTGAACTGTCAAACTAACGACTGTCGAGCTGGAGCGGCAACACGTAATTCGGCGGAAGCCGCAACATCATGCTATGTAGAAACCATAAGAGATAAATGACTCCTTACCAGTTTAGTGTTCTACTTAGCAAGGTAGTATTAAACTTTATAATTATTAATCGACACGTGAGGTTACAGTTAAGCAAAGATTAATGGCATATTCTGGTTACGATTATTTACGTCGGTATTTTAGTTGATAGAGTTAGGCCATAGCTAGACGTATTGTGGTCATATGTAATACGTAAAAGTCGTATCTAATACATAAAATTCTCAAATCAAATCAAAATCAAATAAAATCAAATATATTTTATTGCAAGATCAAGTGTACAACACACAATCTACCATACAATGGCGTGCAACATCTATAATAGGACAAAATAATATTATTTTGAAATAATTGCTTCATCCTTATGGCAGGTATTTACATTTTAAAAATAATATTCACATTAATAAATAATATTACAGTTTTATATGAAAACGTATCAAAACAGTATGAGTGAGCTTAAAAACTGCGTCTCGTATGAATTATTTTATTTATTTTGACTTTCATTAAAGTAGTCCTTAATACAGTAATAACATTTAGATATTAGCCATTTTTTCAATTTATGTTTATATATATTAATATTATTTATGTCTTTAAGAGGGTTAGGTAATTTATTATAAATTTTAACAGACATGACGTGACAGTTCCTATCATAAAGCTGTGTTCTTGTACTGGGTCTAACTAAATGATTTTGAAATCTAAATCGCTTAAATTGTGTCCCATCATATCGTTTTTCAAACTGGTCTAAATGTGTTTTTACATACAAACACACTTCATAAATGTATAGGGAAGGTACAGTTAACACATTTAATTCTTTAAAAAGAGGTCTACAGGAAGTTATTGGACTTACATCGCAGATACTTCTAATACATCGTTTTTGAGCTATAAACACCTTATTAATATTACTAGAATTTCCCCATATAAATATGCCATATCGGAGTAGAGAAGAAACATATCCATGATAAGCTTGAATAGCCGTTTTTTTGTCTGTTATTTTTGCTAATTTCCATATCGCAAAAGAAAATGAGCTGATTTTCATAGAAAGACGATTTATATGTTCCGTCCATGAAAGTCTATCATCCAGTTCTATACCTAAAAATTTAATACTATTTGTTTCATTGATGGATTCATTTTTATATCTAATATTAAGTTTTTGTTTCGTGCCATTTTTATTTATAAATTGGATATATTTTGTTTTAGTAAAATTAAGTTTTAAGTTGTTTCTGTCTGACCAATTTACGACATCTGTAATCGTATTATTTATTTCATTGTTATAAACGTTTATATTATTACAAGGTATTACTATAGATAAATCGTCGGCAAATAATGTGCATTTGTAGTTTGTTATATTTGGTAAATCGTTGATGTAAATTAAGAATAGAAGTGGACCCAATATACTTCCCTGTGGTACACCTACTTTTTTAAATCTTACTTCGGATTTCACTGTTTCTTCAACATTACGATTATTTATTCTATTTATTAGAACATGCTGTTTCCTATTACTAAGGTAACTTTTGAGCCAGTCGTTGGCTACTCCTCTCAAACCATAGCTGTTACATTTATCAAGAAGTATTCTATGCGAAACATAATCGAATGCTTTACACATATCAAAAAATAAGACAGATACTGGCTTCTTATTATCAATACAAATTAATATATCTTTAATAAGCGTAAATATTGCTATAGTAGTTGATTTGCCTTTTTGAAACCCGTTCTGCTCTTTTTTCAAAATATTATATTTGTTTAAGAAGTTTATCATTCGTGTGTGCATGGCTTTTTCAATTATTTTAGATAGTATGGGAATAAGTGCTATGGGCCTATAATTATCAATATTGTCTTTTTTTTCCTTTTTTTAATATTGGTTTAACCACGCTGATTTTCATTTTTCCCGGAAATATGCCATTTTTTAAAGATAAGTTTACTAAGTAATTTAGTACAGGGGCTACTAAGTAATTGCATTACAGTTGTCTTAATTATCTTTGTCTGAATCATATCGTAACCTACAGAGTTTGTTGCCTGAAGAGATTTAACTATTTTGATAATTTCGTAAATGTCAGTAGGATAAAGAAAAATATTAAAATCAATTGGATTTATTGTATTAGTACAAATTGTGCAAATTTTGTCATGAGAATTTAATAAGTCAATAAAATTGTTGTTAAAAGTGTCTGCAATATCTTGTGGATTATTTATTATTTTATTTTTTATTGTTATATGTTCAATATTTTTTAAGTCCTGTTTGTGGTTATTATTATTAATGTTAATTAAATTCCAAGTAGCTTTACATACATTGTCTGCTTTTGTTATAAATTTAGAATCAGTCAACTTTTGTGCTTGATATATACATTTTTCAAATATTTTAACGTAATTTAAATAATTAGCTTTAGTATTTTCATTTGATGTTTTATAATATGTATATCGTAGTTGCCTTTTTGTAGAAGCAGATTTTCTCGTCTCACAGTCCTTGTTAGCGAACTTATCCAAAACAGGTTGACTGATTGTTACGAAATTATTTGTGTATATTTGGCAGATCTCAGAATAGGAATACTCCCACCACCCATTTCTTTATCATTAAACGACAATATAGCAATACGTTAATTATCTCTTACCGGGTGAGCGCGCTTTCATCATAGACTGAATCATCACTTACCTTCTTATCAGATCACAGTTAAACGCAATTCTGTCAGTAAATAAAAAAAAATATTCTTGTTGTCATAACAAAAAGTAAAAGGATCAGTAATCACGTGACTTCTGCTTTGTCCACTCAAACAATAATAATGCGGGAAAGTAAAAGTACCTAAACCCATTACACGCCAGAGAAATTTATAATTAGCCGTATTATTCAAATAAATGACTGGGAGTTTGGGAGTTTTACCCTAAAAGTTTAATGAAAGCTAATTAGGGCGTAAATTTTAAGTCGATAGAGTTTCTCAGGAAAGCGTGATTGATCTACCAGGCGTGGTTGGAAGTTTATTTTCATTTTATTAGTTCCAATATAAACAAAGTTTGAGTTAAAAACTGTTTTGTATATATAAAAATTGAAATTCATAAAAAAAAATTTGCTTTGTAAAAAAGGTCAGTAGCTGCCTATTAACATCTAATTGCTGGCCTTCTCAATCATTGAAGAGAGGGTTTTTGGAACAATGGACACACCACGCTGCAACACTTCACCATATCTCAGAATTCCCTTACCTCAATGATGAATTTAAAAAAACAATAGGGCTAATGTAAGTTATAGAACTCAGAGGTATCTACTCAGAATTCGAAACCGTGACTTTCTTAACAAGAAATAAAGCGTCAATCCATTGAGTCGTCATGGTTTTGACTTTGGCAAGAAAAAAGTGCCTCTATTTTTTTTTTTCGGAACATAGTTGGATATTGAAAGAGTTTTCTTTGGCAGATGCAAAAGTTTCAGAGGAACAGGAAATTAGAAACATACAATTAATAGTACATTAAGTCCCAGTAAAGGAAGATTGGGATATTAAAAATAGTTGAAAAAATCCACTATAAACTTTATAAACCTGAACTAATTTTAGGAATTCTGTTATTTGAGTTCTTCAATTATATGTTTAGTTTAATTATAATATTGTATTGTAATTTGGTAAACCGTATGGAGAACTGATTTATTTTTTTTATTTGTCTGAGCTCTGAATATAATGGCTAATCTAATTAAGATCAATCAGTTATTTTAGCTGGTTTATTAGAGATAAAACACAATACATCAATTTATTACAGTTTGAAGTATATTAACTCAAAATCTATCTAAACACGTAAAATCAAGTTTAACTTTTATGGAACAAAGTCTAACTAACTGCAAGTAATTCAGGAAACTGTTGATAATTTCTAATACCCTTGATGTAAGTTAAAAACTACATTAAATCTTTCGTATATAACCTAAAGACTTTTAGTATTATAGGAGTTTAAAAAGTATTTGTAAGGTATTTGAAACTTTATACGAAAACAACTTCTTTTACGGAGTTTATTTTGATTTCCATTGGGAGTAATTTAGAAAAACATGTTACTTGCAATTTTTAAATTATATAATTTCTTTAAAGAATGATATTAAAAAACCTGGGTGCGGCGTGGCCGCTCTTTCTTTGATCAGTTCGTTGACCCTTGTGTTCGAAGATCAGCTGTTGTCGATTTTGTGTTTCATTACGTTTTTTTATTGAAGTAACGTATTTTTATGAAACTATATTTTCATTTAGCTTTACTAACAAGATGGAGCGCAAATAATGGTAATATAATTGTTGTGTTTACAAAATATGATTTTTTCAATCATGGTTGATTTCTTCACACATCCCTTTATCAAAGGTGTCATTAGTACTATCGCAGTCTTCGTTTTTGGAAGCGGTCTCCTAGTACCTTCTACACATAATATTTGTAAATTTTCATATATAGAGAAAATAAATTAACTCTACAACTGCGCTAATTCCATAACATGCATTTGACGTATAACAAGATTTATTATTTAATCTACGTTCTTATGCTGTGAAAGATTTAAAATTGCTTCGATTTTAATTAAATTTACATTTTAAAAATGAATATTTTTGAAAATACGGACGTGAATGTTAAATATTTTTGATAGAATGCTGTTTTATTTTGTAGAAATCTATGTTGTGTGAAAGACATCAATTTAGTGCCAATGAAGATACATTAGACTTATTTTCAGGACACGGAGAGTATTGTTCAGAATGCAATTTTGTATACTAATTTAAATAACCAACTTACAAATATTAATTAATAATAAATCTTTATTTCAGGCATACACCCATATTATTTGTTAGTTACAATTTTTACTTAACCTATGTTAGTACTTATACCTATAATCTTAACCTAAAAACATAAAAGATAAAATACTTAAGACTAAAATTTAATAATTAATTACTGGGGACGCCTCCTCCTGCTACAAAAACAAGAATAGAATTATACATTATTTATAGTATGTATGTATATACAGAGATTATATTATTTATAGATACAATGAAATAATAAGGGTTGGAGGCACATGAGAGACACAGGGAGAACGCTGTGGACGCTCCTTCACTTCGGCGCAGGAGGTTGGGAGGTAGGAGGCGAAGATTTGCACTTCTCCTTCCTCCTTCTAAAGTTTTGCTGAGGAATCTTCTAGAGTGCCAGGGTAGATTGCATTTACCGATCCTCTGGTGCTCCATAAAAGGATGCGGAGGGTAGGCTGCGAGGGAGTCCCACAATCCCCATAAAATTTCCGATCTGATCGGGGTGTATAAAGGCTTTTTCCAACGTTAAAAAAGGGCTCAAATTTCATAAATACCTATATCGATAGATACTTTTAAGAAAAAATGCACTTATACGTTCATTATTACATTCGTTCATTCAGAAATAAAATTGTCTTAATCACAACTAGGCTACATAAAATTAACAATTAATTTAAAAGTACCTGTATATGCATTTATAAAAGACTCTCAAAGGTCTCTAACAAATTTCAAACCTACATTAAAATAAAGTTCATTGAAAGAATTAAAAATGCGTACGTTCAAAGTACACTTGTCAGAAGTGAACGTTCTTTGAGAAACTAATTTTTCAGTATTGTTCATATTGATACAAATCTAAAACTGGAAAAATGCAAGATATTGTTAGGAATTTAATTGTCATTGAAATATTTAAGGTGTCGAAAATTAATACAAATAATTTATCGAAATCTCAAATGACGATTTATAAATTTTTATTTATATTTATAAGCCTCGTGTTTTATGTCAATATTAAAAAACCGAATTTATTAAATATATTACGACAAATCTGTAGTATCTTAAATGATTCAAAGTGGAAAATTAAAATACCACATATTATTTGTAAATATTAATACTAAATTATTTGTATTATTTTTGGTAATGTGTATGTTTAGTTTTATTTTGATTATAAAGTGACGTATTTTTATATAATAACTAACTGTGCGAATATCGTTCGAATCGAATAGAATCAAATATCGACATTCGATTCGAACTTTGAAATTATTCGAAATTTCATGAATGACTTAAAAAAAATCGAGCAATGAAATAATTCGCGAAGTTTTGAAATATCTCTCGATTGTCAATTGTTTTTATTTAAATAATTTAATATATGTTAATTATATATAAAATGTTCATCTCTGTCGGCACTATAAGAAAAGAGATACCGAAAGAATTTTCTGCAGAAAGTGAAAGATTATTTTTTACTGCTGGCGATATTTTATCTGATAAGCGAATTAATTTAATTTGATTTAGTATCGTATTTATTATTTTTGAAAGAAAAGTATGTAGCAAATTTTCAAATGTATTTTTTAGAATACTGTATTAGTTACGATATAATCTCTGTTATTTCGTTATCTTTAAAATAAAAAACTGTTCTATTTTTGTAAATATATTTCACGATTTGAATAAAATGAATATTGACTGTTACATTTATATTTGAATATTGAACATGAATTGAACCCTGAAAAAAAGATACCCTGAATTAAACACACTCGAAAATTCACTAATTATTTATAATAGTAATAATAGTATACGTATTCGAATCGAATATTCCATTCGGATCGAATCATTCGTAAGTTCGAATTATTCGCACATCCCTAATAGCAATACCTTTAATAAGACTTTTATTCACATTAATAAGGAATATAAATAAAGTCTAACAACATAAAAAAATTATATTGTAATAATGATGGTAAAAAATAAACAAGATACCTGATTGAGTTTGTTGTGGGCTCATTTCAGGGCAGGGCGGGAATGAACCCACATAACAAGGATTCTAAGTAGTTTTTTAATACCATCATTAATAATACATTAGAATAAGTGCGTGAAAAAAACCTATTTTTAATAGTTCATAAGTACTCTAAAGGCCAACTTGAGTAAAGAATTTTTGAAATTGAATCTTAAAAAGTTCTACTGAAATAGTGATAACAATTTTTGTGCCTCTTCCTTTCTGTCTACTTCAACTTAAAAGCTAAAGGCTAAAAATAGAGTAAAATATAAATAATATCATACCATACGAGTGTCCACGTACGGTGAACTATGAAATGTCAAATCAGACGTTTCCACGTAACCGCTGTGCCATCGGGATCTAAAATGTAATTTTATTTCTCATTTTACCTTATACGGAGAAACTGACGATTGCTGAAGACGTCAAAATGTATGTAACTTGCTCATTTTATATTGTATGTCCACATAACAAATATTATTATTGAATCTGAGTATAAATACAGTCAGATCAATCATTATTGTTATACTTCCGATATGTTATGACAATACACTGAACTAGAACAGCCAAATCAATTTATTAGGATATTTAAAAGCTTGTGTTCGCGTAGCTACAAATGACATGGTAATATGGGGAAATCCATTATTAGTGAGCGTTTAGATATCGAAAGTTATCAATTTGCTCAATTTCAGTAAGCGATCGCTTTTGTTATGTGTATATATGAAGCTGGTTAAAATCGCATGTTTCTGTTTGCGGATTTAACAAGAAATAACTTTGTAATATTTAATAATATCTTATATATCCGTGATTATATACATTTATACGCTAAGAAAAGCGAAATACACAATTTTAATACAAGAAATAAAAACAAAATCGTAATTCCATATTTTAGAGTTAAGAAGGTTCAGAAATTATATGTCGGGTTGAGCATACGCATTTTTAATAAGATACCTCAATCAGTTTTAGATTTGCCTCCACATAGTTTTAAGAAATATGTCAAAAACATCCTTTCACAAAAGGCATATTGTATTGTTGAGGATCATTTAAGCGATGTTTGGACTTCATTCCAGTTGCTCACAGTAGCAATATACTACACATAGTAGCATACAACGGTTGCTCTTTTAAAGATAACTCGTTGAGTTTCTTGCCAGTTTCTTCTCAGCGGATTCAACTTTCCGAACAGGTGGTAGATTTGTTACCAACGGACAGACTACTACATATATACATAGCATCACGCCTCATTTCCCATAAGGGTAGGCAGACACCACGTCCTTACACTTGCCACGATCCCTGCATATCTCTTTCGGTTCTTTCATTCTCATTAAACCTTTTATACAACTTCGTCGTTTGTCTTAGAGTATTCTTGACCAGGCCCTTGTTTAAAACGTCCTGGATTTGGTCCAGGAATGTTTGCTTTTGTCTTCCCCTTCCAATTTCCCCATTCACTCTTGACTCTTAAACCTTTTGTGTCAATCTCCTTTCATTCTCTCTACAGACTCCTGACGATTCAAATGTGCTTTTTAAGCCTAATTGTATAAAGACTATTTTGATTTGATTTGATTAACAAATAGACGTATATATATACGTATATAGCAACCTTTGAACGTCTCACAGTTGGGCGCAGTCCTACTCATTCATAGAAAAAAAGGTTTTTAGAGCATAGACCCAACTGCGCTGTACGTTAGAATATGCAGGCTTTTATAATGTTTTCTTTCACTGAAAAGCACAATGTTTAATTGGAAAGAACAATCAACCGCTTAAGTTTTTGTTTATAAAGAGAAATTTATTTGTACTACTCGGGACACGAACGAGAACGAGAATTCACGCGTTTCACCATTAGGCCGTCATGGCTTATAAATATTAGAATAATTTGTGAGTAATTAGGATAATTAAAAAATTAAAAGTGCGTATGTAAAAAGTTCACATGTCAGAAGTGAAAATTCTTTGGCAAAGTAATTTTTATTCTTGTCTATATTTATACATAATGTTTTAAAACTTTACACAATGTTTTTTCCGTGACTTAGAGGGAGGGAAAAAGGAAGATAAGTTAGAAATTTATAAATTTAATTGTCATTGAAATATACGTGTCGAAAGTTATTAAAAATAATTTACAGAAATCTCAAATGACGAATTTTGTAAAATAGTATATTATGTTATTAAATGAATTAGCATTAAAAATGCTGCACATCTTCGTGGCGCTAATCACGCGTTTCACCCGTAAAAATTTTACCATCATACCTAAAGAAATTTCACTTTAATAAACGTTTGTCTCGGGACGTCTAACGCTAATCTAAGTTGAACTATATAATATTGAAATTGTTTTATTAGAGAAATCCTTAGGTTATTATCAAAAATTTTTGTATACTAAAATGATTATATAAAATATTCTATTAAGTTTTAGGTTATATGGCAACTATATATTGTTAGACATTAAATAGAGAGAGGGGGAAGCATTTGGTCCAAATAGGGCTAGGCGTTGTTAGCGCGGTTAGTGCTGTATTAGAGTGAGAGAGGATGAGCTTGCCTATAGCTGCCGTACGCATGAGAGAAAGGAAAGCTAGACAGATTGGCATCGTAGCGTGTTACGTATCGAAGCAGTTTATAGTCTCATAAGAAGTTACCTCTTTTAAAGTAAATTACACGATTAGAAAAAAATCGCGGGCACTCAATAAATATTGCGTTGTGATTTGATGTTTATTTAAAGAACGATTTTAATGAAATACCTTTTTGACTTATAGTTTTTGGGTACGTTCACCACTTTCGTTATACGATTGGAAAGTATGTAAATTGACCACTATAAATTATTTATGATAATTGTCGATACAAGTACAATGAACTTGATTTAGCAAGATCTTAACTAAATACTAAATTTACTGTGGTGAAATAATAATTAAGTAAATAAAGTAAGTAGCATCCCATAAACGTCCCACTTCTGGGCACAGGCCTCCTCATTCATACGAGAGACGGTTTTAGAGCATAGACCCACAACGCTGCACCACTGGGGATTGGCAGGCATAGTACACAAGCGTACTCTCTATTCCTCCACTCTCATAGTCCGACGTGACGGCAATCCGACACGCCAACTTCGGGCAAATATTAAGAAAATTTTAGTACAAAACTCAATATTGATTTGGAATTGGCCCGACCCGGGACTCGAACCCAGGACCTCTAGACCAATGAAGCAGTGGAGCGATAAGAAAGTATTAATGTATTGAGTTTAATGTATAATCGAAATATGTGTATAAATCAGGATTAATAGAATTATACTTATGAATAAAAGAATGTGTGATATTAATAATTATAAATGTAACCTAATTTTTTGTATATTTGTTTTGCCTGCTGCTTACCATCATGCACCAGGTAAACCGACACGTCACGTTCGCTACAAATTGTGACACATTCGAGCGACGGCCACACCCGGTCTGTCTGCACATAGCAACGCATTTTATTTTCTCCTATTTTCCTTGCGATACATCTAAAGAGGCATTCGTTTGATATCACCGTACATTTTTCTCAAAATCTCGCACAAAATATATTAACTTAGTTATTATTTCAAGTATTTGAAAAAGAGACACTTGCTGTAATTTTTATTGTTATAAACGAGTATATACTACTAGCTGAACCCGCTACCTCGTCTGCGTGGAATGTATTTAGGGTCGCATTTC
Source organism: Elymnias hypermnestra (assembly GCA_015832385.1). Taxonomy (NCBI): domain Eukaryota; kingdom Metazoa; phylum Arthropoda; class Insecta; order Lepidoptera; family Nymphalidae; genus Elymnias; species Elymnias hypermnestra. The sequence continues at coordinate 735,402 of JACTOM010000868.1, read as the reverse complement.
CATTAAATTAGGCAAATTGTTTTACAAATCAGAAAATTACGTATAACACCCCACAATTCCCCTTGCGGGTGGAATTTCCTAAATCCGTTCTTAGCTGATCTCTACCCGGCAAAAGGTATATTCCTACCAAATTCCAAGTCTCTACGCCTAATGATTCCAGACATATCGTGATGAGTTAATAGAATCCTGGATATCTCTTATATATTGGATGGTCTTATCGCTATATAGCCTATATATATGTCGGAGGGCAGATTTCTGTGGAACGCTGGCGCCATCTATCGGCGTGCACAGAGTCAATGGTGGCAGTCCTGCGGTAGTCACTCGGCAGTTATCGAGTGGCGGTCGACCGGAGTGGTCGACTATTGAAACTGTCGCGTTCCTAGCTATTAGTGTTAATGAGTTTGTGTAAATTGATATCGGGAACATTAAGTGATTGAACATTATAATCCGAGTTAATTAATAAAGTGTTTGATTGCACCAACATTACCCTTGAACGCCCACAGAATAAGAAATTAATTAACCCTACGCCCCTGTGCTTTATGCTTCTCCGTTCTCTGTTATTCTCCGACATATATATATATGTATCTATTTCTATGACATCTGTCTACAGGCTTGTTTGGAAGAGATCGCTATATAGCGATAAGACCGCCCAATTGCCCGCTAAAATTAGTTTATGTTAAAGTTATTGTATTTTTTTTTCTTTCGTATTAATAAAGTATATATATTTAGCGACACTTCAGATATTTAACAAAAAACATCAAAAGGCCAGTGATTAACGCAATAAAGCTCCTATCATGCCCGATGCCTTGCGAGAAGTGAGTCAACCCCGCACGACACTCAACCGACGCGGGCCATTCCCGCTCGCTGACGTCATCCTTCGCACGATCGTGTTGCGACATGTCTCGGCGCTCTAAAACCACGCCCCGAGACTTGCAAAAGGCGATAAAT
>JACTOM010000868.1:653316-732674 GCA_015832385.1 Elymnias hypermnestra | reverse complement strand
CGAAAACCCAACAACGCCCCAGCACAATCGGCGTACGTAAAGAATATGCCAGGCTGCGCCCACGATCGCGCACAAAATATTAGCATATCGCAACTACATGGACACAATCGCGCTTTAAAGATTCAATCGCGTTCACTAATTCTTGCGTGGAGGTAGACACAAACTAATAGTCTCTCCGAAGGGATTCGAGTAAGATTTCGCATCCCTTAGCCACGCCTTGCAGTCTGCTTCACGAAATACGACGACTACAATTGCGATCGTGACACCCGCGAACCGACACAGTTACACAACAGCAACCACAACATTTGAAAACTTGTTCTAGAAAACTAAAATAACCATTTAATTTAGTGGGCCAATGTAATCCGATCCCAATTCTGAATTTAGCGACACTTCAGATATTTAACAAAAAACATCAAAAGGCCAGTGATTAACGCAATAAAGCTCCTATCATGCCCGATGCCTTGCGAGAAGTGAGTCAACCCCGCACGACACTCAACCGACGCGGGCAATTCCCGCTCGCTGACGTCATCCTTCGCACGATCGTGTTGCGACATGTCTCGGCGCTCTAAAACCACGCCCCGAGACTTGCAAAAGGCGATAAATATATATTAACTGTGAAAAGGCGTTTCGACATTTAAATAGACTGTTGTAGTTTGACACTGATTGTAGCTCGTAAGTGGGATGAATTGAATTTATTTTTTATATTATTTGTTATAGTTCGTTATTGACAAGAGCTTTTTTTAAAAAACTATACGTATTATTATAGTAAAAACCGCAAATGAATGTTCCAAACATATTTTTCATGGCTTCCAGAAGTTTCATTGTCGTATTGAGCGAATATTTCGATTTAGAGCGTTAAATCGTCTGTTCGACGTAGCCTTGTATAGATGGCATGGATTAGCAGCTTGGCGTAAGGGGCTTACCTGCGACTGTTGCAAAGCGGTGATACACAAGCTCAAACATGTTTTGAGAAAGGGATACTTCAATTTAAATTAACAAATGTGTACGGAATCGTGTGTAAAATTTTCTATACCATGCTGAATAGAGAGTTGGTAGTGTAAAACTTCTATATAGATTTAATATGGGTAGAATTTAAATTTTATCTATTTTAGAGCAGAAATATAATACAGCGCCACTCACAATTTTAAAATATAATACATAAGTTTTAAGCACGCCACCTATAAATAGATAAGTATATTTAAAAATGTAATCGTTGTAGTAAAAAGCAGGCTATTAGCATCCCTCGTCTTTGGTCGGAGGGGACCTTTCGTTGGAGGGTATAGATGGCGTAATGCTCTCTAGTGAGAGGGAGTGAAGGGCAGTGGCCTCATTCTGCGAATCTGTTATTTCGCTGAATGAGGCACATGAGAGGCAGACGGTGGACACTATAGACGCTCCTCTCCTCCGCCGCCGGAGGGTGGGAGGTAGGAGGCGTAGATTTGCGCATCTCCTATCCCCTTCCTAAATTTCCGAGCGGGAGTATCCCGGAGTACCAGGGTAGATTGCGTCAACCGATCCTCTGGTGCTCCACTAAAGGATGGGGAGGGTATCGTTGGGTTTTAGTGGTGTATTTTGGCTTACTGACAGCGAGTTCCACAGTCCAGTATAGATTTTGTCTGAACGGGAGTGTGGGCGTCCTTACACATAGGAAAGAGCAAAGATTAGATTAGAGCATAAACCCACCACACTGCTCCACTCCGGGTCGGTAGGCCGTCGAGCGGTAATTGCTGTAACAAAAACAAATTAAACTTAGTAAAATATGCAAACTATAAATAAAGCAGGCAGATAAATAGTAAAAATCTCCAAAAATTTCCTTTTAGATCTTAATTAGATTATTTTTTATAATATGTATTTAAATGATTATCAAAGGCACGACTTTCATAGATTTTATTGAAGTTGCTAATAAGTTCTTAACAGAATGTTCAGAGAAATTAGCTTTGAAAATTGAAATACTTAAATATATATGCCGGACAATAAGAGAGAAAGGAGCATAAAGCATAGGGTTCTCCGCCGACATCATCGTTAGTGGCATCCATAATTCAATCTCCATACTGCGGGCTATAGTGTGTAATGTTGGTGAAATCAAACACTTTATTCATTAACTCAGATTGTAATGTCTAATCACTTAATATTCCCGATAAAAATTTACACAAAAACATTAACAATAATAGCTAGCAATGCGACAGTTTCAACAGTCGATCGCTCTGGCGGACCATCACTCGAGAACTGGAGAGACGCGCGCCGGAATGTCCCTATTGACTCTGCCCCAGGCCGATAGAGAGGTGACGCTAGCGTATAAGGTAGCTTGTTTTTAAAAGGAAAGCTCAAAAAGCATTTGAATCGTCAGTAGTCTGTTGGTTTTTGAAAGTTTAAACCGCTGAGAAATAGCCGCCAAGAAACTTAACGTTTACTCTTTTAAAGATAGTTGTGTATGTAACAATGTGTAATATATTGCTTCTGTGAGCAACTCCCATCAAGTCCAAACATTGTTATTGCACAAATAACCTTCAACATTATAACATGGCTTTTTTAAAAGTAAATTTTTGACATATTTCTTAAAATTATGCGGAGGAAAATCTAAAACTACTTGCGGTATCTTACTACTAGACACGACAAATGATTTCTCTTCCCAAAAATGATTTCTGAACCATTCACTCTAAAATTTGGGATTACAAGTTTGATCTTATTTCTCGTATTAAAATTGGGTATTTCACTTTTTTTGCTGAATAAGTTGAATATTATCACGGATATTTAAGAATTTATTCAATTGTTATTCAAAGGTGTCTCAGATTTCAAATTATAAAATAAAATGAACGAAATCCACTGTGGCTCGAATGCTCGTTATTTATGTAGATATAATGTATTTTGTATGAATTTTCTTCTCATATGATTAAAAGTGTCTAAGTATATTTAAATTTACAGCTATCATCCTTTGTTTAGATTACCCATTAAAAAGACCAGATGCTGTGTATTTGCTACACTAATTTGGTATTCTTTCCTATTGTAAAGGATCGGTATGTGAAGACAATATTGTATGACTAAAGTTATAGTTGCTACATGTTTAGTATAAGAAATTGCGATATTATATATTAAGAAAAAGACGCAAATTTATTACTAAAGTAATCCATGGATTTGTATAATCTATAATAAGACTGGATAATTGAGTTACACGAAATATAGAAACAAAATGCGCATACAGAAAGACAATAGCAGGAAGGAGGAAAAAATATAATGAAATTTTCCTCTAAATTTTCACGAGTGCCAGTCGTCCTTTGTCTCTATAAGTTGAGCTTCTAAAAAAGCGGAGCTTTAAAGCTGTTATTGATAAAGTTAAAGTTATTTGTATTAAAACATCTAATATATAAAAAAAAATTGCAAATACTATTATTTATTAATATTCAAATGTACTATTTTAGCAATTAAAATTTTAAATTAAAAGGTTAATAAAAACCTTATATAGAAAAAGACCCTTATGAAGGTTCAATTACCTTTGCACTATTTACTATTACCTTTTTAACACATAACCGACCACTTATCTCTCGCTGTAGATTACTCTGATATTATTCACACGCCTAAGAATTCTAGTTTCTGTGAAAACTAACTCAAATAGATCAGTATATTTTGTGTTAATCCAAAACGAAAAAAAAACATTTTGTCATTTATAATTTAGCAAGTCTTAAATATAAGAATAATATTGTACAAATAAGAACTTGACTGTAATTTCATATGATAGTGTTCAAGATGGTAGCGCTCTATTCATCACATCTTCTTCAATGTTTCAAAAGTACTGTGAAACTATACGAGTACTTGAATAACAGATTTATTAATTTTGAATATAATTTCAAGAGTTCCATAACATCTTATTAGTATAATTTTATTATGTTCGTACTTTGTCGTTCAACCGTTTAACTATTATTATCCAGTTAGAGAGCTTCCATGTGCAAATTAAAAATTTTCAGTCTATTTAAATTTCAATAAAATAATATAATAACTAAAAAATATATATTTTAGGTGATATTATATATATATAATATATACTAATACTTCTGATCGAAACTTGATATCCGCTTGTTTGAGAGACTTGTTCAATTCATTGATATAGTACCTAGTAATATGATCGAATTCCTGTTGCTTTGTTGCCTTTCAAATGTTGTTCTTGCTTTTTATTTTTTATGCAATTAGTACTAGAAATACTTATAGGGTTCTCGTTACACTAGGATATACTAAAAAATAGAAATGTCAAAATAGCAACTTCATATTATATGCTAAATGTATTATTACTTTACTATATTATATATTTCTAAGACCTGAAAAATTATTTTTAACACCTTTGCCTGCTTGTTTGTTCCTGTTTATTACCGAAAGATTTGGGCTAATATAACATTGGCTAATTTTAACCCGGAAATTTTCATTGAAACGCGAATTTCAATTTTCTTAGCTAACTCGAAAAATCTTGGCCAAGTTTATCTAGAATTTCTTTTCTACATATTTAATATTATAAAAATAGCGACTTGGAGCTGAAAAGTTCCATGTAAAATTTAAAAAAATATAAGAAATATTTGCACAAACAAAAACAAAAATTAAATTTAACATAAAAACCCTGTAATGCAACAGATAAAACACACTTACATTAAGGTGCAAAACAAGTGATTTCTACTAAAGACGAAAACTTAAATATAAATCTTGCGTTGGTGGATAAGCATTAAAAGATAAAAATACCTATCTAATAGATACTTAAATATGGATGCATTAAAAATATAAAGATATAGATTAATAAAACCCGCACACAAAAAAAAATTCTATACATCTATCTACGGTCATGTTTTTCAACCCGCTGAAAACGAATTTTAAGTCAGTTTAGGCCGTTCAGCCTTCAATTTCGAGAAAATTGCAAAAACTGCTACCACCACTTCACACCAAACTGGGTCTCATAAAACCATATGTCAATGCTCTGGACAATGATGGTGATTGTTTTCAGTACTTCAGAGAAAAGTTTCCAGTAATAAGTGATGCTAATCCAGGACAATTACAAGAAAATAGCTATTGTCCTGGAATTTTCACTTTTATTATTTCCTAAAAAGTTGTGACACACATTTTTGAAACGTACCCAAGCTGCTCTCTCCATATCAGTCATTTTACCTTTAAAATTAGTATCCAATTTGGGGTCCATTAAAAATTTCCTCTTATAATTCGCCAACACTTATCGCCGCTAACTTTTCTCTCAAGCACTGAAAACAATCAACATCCTTGTCCAGAGCTTTGTATATTGTTTTATGACACCTAGTTTAATGTGAAGTAACGTTAGCAGTTTTTTTTGCAATTTTTTTTGTGTGTGCCGATGTAATTATTAAATAAGTAGAAATATCAGAGGCGGATACTTTCGTACGATATCCTGGACAGCGTCGATTCTCTTGGCGGGCGATCCTCCCTAGGAACTGCGCACGCAAGCTCTTGCGGCCGTCTATAAGTTCAGGATAGTTGTAAGGACACGCTACCTGCAGTCTGCTGCTGATGAGATCCGGGGCATCAGGGCCCGAGTCGACCGGGGTCTGATTGAAAGGTGGACAGAGGATCTGAGGTTCCGGTGATACGCCCTCACCTAGAACAATGGCTTGCCAGGGGATATGGGTCGCTGTTTACTCAGTGCACCATATTTTAGCAGAATATGCAGCCTGGGCACCTGAGCGTCACCTTCTGGTGGCGCAGATTGGCGTAGATCTATCGCTGGAGAGCGTTGCATGTCCGATAATTTCCAGTGCGAGAGCGTGGACGGGAGTGGCCCTCTTCTGTGAAACGATCATCACGCTGAAAGAGGCCCACGAGCGTGAGAGGGAAAACGCAGTCAATGCTGCCTCTTACCATCGACGTAGGCGGTGTATTTTTGCACCCGTCTTCGTGAACTCTCGGGCGAACTCATCCGAGACATCAGAGAGGAATGTGCGAGCGATCCTCTGATGTTTTACTAATGGATGAAGAGAGTTCCGCTGGGTTTTAGTGAGTATTGCGAGTTCTCCCCCTCGCCAAGACTCACACTTCCGAAGCTAGTCGGGGAGCATAAATGCATTTCCCAGCATAAAAAAGTGGCGTATACTTATTCTACGCAGATCACCTACTAAAATCTATGTAACAGAATAATAAACAAGAATGAATAAATACACTTTGTGTATCACTAATTAACATCTTAGTACGCCTTTGCAAAATTACTGCTTACTCATAAGCTCTGGATAAAGGTTTTATGATCTTTTTCACTTTGGGCTAGCATAAGGTTTCCTACAATTTGACATTTTATTAAGTCGGATCTTCCGACATCGCTGGTGCCTATTAGGAAAGTTGTATCCACAAAAACAGAACTGTTCTTTAGCGTTTTCATTGATAATTTTTTTTAAATTTAAAGACTAAAATTCAGCCCATCTATACTACAGTTTTTGTCTAGTTGTCGGCTTGTTCGGTTATTGACACGATGTCCTGGGTTCGAGTTCCGGGTCGGACGAATTAAAAGATTGAAACAGATTTTTTTAGATTTTAGATTTTGTCTAAAAGGGGTGCGTAAAGGCATTTTCGAGTGTGAAAAAAGACCTTTGCTCAACAGTGGGATGTAAATGGGCTGCTACTCACGTGAAGTGCGAAACCTTACCATGTAGTATAGGGTAAACTCCTACCACAAGGTAAGGTTTCGCGTGATTGACGTGATTAAGACATCAGATTAAGTTTTTATTTATGTAACTAACGTCCAACCGCACTTTTGAATCGTTATGTTTCTGTAATTATTTCTTATAGTGCGTTTGTATCTTCTTAAATGATTCCTGATAGCGGAGACGTAAATCCGCAGACTTGTTCTTAAGCCAAAGATTATAGATAAACTCAAATGAAAACCAATATTAAATAATATTTATATATAATCAAAAATATAAGGGTTCCTGGAAAAATGAGGTCATCTTTTGTTTAGTCACTTCTTAATGTTCTTAAGCTCTATCTTGTGTGTAGGATGGGTATACAATGTATAAAGGAAGAAGAATAAAGTTACAATGACAATTTCTGTACCGTTTGTAGCAAACCTAAGGTGTGAGGGAAGACGTATGGTCATTACTGGCTAATCGCTGATAACCGAGCGTTTTTATTAGCTTTTCTGTTCTTATATCTTAGATAATGATCCTTTAATAGAGTCGGAGGCACAATCTTACGAAACTATTCTTTCTAGTATATATATTAGTTAGTGTGTAAATCTATATTACTAGATTTATCGGATTATTACGTTTATATGCTATTTTCTTTTTTTGATCATTCTCGTTTCGAAATCTGTAAAGCGTATATAAGTACAAAAAGACGGGAGGAGTTGTATGACTGAAATTTGAATACATAATAACTGACCGTTTTATCACAAATTTTGTTCACAACTTTCATACTTAGACTTTGATGAGCTACAGTTTGCTATTATATGTAAGTCATATCTCATCTGTCTGAGTCTGGACTGGTATGAGGTTTCTACAATGGCTAGTTACCAGGAGAGATGTACAGCCAAGTATGCGATTTGTGTTCGGGTACAATGCTGTATAGATACTATAAGAGGTAAATTTCCTTTCACCTGTTTAGCGCACTTCTATCTTACACTCTATCATCACTTATCATCAGGTTTGATCATAGTTAACCTGTCAGCTTTAAACACCTTTTACTACTATAATGAGTTGGGGTAATTTGACCCTATTAAATAAAGGATTGTTAAAGTATATAAAACTCCATGTTATATTATTATAAAATAATCTTATATGATGTCAATCTTGAAATAATCTATACCCATGCCCTATTAAATCAATAATTTGTCTTTAAATTTATATTAAGAGCCATATACTTTGAATTAGTAGTAGTCGTGCCTAATTTTTATTATCTTCTCTAAGCGAATTTTGATACTAATGCATCATTCTAGTCCACAATATTACGGTTACACGGAATCATTTCTCAGGGGTTTCCTTTTGTAAACGATCCACACAATTCTACGATGAAATCCACAACCAATCTCCGAAGGGAAATAAATTACGGCTGGCATTAAAAACTTCCAATATCTAAGCATCTAACGTTTCCGATATTCTTTCAAAGGAGTTCTCTATAAGTCTTCGCAAAACGTGTAGTCTTAAAATCATTGTTCAATTGATATTCCTACATTTATTTTAATATAATTAATTGTACAATTCTTACAAAGTGACAGAATATGCTGCCTCATGCTGCCGAAGGAGGAGGCCGGGTGGCAGGAGGCGTCTTTTTGTACACCTTCGTCATTGTCTTCGTCGTCGCTTTAACCGATGGACGTCCACTGTGCAACGTAAATGAAAGGCGGTTAGGCGTTGACTGATTTATTGCTGTATGAAGTTTATTATTCGAGTACCTACATTAATGTTAATACCCAACACCTTTCCCCTCTAGCTAAAAGTTTTGACTTAACCTAAGTAAATATATTACTAACGGATGGCTCGTTTATAAGCACGCAGTGCTCGAGCTGATGCCTCTTGTGGAGGTGGGGACAAGTTTAAAGGGCTTCCAACCGCGCTCCCTTCTATATCCTTGTTTCCCACCTCCTCAAGCGCCTCTTCTAACTGGCCTTCTAATACATTTGGCTCGGGCCGTGTGCTCACTGTAGGACTATCGGCGGTACTTGGACGAGACAGTGAGTAACGAGACTTATTTTTCAAATTTATTATTTGGTCTTGATGTCTGCGCCACATCCTTCCATCGCTCATGCGCACTTTATAAGACACGGGGCCAGTTTCTTTTGTAACCGTACCTTCAAGCCACTTGTCTCCTCGAACTGAATAGTCTCGTGCAAGTACCGGGTCCCCCACTTCTACCATCCTGGGTGTGCCACCAGCATTGTTTTTTTGTCTTTCCTGGGCTGCCCCTGCTACTACTGCGACATCTGGTCGCAGAGCATCTAACCGATTACGTAATCGCCGCCCGATCAATAACACTGATGGTGGCACTCCAGTAGTCGCATGCTCACAATTACGGTAACTAAAAAGAAATTCACTTAAGGCTTGATGCACATTTTCCCCAACATGTATCGCTCTTTTAATAGCTTTTTTTACAGTTTTTACTGCATTTTCTGCGGCGCCGTTACCTTGAGGTCTATACGGTGCTGTAAACACATGTTTGATACAATTATTATTGCAAAACTTCTTAAATTCATTTGATGAAAACGGTGGCCCATTATCAGTTACCAGTTGTACCGGTAAACCAAACCTACCGAACAAAGTCATAAAAGCAGATATAGTGTTTTCAGCATTCGTCGAACTCATAGGGATGACCTCAATCCATTTTGAATGGGCGTCAACCACGATGAGGTAACGTTTTCCGGCATATTCCGCAAAATCGGCGTGGAGACGCTGCCACGGGTGTAAGGGGAACTCCCATGGATGCATCTCTGCACGCGGCGGTTGATCGCGAACTAATCGACAACATTCGCAATATCTACACATGTTTTCTAAGTCGTTATCTAAACTTGGCCAATATACATAATTTCGTGCTAAATTTTTCATTTTGTTTAAACCCAAGTGGCCTTGATGAATTTCTTCTAATATTTGTTTTCGTAATGTTACAGGTATAATAATTCTAAATTTATAAATGAGGCAACCAAAATCAACTATAATATCATTCTTTCTTATGAAATAGGGTTTTTCATCCTCGCATTTTGTATTGAGTGGCCAACCAAATTTTACATAACCTATTATTTTACTTAATAACTTATCTTTACTAGTCTCTTTACTTACATCGCGAAAATTTATAGGCAAAGAATCATGTACTAATTTTAAATAAGTTATTGGCTGTGTGTCTGTGTGTTCTCTCGGCAAAGGTAAACGGGATAAAGCATCAGCGGGGCCGTTTTCTTTTGAATTTATAAATGTAACTGAAAAATCGTACGCGGAAAGACGCGCTGCCCAACGCTGTAAACGACTGGCTGCCGTCTGCGGTATACCGAATTTATGCCCAAATATGTGACTCAATGGCTGGTGATCGGTACGTAATTCAAATTTCCTACCGTATAGGTACTGATGATGCTTAGTTACCCCATAAAAAATAGCTAAAGCCTCTTTATCGAATTGACTATAATTGGCCTCCGCTTCATTTAAAGTCCGCGACGCGCAACTCACCGGGCGCTCGCTGCCGTCTGGGTACTTGTGCGCCAGTACCGCGCCCACACCGTATGCGCTACTATCTACCGAGAGCACTAAGGGTCGACCCTCTTCAAAATGCGCCAAAACACGGTCGTCGAGTAATGCTTCTTTAGCGTTCTTAAAAGCTATATCACAATCAGCACTCCAATTCCAAATTACGTTTTTCTTTAGAAGATTATGTAACGGATGTAATAAAATACTTAAATTAGGAATAAATTTCCCATAATAATTTAGCAATCCCAAAAAACTTTTTAATTGAGTGATGTCGTTCGGTTTTGGCGCATTTATGATAGCCTTGACCTTGGTTTGGTCGGGTAGTAATCCGTTAGGATTAATAATAAATCCTAAATATTTTATTGATTTTTGCAAAAATCTACACTTATCTAGCTTAACCGTTAAGCCCATGTCACGTAATTTTTCAAATACTTGACGTAAATTAGCCATATGCTGAATTCTATTGATTCCTGTCACGCATATATCGTCCAGAAACACTACCGTATTGGGTACTCCTTTTAATGTCTCTTCCATTAGCTTTTGAAACTTCTCCGGTATACACGATAAACCAAAAGGTGTACGGCGATATACAAATGTCCCCACATGTGTTGTAATAGCAGTACACGGTTGGGAATCGTCGGTTAATAAAATTTGTTGATAGGCGTGGGTTAAATCGATTTTAGAAAATTCCTGCCCCCCACTAAGTGTTGCAAATAATTCCTCTATTCGCGGTAAGGGGTAAATATCTCTTTTTAAAATAGGATTTATAGTCACTTTATAATCACCACAAATTCGTATATCACCATTCTCCTTGATAACCGGCACAATTGGTGTCCCGTAATCGGAGTGCTCAACACGGTATATGGTTCCTTCAGTTTCTAATCGATCGAGTTCCCGCTCGACCCGAGCTCGCAGTGCTAGTGGCACGGGTCGCGCGCGAACGTATATCGGTACACTATCCGTCAGATGCAGTTGAAGACGTTTCTTACACAAACCTAATTTATCTGTGAAAACCTCAGGGAATTCCGATATTATCCGGCTCACGGATTGATCTTCGGCTATTTGATTTAAATTAATTTGTTTAATATCCAATGCGCGAATCCATTCCCGTCCCAAAAGAGGTAGACCACCATTTTTAATTACATGGAGGGTTAAATTATTAGCGACAATATTTTGGAGTTCCACATCCACACGAATATACCCCAATGATTCAATCCGGGAGCCGGAGTAACAACGCAATAACAAATTATCTCGTTTAAGTATTTTATGAGAAAAATTTTCACGATAACAATTTTCACTTATAGCTGAAATCCGACTACCCGTGTCAATTTCGTATTTCATTAAATGTCCATCTACTTTCACAAACAAAAAATAAGGTTTGTTACCTTTAGCGTCCAAAGAGATGTTATACAAATCCTCGTCATCCGAACTGTGATAGCCGTTTTCCAGGAAATTCTGCCGATATCTCGCCCGATTGTCACTCCACGCACTGTTATCCCTACTGCTAGCTTTTTTACACATCACTTTTAAATGGCCCCGTTGGCCGCACACATCACAATTATAACTCGCGAACCGACACCGGTCCGCCCGATGAGCCTTCCCGCACCGCCAGCAACTCGACGCGGCCGGTGCGCCGCCGCCGGTCGCGCGGCCTGTCGCCGCTCGCCTCGCGCTCGCCTGATGCAAGCCCTCGCCGCCGCCGCTCGCACCCGAGGCCGTGCCCGCCGCGCTCGTCGCGGCGCTCACCTCCGCGTGCCTCTCTGCGGCCTCCAGCGCCAGAGCCAACTCCACCGCCTCCTTGTAGGTGATTTTCTTCTCGGCGAAAATTCTAGATCGCATAGCTTCATCCGCGAGCCCCGAAACGAATTGATCGCGTAGGTTCTCTTCGAGATTCGCTCCGAAATTGCAAGTCGCCGCGAGATGTTTTAAATTTTGCAAGTAATCTGTTAACGATTCGCCGACGGTTTGTCTACGTAAACGAAACATGTGTCGCTCGGCAGTCTCTGATCGTTGTGGTTCGAGATGATCCAATACGAGTTGTACGAGTTCCTCGAAAGATTTCTGTTCTGGATGGTCATGTGCACATAAATCGCACATCAGTGAGTATATCGCCTCTCCCACCACGGTGATTAAGAGCGGCACACGTAAATTGTCTTTGATTTCGTTTAACAAAATATATTGTATCACGCGACGTACATAAGCCGGCCATTGCTTGGAATTAATGTCAAATGCTTCTAATTTACCGATAGGCATTATTTAAACTTTGTAAATCTGCTAATACACTGTATTCACAATAAAAAAAATCCCGACTCGTCGCCAATGCAACGTAAATGAAAGGCGGTTAGGCGTTGACTGATTTATTGCTGTATGAAGTTTATTATTCGAGTACCTACATTAATGTTAATACCCAACACACTGATGAACATAGGTCTCATGAAATGATGCCTTCAAGGCCCGATGTTGCGGCACCTGGCTCCAGCGGCTACCGACGGCCCTCTTTTTGATATCGGGCCACTTTTTGCTGGGTCTACCTATACTGCTCCGTCCGGTATAGGGTCGCTATACCAGCACCTCCACACCTCTTGCCTCCTCCTTAAATGCTTCTTTATTAATTGCATCCGGAAGTTTTATGGCGAATGCGCAAGGCAACCTCTAACGCCTATTTAGGAAGACCAGGGTTTCGTTGGGTTTTAGTGGGTATTCTGGCTAAGATAGCAAGTCCCACACTCCCTGCCCTCGTAGAAGGGGTGTGTAAAAGCATTTCCCAGCGGAAAAACATGGCCATGAAGTCATTATTGTCAATTAGAGACAACTGAAGCACAAGAGTGGCTCCTAGTGTAATTACCAATGAGCCAGGGTAAAATGGATATTACAGTATACTTTATTAAACACGACATAGTACATTGAAAGAGATATACAATTAGTTAAAGTAGTACAATGTCGGAGACTTATATCTAATTAGCAATCTCCTTTTGGGTTATGGACACCTGACAACTTGTTTCTTCTATTTAGTATCATAATATACGTACGTTACTATGGTGTGCCACTTGTTAGAGTATTTATTTGTTATCTTCATTGTACACCAGTCATACATTCTAAGTAGAGTAAAACTTATTTAAAGAAGCGGCTTGATAAAAGGCGGTCTTACAGCTCTACAGTATTTTCTTACAGACAAAAGACTGCAGTCTACAAGGTGTACGTTTAAAATTATTTTATACTATCATATTACACACAATATCAAATATATACACTAATCTACGTGTTGATATATGCTAATGAAGTTGTCGATTTCATTTAGAAGATAGCGTAAGGTAATGGTATTTTACTAGATCTTCGAATTTAACTAATGTGGTAAGTAATATATATTTGAAATTTAAAGGCCCCGTATAAATGTAACAAATGCAATTGCATCTGTTGCGTAATCCCACATTTGCAAGGGAATTAATGTTGGGAGAAATTCATTTCAGAATAGATCCGCACAGTTCCTCGACTAAATCCACAACCAATCTCCGCAGGAAGATAAATTACGGATAGCATTAGAAACTTCCCATATATATTTATCCAGGCGTTTCCGATTTCCTTTTTACAAAACTTCCCAATAATTCTTTAACAACATTATTATGTTAAGCTTATAAACATCTTCTCTGAGTTGGCGAGTTTTTGATTTTCACAAGACTTTGTTTGTTAAACTTATGCAAATAGAGTAAAGTAAGAGTTTAGAAAAATTTATTGTATTTAATACGATACGAGAGAAGTAAAAACTTCATCAGGGTGGAGTTAATATTTCGAAATAGCTGCTCTTTATTGATAAAGTAATAAAATTATCAATATAAGTATATGTCTGTATATGTAAATGACTATTATTTATGTATTGTCTGTAATGTTATATACAATGATAAATAAATATGTAGCAATTGACTATCTCTCCCTCTCTTAATCCGACTTTACTTGTACGAGCGTTACATAGACAAGCATGACGGCTCAGCCTCTTTCAATACCTCTTAAATACTGGGACAGTAGTAGGACAGACAAGTAAATGTTGAAGTGGTAGTTGAAGAGGATTCCCATGAATCTCTTACTGTATTTGTTAAAATATATAGTGTTTAAAGCATTGATCATATATCGTGTTATTTTTAATTTAGCAACATATAAAAGCCCGAGAACTGTATTTTTCTCAAAGTTAAAAATAAAACCACCCTCTGTAACAAAATTTTTGCAAAAAACGTGGTACTATTTGTACTTTTAATAGCGACTAAATAAAAACTTGCCAATTTAAAATTAGTTTCCACACAACATTAAGTTAAAAAAGAAAACGATAATGATTTAAAGCGGCGATAAGGAATTTTTTGATTGATAATATAACATTGCATTTGTGTAAGTAAAAAAAAATTAAAAGTGCGTGCGTACGAAGTATACATGTCAGAAGTGAAACTTCTTTGGCAAACAAATTTTTAAGTCTTGTTAGTATTTATAGGAAGCGAAAATGGAAGATATGTTAGAAATTTAATGAATTTAACTGTCAATAAAATATTAAAAGTATCGAATATTAATACGAATAATTTATTGAAATTTAAAATGACGAATTTTAAATAAAAATTACACGTGTTTTTTGTCAATATTAGAAACTCTTAATTATATTTAAAAGAGAATTTATGAAATATTTTATTTTATGAAAAATAGTATATTAAATCATTAAATGACATTTTATTTGTAAATATTAAAACTACCTAACTTTCAAGTAAATTAGCATAAACGCTGCACATTTTCGTGACGCTAATCACAGGTTTCATCCGTAAAAAAATTGTCCTCATGCTCCTAATAAAGTTTCACCTTAAAAAGATTTTAAATCGAATTCGCAACCACAATAAAATTATAAATATTAGAATTCAGTCCCTCAAAGAAAGCTTGTAACAAAATAGTCTGGATATCAGTCCAAAGGGAAATTATTCATTGCACTCAGCATTGAATACTAACACTCTAACATGTGACTTTGAAATTCAAATTTCACCCTCGAGGGAAAACTTGAACCATTTCCAACAATCCGCACCAATTGCACGCTTTAGTGCAGCATCTTTGACTTCATCGCAATCACATAAGCCTCACTTTATAACTTGGTCGGGTCGGTTGAGTTTATGTATCCAAGGTCACTAGAAAATCAAATCTATTCGAATTAGTATACATCAAAAATATTTTTAATGTAATTTCTAATTTTAGGGACCGTAAGCTAGGGAGCATTACGAGTCAAATATATACATTAGATAGAAATGTATTGAAATGTCTTGCACATGTGAAAGTGATATTGCAAGGAGAGTGAATGTAGGGAATATGGTAAATGGTGCTCTGCACGCCTTTATAAATGGCCTGATGGTATCTCAAAGGGCCAGACTGATTGTGCATGCAGGAGTCTTGGTACCAACACTTATGTATGGTAGTGGAAGTTGGGTATGGCAGAAGAATCACAAAAGTAAAATAAACGCGGTAGAGATGAGAGCTTTGAGAAGTATGAATGGATTGAATCTCAGTGACAAAGTAAGAAATAGTGTGAAAAGAGAACGTTGTGGTATAAAAGTTGATGTAATGACTAAAATTGAGAAAGGTATGCTTGGATGGTTTAAGCACGTAGAGAGAATGAATGAAAGGAAACTGACAAAAAGGATTTATGAGTCAAGAGTGAATAGGAAAGTTGGAAGGGGAAGACCAAGGCGAGCTTTTCTGAACCAAATCCAAGACATTTTAAAAAAGGGCCATGACAAAAGTACTGTAAACCGACGAACTTGTATGAAAGATTTAATGAGAATGAACGAAGAGAAGGAAATATGCAAAGATAGTGGCAAGTGGAAGGACGTGGTCTCTGCCTACCCCTATGGGAATGAGGGGTGATGCAATGTATGTATGTCTTGAAGAATTTTAATATATTATCTTATATAGATAGTAAACACGTGTAAAGAAATTACTATATTTATTTATCACAACCGCGTCTGGGCCTGGTGATCGTTAAATTTATTTTCCCACCCCCATATTTTGTGATAATGTTACGGTAAGGTATCAGTCCCTCGTTAACGTCCCTCTGCTGGGTACAGTCCTCGTCACTCATAGGAGCGGGGATTTTTAGATAATAGACACACCACGCTGCTTCACTGCGGGATCGACAGGTATAGCATTAAGAAGTGCATTCACTATTCCTTCACTCACATAGTCCGGTGGTACGGCTATCTGACACGACTGGAGACAGATCAGGCAAAGGACCGAGGGTTTAACGTGCTCTACGAGGAACGAGGGTGAAGTACACTACCGTCTTCCCAACTTCGGGCAAACACTTAGAATTTCATAACAGAAAACTCAATATAGATTTTCAAATTGGGCCCACCCGGGACTCGAACCTACGACTTCAATAAGCTGACCACTAGACTAATGAAGAATTTTGTGATAACTCTTAAAGTAACAAAAGTATTTATTTTGTTAAAGATTAATAACTTTCTCATAAATCACTTTATACATAGCGAAAATACATACAGAGAGGCGTGGCCGATGACTTTGTTTTATAATATTGTATGTTAGGTTATATAACACACAAAAACTGTTTCTACCTATTACGGCTATAGGCTTTGAAACCAATAATAATGACTATTAACACTAGACTCATCACGTAATCTTTAAAACTATACGCCTTGAAAAACAGTGGCTACTTTCGCAGTATAGGTGGTCACTAAGTACTAATATTTCCCATAATACCACTCGATAGAGAATAAGTAGATTATAAGGAATAGGAATATCTTCTTACATGAATTTGTATGCACAAAAAAAACTGCTTATTTACATTATTTGCTTAGGTAGATAAATGTACCGTAATGTGTTATGAAGCATAAATAAAAAGCATCAATAAAAGTCTACTAGTTCACGTATTAAGCCGAAGAAAGAAAGAAAAATTTCATAACGCTAAAAAAACGACACAAACATTTCCAGCACTTCTATAACCCAACGAGCTACATATTATTTATCTCCCCGCTTATATTTTCCTTATATTGTGGCCCAATATCTTCCAAAATTGTTGCGAACCATTTTCAATATGTGTGTAATATTTCCACCATCGGGCGTTGTGTTTTTCTTCGCACAATCTCGGCACTCGATCACGCTTGAACCGCCGATGCTTCCGATATACGAAGACTTCAATTTCCTGGGTGTGTACAAAGTAAGCGGATAATATTTTCAAAGAATATTGTATATCATACGAGAACTTAAAACTATTGTCATCACATTTCTTATTGCTCACAGATTTTACAAGTAACTTTGGTTGATAAATCACACAAAACAAAATTTTCAGTATTTTAGTTAAACATACAACAGAATTATTTATATTAAAATCAACTGAGGAACAAGCTTACAGTTCACTTGATCCCTCGCTAAAAGAAAGGCAGCAATAAACGTAGCTACCAATTTATATATATATATGTTCATAACGTTTTCACACAAAAACAACTGGACCGATTACATTTTTTTTACTATTAGAAAGCTGCAGTTTCACTGAGCGACATACTCGTAGGCTATATTACTTTCTAATAAAATAGGGATTCCTAAGAAAAATGCATTAAAGGTGTGAAAAACTTGTCGCAAATAATCTGACATCGCGTGCACTTGGAACCAATGCGGAACCAAAAAATATTCTACAATATTATAGAAGGTATTAATATCTAAAATAAAGTCTTCGTTACCCCCTTGAAATCAGGAATATTTCAATACTACAGGTACTATTTTTCAATTTGCTAATGTCGGACATTCTACGTAAACAATGTTACGAATTTAAAAATGTATTATTTTGAAATATCGTCGTCGTCGTCGCGCTTCAACCAATGGACGTCCACTTCTGGACATAGGTCTCACGTAATGACGTCCATAAGGCCTGATCTTGCGCCGCTTGGCTCCAGCGGCTAGCGGCGACCCTCTTTATGTCGTCGGTCCACCTTGTGGGGGGTCTCCCTACACTGCGCCGTTCGGTGCGGGGTCGCCACTTCAGCACCTTCGGCCCCCAACGTCCATCAGTTCTTCGGAATATGTGCCCCGCCCATTGCAACTTCAGGTTCGCGATTCGCAGGACCATGTCGGTGACTCTGGTTCTACTATAGATCTCTTCATTTCTGGATTCTATCACGTAGAGAATCTCCGAGCATAGCCCTCTCCATCGCACGCAGAGTGACTTTGAGCTTCCGCATGAGGCCCATAGTCAGCGATCACGTCTCAGAACCAAAGGGTATCACTGGCAACACGCACCGTTCAAAGACTTTAATCTTACGGCAAAAGTGCGTGCGTTGTATGTTGCCAGGTCAAGGGGTTAGCAGCGGAATCTCTTTCGGAGATTCTTAGCACCCCCTGCCCCGCCGTTACCATAATCGCTGCTAGGAATAGCGGGGCTGCCGGGGACTGGGGGCCGTTGCTGCCTTGTTTTGGTCATTTGTGGTTGTGCCGATAATCACCACGCTTGCCAGGCGGGTTAGTGATCGCAGTGCTGATCTTCTCGCACCGATTACGCTGCTGCCCGTTATCGATCTGTGGTATTTAGGTAAGCTATATAGAATGGTGTACCGCCATTTGTTGGTCGCCAGAGCCACGTCGGTAGGAGCAGGGGGCACCGCGTGCAGGTGTGGTTGGTGTTTTGAGAAACGGACTAGGACGCGTTTCCCCCTTACACCCCTTTTTTGAAATATATTCGTTGTAAAATAAAATCTATGTATTGATTAGATTATTCATATAGGTGTGTGTCTAATAATCTGAAAGAAAGTAATAAAAATTAAGTGAAATAGAACTTTCATGGTAACGACCATAAATCAATAGTCTGTCTTAGTAGACTATCCACTACCACGAGATCGTTGACGACGCGTGTGAAACCGTGGGGCATTGTTAGTAGGTATATATATATGTTGGTGTGCAATAGTCTGTGGAACGCTGGCGCCATCTGTCTATCAGCGTGGGGCAGAGTGAATAAGTGGAAATCTGGCGCGTCTTTCGGTAGTTCTCGGGTGCAGTCGACTTTTAAAACTGTCGCGTTCCTAGCTATTATTATTAATGAGTTTGCGTAAATTGATATGGGGAACATTAAGTGATTAAACATTATAATCTGAGTTAATTAGTAAAGTGTTTGATTGCACCAACATAACCCAATCAGTGCCCACAGTATGGAAATTATGGATGCCATTAATGACGATGTCGGCGGAGAAACCTAAGCTCCTATGTTTTGGGCTTTCCTTCTCTCTTCTTCTCTGATATCTATATCCGAATTATAGCATAAATCAGATATAGTACTATCCTGGTCAAGTCAGTACTATTACTTGAGTCAGTGTATTGTATACTCTACCACTGTTAAAATTATTTATATATTATAGGCAATATTTATCAGCAGTGTCACCCACGGTACAAGTACCAGTTCCAGGGGAATAAGGAAATAACTATAATTAGCGTCTAAATTGAAAAAGGAAATACCTAAATTGGTGCTCTGTTTTTAGTCTATGAATATGCATGTGAGTGGTCTATGAATTAATGTTATGTAATATTTGGCACAATTTTGAAACGTTTTTTTTTATTTCTTTCTTTCTAAATTTAATGATTATTAAACTCTCGTGATACATGAGTGAGTACAGTGGTAACAAACTATCTTTGCCTTTATTTACGGCTATATTTACTAACTCTGCAACGGAAATAGTTACAAAAACTTTGTTATAAATATATAGCTTGTATCTGACTGCGAGGTTTTATTTTAATTTAGCCTTGATAAACGATTGCGAAGCATCAGCTGGGATATTGTTCCTTATCCCTAACTTTTAGTATTTCGTTGGGGCCTGTTTGGTTTGTTTTAACTTTTTCTCGAAGTCGATAGGAGTTTACGTGCGTTGAGAAAGTTGTTCGGCAAATAAATTGTTCCACAATACAGCCTTGTGTTTACACCTAACATTAAAACGTAGTTATTTCAGACTAGCAAACTTCGCTGCATTTTAAATTGAATTTCTACCTTTCTAATTTTAAGCGGAAAACGTCTTAAGCATTAAATCATCTAATTAGCTTATATCAACATCGAAATTGGTTGAAGAGTTTATGTACGTAAACGCAACTGACATACAGACGGACAGTTATTTTGCGTATATAGTTTTAGTGTCTATTATTTAGTAAAGCGATGACTTATCAAGAAAATTATACATAGTTAATACTCTCATTAAAAAACTATCAAAATATAAAGATTTGGCATTGTTCATTTCTATGCAACTCTTAGAAAAATGTCAATAGATCACAATAATAGTCAATATGGAAGCGGCTATCCTGGTAAGAGGTAATTTTACCTCTAATAGTTTCCATACAGCGTCGTATCGGATTGTACTTTGTTTGTTTTGTAGAACGTCTTTGCCAGTAGAGCGATAAATAGCCACGACCGAAGCCTCCCACCAGACTTCACGCGGACTGAATTAGAAAATGCAGCACGTAATGCATTGCATTTTCTAATTTAGTCTTAGTTAGGCTAGTCACCACCCTACCAGCAATGACCTGCCGCGAAGAATTGTATTCTGATACGATGTTGTGTAGAACCATTAAGAGGGACATTGCCGTTTAACAGGTTAGCGTGCTTCCATATAAGACTGTATCAAGATTTATCATCAGGGGTGATCACAGTCAAGCCTTAATCTTTCCACCTGGGAGCTCCGGGCGGAGGTTCTGGCGGCTGCCTATCTGTATCGGGAGCTGCAAGAAATAGAGACGAACGGCCTGATGCTGAAGAGGTTCATAGAATTTAGGAGTCTATCCGACAGGGTCCTTTTTGTCAGGCTTCGGGAACCCAGCCTCATTGCTGATTGGGAGTGACCTCTCACTATGATTGGGGTTGGCAAGTAGTGGCCTCCTTCTGCGAGGCTATCATCCTGCAGAAGGGGAAACTAAACAGGAAATGGAGCTTATAGCAGACGCTACTCCCTCTCGCTGGAGGAGGGGGGCGCTAGGAGACTCAATTTTGCTCGCCTGCTCTCCCTTACCCAATCCCTTAAGTCATATTCGTCCGGGGCGCTAGACCTGAATGCATTAGCAGACATTTAGCCCCAACACCTGAATGAAGAGGGTCCCGCTGGGTTAAAGCAGATATCCTGGTACGACCAGCGAGTACCACACTCCTGGATGTAAGTTTCTACTTCATCCGGCATGCATAAAGCATATCCCAGCGAAAAAAAATCCTTAACCTTTCAGCAATAAAAAAAAATTGCCTATATTAAAAACCCACATTCAAATCGACAAAAATTGCGCTGCGGAATGTCATTCGTAAGTTCAATTGGTTCTTCCGTTAAAATAGCTTTTCTGAATTATGTCACTATTCTTCCAAAGTGATATATGTATGTGTGTCTTAAAAGCCCAGCATCAATTCGCATGAAAACAAGTTGGCTTAAGAAGGATCCCGCAGATTTGTCACTGCAATTAATCAGCATTAACATCGCCATCTTTTATAGGATTACCTACTATCGGCGCCTGGGTGACTGACTGTGGCTGTTTGTCTGTCTGGAGAATCTATTGAGTTTTACCAAATCCAAGGTGTTTAATTTATTACACGGCATATTATTCATAAGAATACATCAACATTTATTAATTCAGTCTTTCATAAACATTTTTTTAATAAGAACATAAACTACATTCAGAGCGAAAAGCTGGAACAAATTTGGATGTATTATTTAACGTTTAAACTTTTTCTTATGTTATATATTTCAAGTTTGAGCAATTGATCTTGTGTTATGAATTGTAGATATCTTATCGAAATATTAAATCGTTAGTATAATAGTTTTAACTCATCTAGTCAAGTTCTAATAGTTTTTTATAAACTTGTGGATAACACGTGTTTTCAAATAAATTAAATTCTTTAAACGAAAATTGTATAGCGTCACGTATTGAAAGCTCACGTAAAAGCTTTCATTTTTTTTGTTACCATACACATTTTTATTCTATGTAATATATGTTTCATCTCATAGCGTTCCTGTATAACCTTTTTAATTGTTGTTAAGTGTTATCAAACGGTTATGTATTTATTTAACGAGTTTAATTTGAAATGAAATGAATAAATGAATCGCTAATTTCAACTATTTTGCATACAAAAAAAAAATAAAAGAGCGTGCGTACAAAGTACACATGTCAGAAGTGTATTTTTTTGGCAAAGTAATTTTTAAGTCTTGTTCATATTTATACAAATCTAAAACTTTAGATTTCAGAGACTTAGAGGGAGGGCAAAGAATATGTTTGGAATTTAATGAATTTAATTGTCATTAAAAAATTAGAAGTGTCGAAACTTAATACAAATAATTTACTGAAATCTGAAATGACGAATTGTAAATAAAAATGCCACGTGTTCTTTTCAACATTAGAAATTATTAAATAAATATGGCTTTTGAATTATAAATTTAGAAAAGAGAATTTATGAAATATTTAGTATTTCATTATTCTGAAAAATAATGAATTCAATTTTTAAATGACGAGTGGCAAATTAGAATGCCACATGCTATTTGTAAATATTAAAAGTACCTACATTTCAAAAGAATTGTCATAAAAATTGCTGCATAACTTCCTTTCATCCGTAAAAATTTTACCCTCATTCGCCTATAGAAGTTCCACTTCAAAATGCATAAAAAATTGTATACAAGGGTCAGCAGAGTGTGTGAGCTATACAGCATTACAAAGTAATTGAAATACGCAAGGATTTTTTTTATATTTTTTCTCTTTGCTTCGTTAATTTAACAATACTAATATCTGTAGTTAAACAGCTTGTCACATACAATTTAACAAATATTTTTACAAGTTTATAGATCGTTACACTTTATTGTATTGTGAATGTCAATAGACAGCGGCAATCTTTTAGTGAGGTTGGCACAGTAAGAAACACAGCGCATTATCATTGTAATAAATTGAATCAACTAAAATAAACGATAAAGTACATTTATTTTGGTGAGTTTTATTTTTTCAAGTTGATCTCTTTGTTGTTCTTGACGGTTGTTAATACCATTTCCTTCTCGACCTGCGGGATCTCATCTCACTCCGCTGTCGGATTATCCGGGACAACCTTGTACACATTCTCTAGGCAAATATTCAAATATTCCATACCACTTGTGCAACGTCGCAGACATTTAAATGTTTTCGTTGTTTTATAAAATAATGTTAATTTCAAAAAGTATAGAATAGTAGTAGTATAGAATACGTACATAACAGATTGTCTAAAATGAGAAACTGTCCTTATTAGTCCCTACAAATATTATAAATTCTAAAGTAACTTTGCCTGTGTTTCCCGCTGTCACGACAAACTGAACTGCTGAAACTATATAAATGAAATTTATTAAACAGATTTATTTTTTAAGTAACTTTGTAAAAATGTTTGTAAATATATATATAGTAAGTTAGTAACAGCCCATTAACTTCCCACTGCTGGGCACAAGCCTTCTCAATCATATGAGAGAGGGTTTTTAGAGCATAGACCCACCACGCTGCTCCACTGCGGATTGGCAGGCATAGTACACAAGTGCACTCTCTATTCCTTCACTCTCATAGTCCGATGTGACGGGAATCCGACATAACCGGAAAGAGAGATCGGGCGCAGGATTGCCTGCCGACCGACTGCCTCATTGGTCAAGTGGTTAGCATGTTCGACTACAGACATGAGGTCCTGGGTTTGAGAACCCGGGTCGGGCCACTTCAAAAATGGATATTGAGTTCTCTATTAAGATTTTCTTAATGTTAGCCCGAAGTTGGGAAGTTGGCGGTGTGATCCACCCCCGTGCCTCGGAGAGCACGTTAAGCCGTCGGTCCTGCCGCCTGATCTCTCTCCGGATGTGTCGGATTACTGTCACATCGGGCTATGAGAGTGAAGGAATAGAGAGTACACTTGTGTACTATGCCTGCCGATCCGCAGTGGAGCAGCGTGGTGGGTCTATGCTTTAAAAACCCTCTCTCATATGAGTGAGAAGGCCTGTGCCCAGCAGTGGGACGTTAATGGGCTGCTACTTACCTTACCTTAATGAAAATGCAACCAAAAAATCATTCCACGCAGACGAAGTCGCGGGTTCAACTAGTACTACACTATAAATGTTCTGTTAATAATTTTAACTGTTTGTACTGTATTTCAAAGAATTACGATTTTGAATATGCAGCAGAGTTTGCCAATGTTATGACTATTACAATACATACTATTATAAACATAGAAATAAACGAAATATTTATTTAAATTTTTTTATCACGGTTAATGGGATATATACAGTATTTTTTAACGATGAATTTTAAAATGACTAACAATCCACGATGTAAAGTCACTATAGGTATTTTTGATTCTATTCTCGCCAGCAGCATTTGTCCGGGCCTCCGGGGCCGCGACTCTTTTCACTGTCGGATTATCCGGGACAACCTTGCGAATTTTCTATGCTAATATTCGATATTCCATTCCCTTTGTGTGAATAACATATTTTTGTCAGCCATGTTTGTTTTTTTATTTTTTCCCCTCATTTATATTCAATGAAAATTTTGAGGTGAAACTCTTCCAACGCCTCAAATGTTTCATTCATATATTGTATGTTGCATTACATCCGTGTGACAAAGTGGAAGGCGCTCGGCTTAGCAGCCAAGCCTAAAACAGCGGTGCCCATGGCTCGCATCAGCTGTTTCACATGCAACGTGTTTTTATAAACTAAACAATTATTTTTATTAGTATAATTATATAAAGTGAGTAACAGCCCATTAACGTCCCATTGCTGGGCACAGGCCTCCTCACTCATATGAGAGAGGGTTTTTAGAGCATAGACCCACCACGCTGCTTCACTGCGGATTTGCAGGCAAGGTACACAAGTGTACTCTCTATTCCTTCAGTCTAATTATCCGATGTGACGGGAATCCGACACAACCGGAGAGAGATCAGGTGGAACACACCGCCAACTTCCCGACTTCGGGCAAATATTGAGAAAATCTTTAAAGAAAACTCAATATCGATTTTTAAAGTGGCTCGACCTGGGACTCGAACCACTTGACCATTAAGGCAGTTATCATTGTTTTATTGTAATTTTTGTTTTATTGTAATGATACAGTCACAAATAGAAGTGTGTTAACCTGGTAAGAGGGTATCTTTTATGGATTTTACACAGCATCGGAACTTATTGCTTGACAGAACGTTTTTACAAGATTAGAAAATGCATTTTTGTAAATTTATCTTGCTAGGTATCCAACAAAGGATCTCAGTTAAAGAATCCATTACGCTAGCGAACCTATATATGTTATTATAGTAAAATTAATAAACCGAGTATACCGTTAGACATACGAGTACATATTTTTGATAAAACATTTATCAAAAAAAAAACCTGCCCTCAATACTATTTCAAACAAATTACATACTTTAAAATGTAAAAAAGAATTACGAGTGCTTTTTCAGAATTTCTTTTATTAAAGTGAAATAAAAAATATAGGACTATTTAAAAGTCTACTACTCTGCAAAGTGGACTCGCGGGACATACCTATCTGGGCTGTCGCCGAATCCAAATATTATAATAATTGTAACTACATTATATTATCGTAATAATTATACTACAAAAAATTTATTAAGTATCTTTTTTTAATTTGCCTTTCCCGGGAACGAAACCCGCAAACTCTTCTGATCTTAGCAAAGCAAACTCTGAAACTATCATAAGCAAGGCCATCTTGGTTTAAGTATTGAAATTATCATAAAATCCACAAAAAATGTTCTTTGGATTCGCGCCAAAGTACTTATTTTATGCCACTTAAAGCTTTTGACATGAGGTTTGATACTAAAAGTTTGTTAAAAAGATGACAATGAGCTTGCAATGAAGTTGAAGATGCATTTTCTGCAGCTTTTTGGAAACGATTCAAGGTTTTTTTGAGGATGAAGTTATTAATTAAAGAATACGTGATGGACTATAGTATACAGGATTATGCATTGATACTTCCTACAAGTTATCAGTGGCAAGTCATCCTATCTGCACAGACTTGCCCCGAGCAAGTATTTGTTCCCGTACGACATAATAGTACAGCAAAGATACTTTTAAGATGTAAATAACTATAAGATACTCTAGCCGGGTACCAAATACGACTATATTATTAAATATCAGTTGAGTTATGCTCTAAAAGAGCCTCTAAAAGAGTACCTCGGAGAGCACGTTAAGCCGTGGGCCTTGCGCCTGATCTCTCTGCGATCGTGTCGGATTCCCGTCACATTAGGATATGAGAGTGAAGGAATAGAGAGTGCACTTCTGTACTATGCCTGCCAATCAGCAGTCAAGCAGCGTAGTGGGTCTATGCTCGAAAAACCCTCTCTCATATGAATGAGGATGCCTGTGCCCAGCAGTGGAACGTTAATGGGCTGCTACTTACCTTATTGAAATCTATAATACTTAACTACTCATTCTCCTCAACTTCTCTTCGTTCCTAAATGAGTTAAAATTTATCGTGTTAAATTAGAAAAGATTGACACATAAGTTTAACAAAGATAACTTAATCTATGCATTAGAATATCATGGCCCCAGAAGTGAATATTATTAGAAAATTCTTAACATATAGGTAAAAGTGGCTTTACTGTATTTTTTAAAAGTTGTTTTATGTCAGCGGCAACCCTAAATATATTTGTTCTGGCACAGCAGAAAGCAAGAAACCGAAACGACTTGACTGATTTTTTTTTGTGTAATCTGGTGTGTCTGAGTTTATATTTCAGCTATTTTCATTGCATTGCAGCATTGTGTCATAAGGTATTCTACTTTGGGGTAATGCTGCTGATATAGATGCAATATTTGTACTGCAGAAAGGGGTCCTTCGTCCGACTTAGAATATGGGTCCAAATGAGTCAGTAAGAAGAAAAATTCAAAGCAGTTAACATAATGACAGTTCACTACGTAAACATATTCAAAAACTTGTACGTTCACAAAAATATTGACTCCTTTAAAAAAATAAGTGAACGTACCTCGAAAATGACTTTAAAAAAATTTACAATTCATTCAAATGTATACATTATAACAGCCACCTATAAGTAGTTACAAAGATCTCACTTTATTTAAATCTTTTATTAAAATTAAATTAATTTAGAAGTCGTTCTATAAATGGAAGGACTACTTAGAAGATAAGAAAGCATGGGAGTAAATGAGTAGCTCTAATTTAATTAGAATAAATTAAAAATATATATTGTAATGATAATGAGGAAAAAGGACACCTGACTGACCTTATTATAAGCTCTTCTCGGAACATTTAGATTATAAGTAGTTCTTTAACATCATCATCAGTCCTACATTGAAGTAATATATTAAAAAAAAAATTTAATTTACCACCTTTTCGGAAAGTTGAATCCGTTGAGAAGAAACTGACAAGAAACTCAATGGTTACTCTTTTAGAGATAGTTGTGTGCGTTATAATGTTTATTTTTTTGTTTCTGTTCAACTGGAGTTAAGTCCAAACATTTCTATCGCTCAAATAAACTTCAACATTTTAATATGAGTTTTGTAAAAGTATGTTTTTGATATATTTCTTAAAATCCAAAACAGATTGCGGTATCTTATTAGGAATGCGTATGCTCAACTCGACAAATGAGTTCTAAACCTTCTTAATATCGGATTACAAGTTTGTTTTTATTTCTGGTATTAAAATTGTGTATTTAACTTTTTTTCTGTATAAGTGAAAATTATTTAATACATATGTCGATGTGGAATAGCTGGCGCCATCTGTCTATCGGCGTGGGACAAAGTCAATAATGGCAGTCCGGCGCGCGTCTCTCGGTTGTTCTCGGGCGAGTTTGTGTAAATTGATATCGGCAATATTAAGTGATTGAAAATTACAATCTGAGTTAATTAATAATGTGTTTGATTTACCCACCAACGCCCACAGTATGGAAATTGAATTATGGATGATGATTAACGATGATGTCGGCGGAGAACCCTGCGCCCCTATGCTTTAAGCTCCTACTTTCTCTCTTATTCTCCGACACATTACGCCACTGTGAGAACTGATGTTTTTTTAAATACGAGTATAATTCTTAGAAAAGCACGAGATCCTAAGTGAGAAAAAACTGTATTTGACGATTCAAAAGTGACGTAAAAGCCTATTTGAATCGAGGATTTTTGAATTGGAATATTCACCAAGTAGTTGAGCTGAGTTTTATTTAACAATGTATAATAAGAAACACAAATTGTTGACTTTAAAATATAATTGATAAAATATTATAAAGTGGAAGATCATGGAAATGACGTTGTAACTAATTGCAGTAATCTTCCAGTAAGCCACTCGCGGGTCAAAACGTTCCCGACCATTCAACACTCCTTTAATGACCTCCGCTCGTTACGAGGAAAGGTTTCGGCTATTCTTGAAAATTAACAGTTTAGCCAATTCACTCAGCCACTTTTAGATGGCCTACCCACCCTCCTTGAATTTAAAGAAATTGCGAACTTATTTCGGATTTACTAAGACCGAGTGTAGTTCTAGTTCTACTGGTCGCAGGTTCAGCGGTGCCGCATAAAGTTTTATGCTTTTGAAATAGCCCGAAAATTGCTCATTTGGCGTTTTCGAAGCGGCGAACAGCAGTTCGTTTGTATCCTGAACTAGAGATCTTGATTAGACTTGATACAGTGTTATGATGATCGTTCATTTAATGGTGATTGTGATTAGTGACTTTGTCCCAGTTAAGAGGATTCCATGAGGTAAAATTAAACTATAAAATATTATTTTTGGTTGGTCTAAATGTTACTTTTATGATATCAGTTTGTTTTGGATGAGCTCCATTTCGCTTTATAAAAGACAAGTCATTCGTTTTACAAAGTACATGAGAATTTTTTTAAAAATCAACACGCTTTATCATTGTTTATAATCAAAGCTGATTATTAAAAGAAGATTATTCTATTAACTTTACTATTTAATAAATTAACACCTTATAAGTAAATAAATAAATAATTTTCCAGTAGCCGAAGGGGCCAGGCGGCGCAAAATCGGGCCTTGTGGACATCATTTCGTGATACCCATGTCCAGCAGTGGACGTTCATCGGTTGAAGTGACGACGACGAAGTAAATAAAACCCGCTAATCTGACAAAAGCTGGACAGATCTAGACGAATCTTTCACTGAAAGATGTCACATGGACTACTTTTGTTTTAGAAAACACAAGACTTCCTCAAAAACGTCAAGGTGTTTCGTCACCATAAATAATTTTTGGGACCACATTTAAGTGTATACAGACAACGTCACGAGGATCAGCTAGTTTTATAATAAAATATTCTAATCTACCTCTAGTGTAGGGGTTAGCATGTTCGACTACAGAGATGAGGTCCTGGGTGCTTTGGAGAGCACGTTAAGCCGTCGGTCCTGCGCCTGATCTCCTCCGATCGTGTCGGATTGCCGTCACGTCGGACTATGAAAGTGAAGGAATAGAGAAGGAATAAAAACACTTGTGTACTATGCCTGCCAATCCACAGTGGAGCAACGTGGTGGGTCTATACTCTAAAAACCATCTCTCATACGAGTGAGGAGGTCTGTGCCCAGTAGTGGATTGTTAATGGGCTGCTACTTACCTTATTGAAATCTATAATACTTAACTACTAATTCTCCTCAACTTCTCTTCGTTCCTAAATGACTTAAAATTTATCGAGTTAAATTAGAAAAGATTGACACATAAGTTTAATAAAGATAACTTAATCTATGCATTAGAATATCATGGCCCCAGAAGTGAATATTACTAGACAATTCTTAACATATAGGTAGAAGTGGCTTTACTGTATTTTTTAAACTCGTTTTTACACTTGTTTTGTGTCAGCGGCAACCCTAAATATATTTGTTCTGGCACAGCAGAAAGCTTTGTACAATAAAAACCAGCATGACATAGGACATGTCCCCACGGATTCGAAAGACAATATGGTAGCCAGTGACCTGGAAACCAGAGGATGATAAACCAAACGGACGTACAGAATTTGTTACTCAATTTCTACGACTATTTCACACTGTCCCTATATAGTGAATACCTTGTTCAAATTTTCAATCGTTAATAAATTAATTAATTCAATTTAAAAGTTTATTTAACTAGTAGTGCATATTTCTTTAATTAAGACAATTAGTCTCTATCCAGAGCGATACTTTGGAAGAATTCTATAATTTATGGTTACGTTTTAACTGCCATTTTATATTTATTGCATGTTAATAGTTTGTTATGTGGTTGTTTGTATTTAATACGTTTGTAAGCCCTACTTTTAGTTTACACTCTACCTATTTATGAGTATTTATGCGTATCATTATCAAAATTATAGTCCTCAATAAGATATTTTATTAATCATACATTCAAGTTTAACAATTACTTGACTACCAGTAAAGTAAAGTAAGTAACAGCTCATTAACGTCCTACTGCTGGGCACAGACCTCCTCGCTCCGAGGAACGAGGGTATTTAGAGCATAGACCCACCACGCTGCTCCACTGCGGATTGGCACTAGTGGATGGCCTCTATTTCTTTTTTTAAATGACAAGTTAATTGGTCTGTATCCAGAGTAATACTTTGGAATGATTCTGTTATTTATGGTTGTGATTTAGCCTCCTTTGTTGGATATTTAAATTTTGAATGATGATTCTTATACATATATTAATATTCTACATTTAAATTAAACGTTATAAATAACTTCTACTCTTAATTCACACACTCCGTATATAAATCTTGCTGAAATTTTCAATCGTTAATACAATACTCACATCTCGTAGTAGATGACACTGGATATACCTTTCAATAATATTAATTTTTGCCATAATACACCGCCGTTTATTAAAAGCTCACGTAAAATTTTTTTCTATGTAATAAGTTTTTAGGAATTTCGCGCTAGGTGGCGTAGGAAGTGACATTTCTATATTATTTGGTCTTTGACCAGATTCCCATTAGTCAGGATGTGTTGCTCATTGAGGTTTCTGATTTAAATATAGAAATATTTATATACCGAATCCTAAATCTTTAAAAGCTTCCTAAACTTTGTGTTTAATTACATCGTCGCTTCAACCGATGGACGTCCACTGCTGGACATAGGTATCACGTAATGATGTCCACAAGGCTCGTTCTTGCGCCGCCTGGATCCAGAGGCTACCGGCGACCCTCTTTATGTCGTCGCTGCACCTTGTGGGGGGTCTCCCTACGCTGCGCCTCCCGGTGCAGGGTCGCCACTCCAGCACCTTCGGGCCCCAACTCTTCGGATTTAAATACATATAATCAAGTAAATACTTCAGATATAAGTTAATACTTATAAAATAATCTTAAAGATATTTGATCGTCCCTTTGTAACAAAGAAAAAGAACAATAATGTTATGATGTACGATCATATAGAGCAGCGGGCGGGGAACTTTTTTAATTATTACCCCAAAATATTTTTTGTGTAAGTAGACATTACCCCATGGCAAAGAGCAAAAAAAAACTAAAACGCTTCTTTTCAGCATCTTTCATAGCCACCATGATAATTTTGAAACGAAAACAATAACTTAATTTAAATATCATATATTCAATTTATCGATGTAATACCTAATAATACATAACAGTAATAATAGTTGCATGTTCGACTACAGACATGAGTCCTGGGTTCGAATCCCGGGTCGGGCCAATTCAAAAATCAATATTCAGTTTTCTATTAAGATTTTCTCAATATTTGCCCGAAGTTGGGAAGCTGGCGGTGTGATCCACCCCCATGATTTGGAGAGCACGTTAAGCTGTCGTTTCTGCGCCTAATCTCTCTCCGGTCGTGTCGGATTCCCGTCACATCGGACTATGAGGTGTATGGTGGGTCTAAGCCTTAAAAACCCTCTCTCTTCTATGAGTGACGAGGCCTGTGCCCAGCAGTGGGACGTTATATAGAGTCATAATAAGGTTTATATAAACTTATATTATTACTTAGGTTTCTCAAATATTGTGATCTGTTTTGACTGCCTTAATAATAAATAAACTCCGAGTTTGAATATTGTCATAGGCAGCTGTTGAGTCTAATGTTGAATGTTATGTACTCGGGGTAAATTAACCTTTTTGTACGGCGTTTTAATTAACGCAAATTACTTTTGGGAATATGAAAGACCCGGTTGTTGGTATTTAACCTAAATATACCTTAATCTATGTAAAAAATTAAGTAACACATACATTTCAATAATAACGCTATCTCCATTACATTACAACGTGATTATTTATCCTATCTTTGATATTATTGTACAGTAATTGTTTTAAACTTATATTTTCGTGATTTATTAACATATCGACAACTGAGACATTGACAATTGAGAAATAACTATAGCATCAAAACGGTCTTCACTCCCTTACAAAGGATAATAAACATGGTAAGATCTCCGAAGGATCGTTTACCATATCAATGTCCGGGCGTTTACAAAATTGACTGCAGCTGTGGAAGCTCTTATATTGGGCAAACGAAGCGTTCCATAGCAACTCGTGTGTCAGAACACATAAATGCTGTCAAGCACAACGACATACAAAAATCTGCGATCGCGGAGCACATTTTGCAGCAGGGAACTCAACACTGGATAGAACTTCATAGCCCGAAAGTTCTTTCCACGGACCGCCATTATATGCCGAGATTAGTTCGCGAGGCCATTGAAATTAAAAAATATCCTAATTTCAATCGTGAAGATGGTTTTAAGCTGGCTGATACGTGGAATCCAGTGGTGAAGCTATGCCAAATGAACAAACGACGCAATTTTTCAAAATTAAAACGTGACGTTGTGAGTGTAGTATGCCGACAAATGGATGTGGGTGCCGTGAAAAATAAAAGGATCAGACGTAGGGTAGACAGATTCTGCCCTTGACAGCTTGACACAACCGACCACAGCAGTAACGTCGTGACCACGATCCATGCAACTGGGTCGAAATATCGGCAAAATTAAAAATTAAAAATCGCCATCGTGATATGTACCCGTTCAAATAGTCAATATATTATTGTACAGCTTATATATTGTAATATTAATAGATATATCATGTAGATAAGTACGGGTGTATGTTTATCTATTGTGGTAGGTTTAATTTTTATTAATAATAATTAGACATTTTTGTACCTGTAACGGATTTCATGTAATACTTATGTGCAAGGGGATCCGTAAGAGACAAGTTGTCATCTGTACACCCAATATCGTTTAAGTTTGTTTGACCAGTTCTGGTGTATAAAAACATAAATGAAATAGTTTTTTGTGTCTTGTAAACAAGATGTAACTGTCTACTAGCTGCTTACGGTCACATCATCCAGCATTGAAGTCACATGACTGCAATGACTTCCTCCAAAACCAATGAAATACCGATCTCGATTAACGCGTTTTGCGCCACCATAAATAGTTTTTGGGACCACATTTAAATGTATACAGACAATGTCACGTGGATCAGCTAGTTTTATAATAAATTATTCAAATCAACCTCATTGGTCTAGTGGTTAGCATGTTCGACTGCAGAGATGATGTCCTAGGTGCCTCGGAAGGCACGTTAAGCCGTCGGTCTTGCGCCTGATCTCTCTCCGGTCGTATCGAATTGCCGTCATGTCGGACTATGAGTGGGAAGGACTAGCCAGTGCACTCGTGTACTATGCTTGCCAACCCGCAGAGGAGCTGCGTGGTGGGTCTATGCTCTAAAAACCCTCCCTCCTATGAGTGAGGAGGCTTGTGCCCAGTAGTATTATCTTAGCTGATTACGATTTACGGAAAATCTTAGTAAGCGTCTACGTTTTTGTATTTTGTACGTATTTGCTAATTAAAACAACGTGGTTTTGTAAAATACATATGATACATTTAGTATAAACTTATCTGTATAAGAAGGAGATGCTTATTCTAAGTGTAATCAGATGGAAGAGGAAGAACGAAAAGGCAATAGTTTGGTTTTGGAATTGATGTAAAGATGTCACAGAGAAATATTGGTTAACGAAAAGAAGTAATTACGAATATTTAACTTAATGAGAACTGAAAATAAAGAGAGTTCAAGCAAATATTCCATTTAAACAATCTCGTCTTTTAGTACATTATTATTACAATAATGTCTTATGTTAACCTTGCGAATCAACCGTCTGAAAAAGTGATATATTGCTGAAATTCGCAAGACGACCCAAATATATTACCACTGCTGCTAAGATAACACCAAACTATAGTTATTTATACGTATTTAGGCAGGGAAACCACAAACGGCTAGACCTACAATTTCACAGCTGTGACTCGGAGACCAACCAACTGACTCTCGTTATGACCGTCCAGATAAATTGAACCTTATTTATATTAAAATAAGGCTATACAACAGATCAAATACACTGGTAAATTTAACCATAATGGCTTAGGACGGTCATGTTATAGCAAGTGGTTTATATAAGTGACTTAACATTGAAAAAGGACATCTTATTTGTACGAACTTTTACAATCGATAGCCAAACGTGAAGATATATTATGTGATAGGATAAATAAGAGTCTGTATTCTATGCCCATAAAAAGTTTTTGAATTGCGTATAGAAACGAATTGTTATTTGTTACTTACGCACTTTAATTCAATCGTCTCGACCGGGGAATGATCGAGTTCACTTAATAACAAGTAATATAAAAAAATAAAGACAATTACTATGCCTTTTAACACAAACTTCTTATGTCGTTTCATAAAAAGAAACTTTTATGCAAGTTATGTGAAATTTCAATAAATGGCTTTGTAAAATTTTACGCAAAATTTAATAAATGGTGTAATATTTCAAAACACTGTATTAAATCCAGTTTCATACGCTACAAGCTAAAAAAATATACATTTAAACATGGTTAGATGAATAAAAGTGTATTATAACTATTGGAAGCTAAAACAAGATATCTAGGAAACATTTGTGTTTTTGTATGTATGTATGTTTGTAACGTATTCATACAAACTACTCGACCGATTACAATTTTTTTTCACCATTAGAAAGCTGCATCGCTAAGAAAAATGCATTAATGCAACCTTGGGGGTGAAACAAAATATCTGTTATCTATTATAAATAAAAAATGTTTTACAATATTATAGAACGTATTAATATCTAAGAAAAACTCCATAATACCATACGTCCAAAAATGAAAAAAAGTGCCGACAATAATCAAATTATATTATTCATTCCTCTGTATTAATTTTTTATCCTATGAAATACTTTTTCATTTATTAAAATCGGATATTCCATTCAAAAGTTAAAATTAATTGAAAATAGTCAAACTAAAGAATATTGATAAAAAATATTAGTTAGATGTATGTATTCGTTGTAAAGTAAAACCTGTATATTGATTAGATTATGAATGTGTGTATCTAATAGTCTGAAAGGAAGTAATTAAAAACTAAGTGAAATATAACTTTTATGTTCACGAATATGTTCTATAGTCCAAATTAGTAGACTTTTCACTGCCACGAGATCGGTATCTACGCGGGGGAAACCGCGGTGCATTGCTAGTATTAAAAATAAGATATTTTAACTAATCTCTAACAAAATATTCCTTATACAAGTAGATTTTACAAACTCTTTTGAATCATCCAGTTTGTCTGTTGACGATGAATCTACCAGCGATTTGGAATGTTCATTCTATTGAAACAATAACGGCAAGAAATTGAGTAACTCTTTGAATATTAATTTTTAAGTAACAATAACGATAAAAAATAGATAAATAGATAGATTATCCTTTATTGTACACCGTTAATATATATTTGTATTTCTAAAGACACACAACTAAAGATGAACGAGTACCTATACATTTCTTCCGGGAAGCCTTTGGGCGAATGGAAATCGTAGTGTTAAACACGGTAGGAGGTCTACATTAATATACAAATACATACATTATATTCACATATATCACATATTTTACATATGAAATTATTGTGTTCACGCCGACCGTGACCCTGGCGTGGACCCGACCCTGGACCCGGCCCATAAAGGTTCAGGTCGAGTCGGTCGGTCGAGCGAGACAGCTGGAGGAGAATGTTATGGTGAGAATCCACCTAGGCGTCAAACAGATATAAGTGAATTGTACACCTGCCTGGTCTCCCGGCGCCGATCCCCTCGACGGCGACGAGCCCCGGCAGATGAATGATCACGTGAATGTGTATTTGTATGTGTGTATTGTGGAATGTGTCTGTAACCTGCCAAGGCGTCCAAAGCTGCTGTAGGCGACGCCGGTTCTCTGTTCTACTCCAAAATCCATACAGGGAAGTCCAACTGCGGCCACCGCGTGATCGGAAATAACCGCGCTATGACCCGCCGCAATTCTTCGAGGGCTATGATATGGGCCTATAAAACGCGAAGAACTGTTTCACTAGCCGCACAAACTGATCAACGCGTAGAATTACCGCACTTTCCCGACAAAATCATATATAATCACGAAGCGGGCTAATTCTGCCGCGTCATCATACGCATCTAGAGTTGACAATTCGATCTCGACTTCTGTACTACAGATAACCTATAAACTATATTGCTCCATGATAATGGAACTGCAGAGGGGGCGCCCTCTCGTGTCGTATACGGACGCCTCCCGATAACCAGTGCATTAGTACGTCGGAAAGCTTGCAGATGGCGCGAGTATGCCGCTTCCCAGGTACCATGACTTCGCGCCAGTTGGCGCGAACATATTGGAACAAAGGGATCTTATTGTTTTTACTTTTAGTTCTTCCTCACTTTTCAGTTCCAATTTTTCTTGTATAAACCAAGGTTTTTTTATGGATAAAGTTTTTAGTGAAGTAAAATATAAACAAAAGAAATTTGTTATGAGAAATGTGGGCTCGATGTCATTAATAATTTACGCATTTCGTGAATTGTAAAGGATAATGTTCTCCATATTATTGCAAAGATTTCATTGTTGGGATTCAATTTCGATTCAATCACCGTCTGTTTTCATATCGGCGAGCCGTCATTTCATATCAGATCGAAACGCTATTAACATGTCGGTGGCAGAAGTCACTGCGGAAACGATTTTAATTATTTTAAAGCTATCAGTAATCTATAAATACCTGAGATGGAAATCCGATGATTTTTTACTCTGTTGATATGATGACTAAGACAAGCGAATAATAATAATATTGTACTCCTAATTAAATTTAGTAAAAGAAGATGTAGTGACTAATATTGAGAAAGATATGGTTACATGACAAGATACTGACGAAAAGGATTTATGAGTCAAGAGTGAATGCAAAAGTTGGAAGAGGAAGACCGAGGCGAACGTTCCTGGACCAAATATAGGACATTTTAAATAAGGGTCAGGTCAAGAGTACTCTAAACCGACGAACTTGTATGAAAGGTTTAATGAGGATGAAAAAAGCGAAGGAGATATGCAAGGATCGTGGCAAGTGGAAGGACGTAGTCTCTGCCTACCCCTAAGAGAATGAGGCGTGATGCTATGTTTGTATGTATTAAATTTAGTCCGCAGTAGCTAATGTCTTATAAAAATACTTTTATTTATTTCTAGATTAATCTGGATTTTTCCGAAGTTGGGAAGTTGGTGGTGTGCTCAACCTCTTTGCCTCGGAGAGCACGTTAAATCGTGTCGGATTGTCGTCATCGATCGGACTATGAGATTGAAGGAAGAGAGAGTGCACTTGTATTCGCGCATACACTTGTGTACTATAATATCTCCTGGGCGAAAGACTGAAAGATTCTGTATGAGATTGGCCACTGTCAATGAAATTCGGTCAGGAGAAGATTATTATTAATGATAGATTTAGTAGTCTTCTCTTCCCATGCAAGTGAGCGATGTACGTATATGCATGTGTCTTTTATGTTAGACTATAGATAGTTGGGTGACAACACTGATAGTTCAGAAATGTTGTGAGTTATTGAGTAATATAGTGGCAACACTTAAAAATACCAAAAATCATGGTTTAATATTAAGAAATGTTGTTCAACACGAGGTAAGTTTAACAAGCGAAACAATTTTATGGGCATAGTAGTGTAGTAGTTTTAAAAGAGAAATTAGTGTTAAATTGTATAAATTCAAATAGTGAAGTGCTTATTCTTGAAAGTTGTGTATATTTAAATAGTGAAGAGAGTAAAAGTTGGTAGCGCTTGTGTGCTGGCATGTGTATGAGCATTCGTGTGGATGTGTCATGTGTGTGCTTGTATTTATATGGTTTAGTTGTTATAAATAATCGTACTAGCTTATCCTGCATAGAATTATAGTGTATATACACAGGTTAGCTTGTGACTGTAATATCAGATGATGGTAAGTGAAGACACAGTCTAAGAGGAAGCGCACTCATCTGGTAATAAGTAATTTACTTTTATGTTTTTTGTTTTGAAGTGCAAATTCTTTATGCCCATGAGCATTAAATTTTTACGGATGAAAAGCGTGATTAGCGTCACGAAGATGTGCAGATGTGTGTTATGTTATGTTATGCGTATTCGTTTGAAGGTTAGGTAGTTTTAATATTTACAAATAACACGTGGTTTTTTAATTGGCTACTAGTCATTTGAGATTTCAATAAATTATTTGTATTTATACTTCGACACACTTATTATTTTCCTCCTTCTCTGGTCATCTCTCACTGCTGAGCATTGTGATGTTCCCGACGAACCAAGCTCTGCCATCTTTACCGATCGGTAGCGATGTGGATGGCCTGACTGGCTTTGGTATCCAGCTGTTCCGTTACCTGATTGGACGATCGCTTCTGACTTCGGCCTCTGGGTCTTTTGCTTACCATCTTTCCGGTCAATATAAGTTTCTCTAGGTTATTTTCTCGGCCTTCGCGCGATGTGCCCAAAGAACTGTAGAATGCGCTTTAGACATATCGCGGAAAGCCTTTGAGTTACCTTTAGCTCTTCCAAGAAGGAAACATTCGTCCTGTGTACAGTCCAGAAGTATCCGCAACTACCCGTCGTCTATCAGTCGCTTTGAGTGTCCAAGCTTCTGAGCTATACAGAAAAATCAAGATGACCAGATTCCTGACAATGTATATTTTTGTCCTTCTTAATATGTTCCGGTTCTTCCAAATCTTCTCTAGCTGACTCATTGCGGACTTCGCTATACCTATGCGTCGTCTGATTTCAAGGTACGACCCACCCCTGTTCGATATTGCTGAACCCAGGTATATAAATTTATTAACCATGTCGTATTCGGTCAGCATAGGCACACTATGTGATGAATCGGATCTATCCACGATCATGATTTTAGTTTTAGCTTTACTGATTTTGAGGCCCATCTCCAAGCTGTTTCTAGACGGTGTAGAAGCTCTGCTTTTCTGTCACTGTTGCTGTCAATAGGGTAATGTCATCCGCATAGCGAAAATTGGAGATCCACGTGCCACCAATCGTTATACCACCCTCCCATCCATCCAGCGTCTTGCGCATAATATATTCCCCATAGATGTTGAATAGAATGGGAGATATGACGTAACCCTGGCACACTCCTCGCTCAAATTTGAATGACTGAGTTTTTTTTAATATACTATAATATATGAAACTGAGTTATTATTTTAATGAAAATTAAATTCATTAAATTCCTAACATGTCTTTTTTCCCTCCATCTAAGTCTAGGAAAACTTTTAAATTTGTATAAATAAATAAAACTT
Organism: Elymnias hypermnestra; assembly: GCA_015832385.1. Lineage (NCBI taxonomy): Eukaryota > Metazoa > Arthropoda > Insecta > Lepidoptera > Nymphalidae > Elymnias > Elymnias hypermnestra. The sequence continues at coordinate 693,008 of JACTOM010000868.1, read as the reverse complement.
AAAAATTAGTTTGCCAAAGAAGTTTCACTTCTGACATGTGTACTTTGTATGCACGAACTTTTTATAACTTTTTAGTGTTGACAGGTTAGCGTTAGGTAGCGCAGGTAATTTCCCTTCTATTTAACTGTAACCTCTAACGTTTTCTTTATAATCATTAGAAAAGTAATCCGACCATTAAGTGGAAACTTATGGTGGTCTTTCTGTTATTCACTAACTACAGATTTTCATGTGATAGTGGTAAAAATGAGCAATTAAAAACCCATCTAATACGTGTGAAGTAAACAACTTCTTCCAATTTCTAAGACAACAAAAGTGTCACCGTCAAATTCGGGGATGTTATAAAGTAATTGTAAAGTTAATGAATATATTCTAAAGACAAGTCATTTCACTGAATTTGCTGGCAAGAGGTCATTAGACATAATTTCCTAGATACAAAGCAACTTGGCAAATTACTTTGCGACTTACCCCTTTATGCTATAGCGAGAATGAGTAAGGAAGATGGTACAATGGTAAAAATTGTTCCAACTCATCCACTGAAGTTCAAAATGGATGATATTTATGTAATACCAGTTCACTCGCGCATATTTGCGTATACTTAAATATGGGACTTTAAATACGTCTACAATACTTATTTAATATAGTTAACATCAGAATTAATACGCTTTCGATCTCTCATTTTTAAAAAGAAGTGTGTCCTATCACCAAAGTCGAAAGATATCCAGCAAAATTACTTTTTTTTTTTTTTTTTTTTTTTTTTTTTATTTTTATTTATTTTCTTTACTTTTATTTATTAATCAATAATATCAGTTGAGTAGTTTCGGATTTCATTGCTACTAAAAACTGTGTCAGAAAAATGTTTGTCTTTATGTGACCAAGTTAGCGCTCTGCGATCTTAAACTGTCTCATCACTTACCATCAGGTAAGACCTCCGTCAAACGCTCTCTGTCAAGCCATCAAAATACCTTAATATTAAATATTAAAAAGCCAATATATGTATACTTATTTGTAACTTGGTGCATCATCAACTTTACAGTACTTCCGCAATATTTATCTCGGGTTAGTTATTAGCTCTTTCGTTCCTTTCATGTGTTTTAATAAAATGTGTTAATTTAAATCTTCATTAATGATATTTGACTTGGAATTGTTTGAGAACAAATGAAACGTTTACTCGTTTTTCATGTATAGAGAATTTAAATTTGCATGAATTATTTCAAATATGTTGATATAAAGTTAATTTGTTATTATACAAGGTAGAAGCCATAAGAAATAAATTGATTCTTGCCAGGTTAGATCTCTTAGTCTGTATTCTCACTTACCATCAGTTGGGATTACCGTCTTGCACTAACTACTAACTTAAGATAAGGTAACTAGCAGCCCATTAACGGGCACAAACCCCTCTCACTCATAGGAGACAGCCAAGAACCACCAAACGAGTTTGCAGGCTTTCTTCTCATCGAAAAGTACAATGATGGATTGAAAATAACAACCAAGCACGTAACTTTCATTTTATAAAACTTAACGTTATTTGCCTAAGATTCGAAACCGCGATTACTTTAAATGAAAATTCACACGTGTCATCACTAAGCCATCATGTCTTTTAGGCCATCATAAAACGTTAACTTATCATTCTCATTAAAACTTTTATAAGTTCGTCAGCTTAGAGTACTCTTGACCTCGCCTTTATTTAAAATATCCAGGATTTGGTCCAGGAATGTTCGCCTTGGTCTTCTCCTTCCAACTTTCCCATTCGACCTTGACTCATAAATCCTTTTTGTCAGTCTTCATACGTAAGTGTTGGCACTAACACTCCTCCATGCGCAACCAGTCTGACCCTTTGAGATAGCATGTGGCTATTTATAAAGGCGTGCAGAGCACCATTCACCATATTTCCTACATTCACTCTCTTGTCAATATCACTTTCACACGTTCCGTCTTTCATAAATTAAGATTCTAAGTATGCAAATTCCTTCACATCTTTCACTTGTTTCCTATATATCAAAATATTGCAATTCATCCTACATCCATAAGAATTGTAAACTAAACCCTAAGGTTAGTTTTAAAATTTTATAAAATGGTTCCATTTTAAATAAAGGAAACAGCAAATGCAGTTTACCCTGGCCGAGCTGGTTTCCGGTCATTTTATATGTTAATTCTGCAACGTCTAGAAGTTAAGGTAGAAATACACTGATAAATAAACAAGCGCGAAATCAATTTTATTTTACACTTTATTATACATATAGGATAGAACAATACAAAAACGAATAAATATGTGTAATCGTATAAAATATTTACTTTGTTGTCATTTTTAAATTATGTGGCTTATAGAATATTCTAGTTTATAACGAAGAACAAACAACAAATATATCCAGGGTATTTTAATTATGTACCTTTCTTTTTTATGTCCAAATAAAGAAAGTTAATTAGATTTAATATTATTATTTACCGGTACATACCACAATTGTATGTGTTTTTAGATGATTTGTCGAATATATAAGAATAAAAGTCCTTGCGTACAAAGTACACATGTGAGAAGTGAAACTTCTTAGGCAAACTAATTTTTAAATTTTGTTTATATTTATACAAATCTAAAACTTTAGATTTCCATGACTTACAGGAAGGATAAAAGGAAGATATGTTACAATTTTAATGAATTTAATTGTCATTAAAATATTAAGTGTCCGAAATTAATACAAATAATTTATTAAAATCTCAAATGACGAATTGTAAATACAATACCACGTGTTTTTTGTCAATATTAGAAATAATTATTTAAATTTTGTTTTTAAATTTATGAAACATTTTTATTTTATATTTTATAAAAATTTGTATATTACATTATTAACTGATGAGAAACAAATTAAAATACAACATGTTATTTGTAAATATTAAAACTACCAAACCTTCAAACGAATTAGCATAAAAATCTTTATGACGCTAATCACGCGTTTCATCCGTAAAAAAAATACCCTCATGCGCCTAAAGCAGTGTCACTTCAATAATATATGTTTAAATGTACTATGATCATTACCTCATTGGTGAGGTCCTGGCTTCGAGCCCGGGGAGGGTGAATCTAAATACTGATAATGAGTTTTCTGTTTTTAAATTCTCAGTAATTTCACGAAGTTGGGTAGTTGGCGGTGTGCTCCACCTCCGTGCCTCGGAGCACGTTAAGCCGTCGGTCTTGTGCCTGATCTCTCTCCAGTAGTGTTGTATTGCCGTCCCATCCCACTATGAGAGTGAAGGAAAAGAGAGTGCACTTGTGTTACCGCATAAATTTATATACTATGCCTGCCCACACGTACTGGAACAGCGTGGTGAGTTTATCCTCTAAAACCCTTTATGAATGAAAAGGCATGTGTCCAGCAGCGGGACGTTAAAGGATTGCTATTTAATTTTGACATGCTTGAAATAGGGTAGTTTTCAGTTGATGATTGGGGATGGTTTATTCTTTTATAATCTCAGATCACGTTACGAGGTAAATATTATTATACAATTGTTAAAATCGTGAATTAGTGTATATTGTGAAGAATTCTTAACGTAATAAGTGAATAAAATACAAGTAATAGTCTTCGTAATTGTACCTAATATATACATCTAAACATTACAATTTATCAAAGATAAAATAAATACCAATTTAAACTTTACTATTAGGTAGTTCGGCTTTACCATTACTAAAAATTTCGTTTTAGTAACTCTTTCAGAGGTTTTTGTTCGACGGTTTTATTTGCGAGTCTAGTTTCAGCTTAAAGTATGAGATTGAAACCCTGCATCGGATTCCGTTAGTGTAGACGATTTACCGGTAATGTTATTGTCTCGCGTAATGGGAAACTGTACAGAATCGATTTCAAGACAATGCCATTTTATAGATACTTTGGAATATCTGTAGGTATTACGTGCTTTACCTCCTTGCTGGTTGTTACCCGTGGCGTCACTCACGTAGTTTGCATTATTATTTATAATTAGTGTAAATATTACATAATAAGCATGTCTTACAGGTGGAGGAAATTACATTTCTTTGGCTTATATTGTGTTGAATACATTTTTAAATTCGTAACATCATTTACGTAGAATGTCCGACAGTACTAGTTTTAAAAATACCCTACAGGTTTTCAAAAAATCTTGATTTCAAGAATTTTTAAAATCGCTCCAGTAATTTTTAGCTTGATAAAAAAACAGTATAGGTATATCGGTGGGTATCATTGGTATTCTTGAAATATGAGCTAACTCACCAGTCACAGGCCCAGTTATGAGAGTCGCTACAATTTTCTTTAGATTGACATTTTAAAATTCGTTGTATCTTTTGAATGGAATGTCCATTTTAATAATTTAAAAAGTATTTTACAGGTATTCAAACGGTCTTTGATAATAGAATAAGTATTAAAATAGAGGTATGAATAATATGGTTTGATTATTGTCGGCACTTTTATTAACTTTTAAATTTTAAAAAAGATATTATAGTCGCATAACTACTGTTGTTGTACTTATTCTATTTCAGACTTTTTTGTAGTTATTAATACCTGCCTATCTTTTACAATATTACAATATTGTAAAACAGTTTTTTGTTCTATCATCAATAGTTTTCCCAGCGTACGCGATGACAGATTTTTGTGACCAACTTTTACACACCTTGGGTTACTTGGTTGGTTAATGCATTTTTATTAGGGATCCCTATTTTTTTAGAAAGTAATATAGCTTATGTCGCTCAGTGAAAATGCAGCTTTCAAATGGTGAAACAGTTTTTAAAATCAGTCCAGTAGTTTTTGTGTGAAGGTTACAAAATTCTATAGGTTCTTGCTTTATATAATAACAATTTATTTTTAAATACAAAAATGTATTACAAGTATATTGAATTACCATGGAAACATTTATTTATAATAAGGAAAAACTTTGATAAATTAAATTTTATCCTGAGCTCAGGAAATCTAAAGGCTTAGAGTCAGGGGAATTACAGAGCGGCCTTTTGTTAAAGATAAGATAAATATAAGAATAGAACAAAGAAACCGTCACTTACTAAAATTTTATGTAAATTTTTTACTTTAATAATTGAAGAATATTTTTGCATAAGAGTAACTGTAATTAGGATAATATTATACTTATGTGATGATGTATTAAGATTTATTTTTAATTGTAATATATTTGCGTAGCACTTATAAATTTCTATTTATAATCATATTTTTGGTTGTATTTGCGTACTTATATATATATTTTATGTACTTGCTTTTTGGTTTTACTTTGTTTTTTCTTTATTGTCGCGCCAGCTACTTTCTGTCATTAACAGTTGCCGGTATCCAACGGTTCTCTATGATTGCTTATACAATAAGACCGCCTTTGTTGTGGTTTCTTAGTTTTTACATAAGCATTAAGGAACGATATTACAGAAAAATATATGTAAGTTTTCCTATAATTTCGTTCAGTTTTCAAGTATTAATCGTTGTTTTTTATGATTTTTATTTTATTTTCCAACATCTGGTTGACTCTCACGGCTACTTACCAGTGCAGAGTAGCCGCGAGAGCCAGAGGGGAATTACCAGACGCTCACGAAGTAAGGAGGGTCAGGGTTCTAGCTAACAGAGTCTTGGCCCAAAGCTGGAAGGAGGATCTCGGGTCCCCAGTGGCGGGCGTGACCATAGTAGAGACGATCCGCCCTCATCTTTACAAGTGGCTGGGCAGGGAGCACGGATTGCTCTCCTACAGATTGGTGCAGGTGCTTACCAGTCATGGTTGCTTCGACAAATGCCTATACTGTTGGTTGTGAGCTGTCGGCCAGATGTCACGAGTGTGGTGCCTTGTCAGACACAGCCCACCACACTGTGGCATAATGTCCTGCCTGAGGTTCTCAGCCACTCATTATGACGTCGCTGATCGGCACAGATCCCTCACTGACTAGTATTATAGGTGCAATACGCATCAGTGAGCAGGCCTGGAGAGCGGTTGCCTCCTTTTGCGAGATTGTTGTTTCGCTTAAGGATGCAAGTTACAGGGGGAGGGTGAATGACGCTAAGGCACTTCGGCCCCGACGAAGAGGAGTAGGAAACAGGAGGAGGAGGCTTATACAATTCCTCCACCTGTAGAAAATTTGTAAGCCGGCTACAACCAAGGGGCCAGATAGGAATGCCTCAACGAACCTCTGGCTCCTCACTCATGGTTGACGACGGTCCCGCTGGGTTTTAGTGGGTATTGCGAGTTCTTCCCCCTTGCGGAGTCCCACACTCCCGACCCCATAGTTGGGGTGCGTAAATGCATTTCCCAGCGACAAAAAAAAGTCTGACCGAGAAAGAAACAAACCATTTCAAAACGTATAGTTTTATTGTAACCGTGATTATTTTAGCAAGTTGAACTCTTTAATTAAATTTTTAAAATAATTCTGTATATATAATCTCTATATATAAATAATGTTGAAATGTCTGTTTATATTACTATTTGTGAAAGAAGCGTTTGTTGTGTTTCTTTTACTCTCTTTTTCGTAATGTCTAATTATGATTATAGAATAACAAAAAAATCTAAGCGTGTAAATAATATCGGATTGAGCCACATTAACGTGTTGCTGTGTTTATATAATTTTTAATAGTTATGTTCAATAGTCTATTATATACTTTTCAATGTATTTGAATTAAACGGATTAGTTTTAAATAAAAGTTTGGTTAATGATGAGAAATTCGTTTGCTTTGCATTGCACTTGAAAATGAAGTGAGTAAAAACTCAAGTTGACATTTTATTGAGCTGAAAAAAAAATTAAAATCTCCTTACAAAAAGCCTAGTACTCAGAGCGAGGTTCAAAGCGAATTCGAAAAAAATTAATCCAATCTTTCCGGAGCTGTATTCTTTCTTTATATGTTTGAAACGGGAACATTTCTTTTCAAGCAAAGGAAAGTTATTTTTATTTAAATAAACTTGTACACATTCTCGTCTTTGTTACAAATATTTTTTTTTATAAATATCTTTGTTTCTTTTATTTATTCGGGTTACACGTGACTGAATGTGTTATTACTTGAAACCGGATATTTTACGTTGCTATTTTTTTCATTTTAATATAGGAAAGACGATGTTTTAGTTAGCTATGCTATGAGTTTCTATGCCATACTTTGGGCTTAGATATATATATATATGTCGGAGTGCAAGAGTCTGTGGATCGCTGGTCCGTGTGAATAGTCTGTGGAACGCTGGCGCCATCTTTGTATCGGCGTGGGGGCAGAGTCAATAAGTGGCAGTCCGGCCCGCCTCTCGGCAGTTCTCGAGCGGCAGTCGGCCGGAGTGGTCGNAGTCAATAAGTGGCAGTCCGGCCCGTCTCTCGGCAGTTCTCGAGTGGCGATCCGCCGGAGTGGTCGACTATTGAGACTGTCGCGTTCCTAGTTATTATTGTTAATGAGTTTGTGTAAATTGATATCGGGAACATTAAGTGCTTGAATATTGTAATCCGAGTTAATTAATAAAGTGTTTGATTGCACCAACATTACACACGAACGCCCACAGAATAAGATTTTAAATAATAGATCCCATTAGTGACGATGTTGGCAGAGAGCCTTACGCCCCTGTGCTTTATGCGTCTCCGTTCCTCCTCTCCTCCGTCCGTCTCCTGTTATTCTCCGACATATATATGTCGGAGAATAAGAGAGAAAAGAAACATAAAGAATTGGGGCGTAGGGTTCTTCGCCGACATCGCCATTAATGGCATCCATAATTTCCGTGGCGTTCGTGGGTAATGTTCGTGGAATCAAAAACTTAATTAATTAACTCAGATTATAATGTTCAATCACTTAATGTTCCCGATATCAATTAACACAAACTCATTAATAATAATAGCTAGGAATGCGACAATAAATATATGTTTCACGGTTTCATCGCCGCAGTGGTGCGAGTACTCGCTTTGCTGGCAGAGATCCCGGGTTCGATCCTCGCTAGGACGAATTTAGAAAATTCTATTTTCTAATTTGTCCAAACACGTATCGCCAAACAAAGAGATTTGTGTTTCGGTTCGATGCTGTGTAGAAACCATAAGAGGTATAATCGCCTCTTACCAGATTAGCGCGCTTCCATCTTAGACTGTATCATCACTTTGCATCGGATCACAGTCAAGCGCTAAAAGTGCCAGCAATAAAAAGATGTATATTCAATTAATGAAACCTTAAATTAATTGAAATATTATTGTGCTGTATGAGACAAGAGCAGTTTTCCCAAATCTCTGTAAAGTGTAATGCTATCCCTAATGACTAATTTGGGAGCAAAGTTGAACCCTGAACACTTTAATAAAACAATGAAATACACTTAGCGTAAGAGATTAGGCTTGCATAAAATATTGTGCTTGAAACTATGTATTACTTACAATACTAAAATATTTTGAAATTTGTGAATAATAACATTTTTGTTTAATGTACAAGATATTAAAATTAATATTTAGTATAGCAAAAAAAATTCCCGCTACAGATAGTAACTGAGGAATAGTTTAGTGTTAAAAATATTGATCATTCAAGTAAATGCCTTTGCATATTTAACATAATATGTACAATATATAAGTTACACTATTAACAGATTCAATACAATGGATAACTTTAAAACATCTTCTGCTTGCCTTAAAATTGCAGCACAGACTGCCAGTAGAAACGTAGATTAACAAAGCTTTTAGCATTTAGAAGCAGATAAGTGATATTTACATCTAAACAAAGTAGTGAGTCTATAAAAAAGATTAAAATTCACTCTAAATCAAGCTCAAAACAAGGTAGAAAACACTAAATAGCGAGTTTTGCAAGAAACTAAACCGTCAATAGCATAACGATGAAATGAAATTACAGCATGGGTTATCAGTTTCAAAGTATTCATGAAGTAGAAGGCTTTTGAACACGCAAGAAGTAAGGTATATCACAAAAAGACCGCTCCAACTTGCTCATAGAAAGGGGGTAATTCTATTTTGCAATTCGCAGCTCGCGGGGAGTTCTAATTAGACACGGTAACACTACTGAAGTGTTAATTGAATCAAATTGCACTACCTTGAGTAGGGATGCCAAGAATGAGGTATTTTGTAGGAAATGTCCATAAAATATAAAAATATTGTTCTTCATTTTGTCACCTGGATTTGAATCCGTAGGAGTATGGGTGAAATTATAAATCTTCATTACGAAAGAGATAACTTTGCTCTATTGCTGAAGGAGGCCTAGGCCCGCGACGTAGATAGATAATATGTTTTATTGAATACTACTTAAAAATATATATATATATATATATATAAATACTCAGTTTTAGGTACTCTCAGTGTGCATTTGGGCAGTCTTATCGCTCATTAGCGATCTCTTGCAGACATCCCTGGCGTTAGGGAAACCAAAAAAAAAGGACAGAGGTATTCACACGAATTATATGAATATTATTGACTAAAACTAAAATAACTTGTAGTAAGTGAAACTGTCTTACTCTTTATATGTCTATACTCTTGAGATTATTCGTAATATTGATGGGAAATTAATGGCTATTTCATTTATTTACTAATTTTATGTTGTCGTCTGGGAGCTTCTGATTTCATAAGAATGTGGGAAAAACTATAAATCTAAATTATTTTGTTAAATTTCAAGCTAATTCTGAGTACTATCTTAGATCCCATGATTAATTATTGAGTTACGTGGTCTACAATTATTTTCACTTTGATGATGAAATTCGTGTATGTCACAATTCGTGTTGATTGCATTCAAAGTCTTTAATTGATATAGGTGGAAATAAAATAATTTAGTTTTGTTTATAGCTGACATTTAAGTGATTGATAATAAATAGTAATGTAGTTTAAGGTGGTAGCGAGATAAACCTGAAAGAGGTATTAGCATAATAAAAATGACCAATTTCATAAACATATGTCCCGGGAATCGAATTCGGGACCACTGTTCGCGACATTTAGCCCGCAACATCAAAAATTCGTTAACTGAGAAAACATTATATTCCGTTTAGTTTTTGGGGACACCACTCGTGAAGTAAAACATCGCAAGGAAATCTGCATATCTCGGAAGTTCTGGGTCGTGTTCTGACAGCACGCTTTACAGCAGCGCGATGAATTTAAGCTCTAATCTCCCTCTTTTATATTAGGGACAGGATCCATGTAAAGCAAATTTACAAAATTTTCTTAGGTATTCGTTAAAGAATTATGTCCCATAAAATTGTCATAATTGGTCACAAGAATTCGCGTGCCAACAGACCGCACTCTTTCGTGGAACCGCGATGACGTCCGGCTCACTGCATCGTACCACTTGCCAATTTAGGATTTTGAAAACCCATTTTCGAACTATACTTATATTACATGTCTACATACTATCCTACTTACAAAGTTGTTTATTACTGAAGAAAAGTAATGGGCCTTAATTTGGTTGGAAATGTATGCTAAATTTATAAATACGAAAGTAACTCTTTGTCTTGTTGGTGTTCAGAAACATAGTAGTAGTAATTCAGGAGCTGATTTGAAGAATTAGTTAAATACTGTGATTTTACTTTGACTTCGAGTGAAGAGAATGATTATTTGAATTTGCCTATGATTTTGCATAGAGTATGTTGCATGTAGTATATTCACAACAGTAACTCTATTTACAATCTGGAGCATAAACCCATGATGCCTTATCGTGGATTTGACAATTCTGAATATTGGTCTCTAGAAATACAGGTTTTGTCACGATGATTTCCTTCAGCAAGAAACAATATAGATAATTTGAAGCAACAATTAGATATATTTTTTATAAAAGTGGAGTAATATGTGTTTATTTTTAGGATTCGTTTAAATTTTATTCACAAATCAACTTTATCTGTCCAATAAGTAATTACGGCTTCAGTGAGTATATATTCAATTCCTATGTAATTATATGTCTGATGTTTGACACCAATGGTCTGATTTTGTTAATTTCTTTTTTTACTACTGTATTTGTTCCGACTTAGGGGTTAATTATAATTTATAATAAGAATATTATTGAGAGATATCGTAAAATAAGAGTGTTGTTGTCTATTTAATTACATAAGCATCAAATACATGTCGCACTAAGTGAAGGCAGATGAAGTTAAACTGGTCAGCTAGTTGCGTTATAACAAAAACATATGCACACACACACACACACACACATGTTAAAACTTTAAAATACGCACTGCAACACAATCCTGTAGACGTGAAAATTATAAAATAAAAAGATAATAACGGCAAAACGTTTTTTTCTTTGAACATTTAAGGACGAAATGAAATTTCCGGTCTGAAAAGATTGGATAATTTTTTCCGGGTATCCTTTGATGTTTACGCCGTAGTTTTATTTCAAACAGTTGTGTAGTGTTTTCAGCTTTTTTTTACATAAGGTATATTTATTCAGTTCTATAAACATTTTACTAGTTTTACTGTGGAACGACAACATTTTAATCCTGAAAGTTTATTCTGTTAAAGCTCTTTGATCTCCGATATCAACATTCGTATAACCGAAACGTAGTTCTTACCTCATTATCTTCCAAAAGTCAGAATTTTCTTTACTTTTTGAGTTAAATGCAAGGGCAGCTTTAAACTTGTTTTAAACTTAAAAACTATTACTTATTAAGAAACAAACAATTTAAATTGAAATCGTAATACGCTGTGTGTTCAAAAAGTATCGCGAATTTTGTGTTTTTTCAAAAATTATTTATTTATTCATGAATATCTATTTTGTCCCCTTCAAAGTAATCCCCATGAGATATTATACACTTGTGCCAACGGTTTTTCCAATCTTCGAAGCACTTCAAAAAATCATTTTTTTTTATCTTGTTCAGCTCCTCCTTCGATGCCGTCTTTATCTCGTCAAGAGAAGAGTAACGTCGTCCTTTCATGGGCCTCTTCAGTTTAGGGAACAAGAAAAAGTCACAGGGGGCCAGATCTGGGGAATACGGTGGCTGCGGCATCATTAGTGTGTTGTTTTTGGCCAAAAAGTCGCGCACAAGCAACGATGTGTGAGCAGGGGCGTTATCGTGGTGCAAAAGCCAATTTTTGTTCTTCCACAAATCCGGGCGTTTCTGGCGGATTGCTTCGCGCAAATTGCGCATAACTTGCAGGTAATATTCCTTATTGACCGTTCTTCCCTGTGGCAAGAACTCATGATGCACCACGCCCCTGCAATCAAAGAAAACTGTCAGCAAAACTTTCACATTCGATCGAACTTGGCGCGCTTTTTTCGGTCTTGGTTCGTGCGGCAGCTTCCATTGAGATGATTGAGCTTTGGTTTCCACGTCATAACCATAAACCCACGATTCGTCACCAGTTATGACCCTCTGGAGCAAATTTGGGTCGTCGCGGACAGAGTTTAACATCTCATTAGCAATGTTCATGCGATGCTGTTTTTGGTCACAATTGAGCAATTTTGGTACGAATTTCGCGGCGACCCGTCTCATGCCCAAATCATTGATAAAAATCGAATGGCACGAGCCAATCGATATGTTTAGGTCCTCAGCAACTTCTCTAACGGTGATTCGACGATTGGCCAATACCATTTTCTCCACTTCATTAATTTTTTCGTCTGTTGTTGAAGTGCTCGGGCGTCCGGCACGCTCTTCGTCGTTCACATCTTCTCGGCCTTCTGAGAACATTTTGTACCACCGATAAACGTTGCTTCGGTCCAAGGTAGCTTCTCCGTATGCCACAGTCAACATTCGGAATGCATCCGCGCACTTAATTTCGTTTTTCACACAAAATTTGATACAGGTTCTTTGATCCATTTTTTTGAATAGGTAAAAATCGAAGACGATCCAAAACACGTGCAAGCAAAGCAGCTGTCAACAATTAAATGAACATTCAAAATGGCCGAGCTTGTCGGCATAAGTGAGAGACATGAGTACCAACATAACGCCACAAAAAATTCGAAATTCGAATATACGTAACCCGCGAAAATTCAAAATTCGCGATTACTTATAACTTAAGTCAAAGTCGATTATGAAATCAAAATCTATATATTGTATATTTCTATAAGAAAATTTTGACACACCTACTACTTAACAGACTGGCTGGCGCGTATTAACTAATTTATTTAGACCTGGGCTGGTGGATAGCTTCGGCCGTAACTACATACCACTTAGCGAAGACATGCATCGATGCGGAGTCATCAAACAAAGTACTTGCAGCTCGGTACGATGTCGTGTAGAAACTATTAAGAGACAAAACACCTCTTATCCAAATAGCGCGCTACTATCTTAGACATTATTATCATTTACCATTAGGTGAAATGCAAGTCAACACACCGTCACAGTCAAATCCTAACCAGTTGAAGTATAAGCCACAATAAGTAAGTACAGGTCATCTCGGAGAGCACGTTAAGCCGTCGGTCCTGCGCCTGATCTCTCACCGGTCTTGACGGATACCCGTCACATCGTATTATGAGAGTGAAGGAATAGAGAGTGCACTATGCCTGCCTGGAGCAGCGTGGTGCGTCTATGCTCAAAAAATAATCTCTCATATGAGCGAGGAGGCCTGTACCCAGCAGTGGGATGTAAATGGGCTGCTACCTTTATACAGGTTAGGTCTTGATTATGTTTCAATGGAATGATAGGTGAAGTACCAGCTTCCAGGTAAAACCGTCAAAATCGATTCACCTTTAAAAAAAAGGTGTAAGATGAAACGTATAAAAACAGAATCACACTGAGAACCTCCTACTTTTTTTCTAAGTCGGTTGAAAACCTTTATAACATTGTCAGTAAATTTTACACTGTAGCAGAATAATGTAAAGCAGGGATTTAGTGCATATTGAAGTTGAGACATACTACGAGATAAATCTCTAGTTCGTCTAAAACTTACTAGAAATCTATCTATCCCGGGAAACTTGAGTTGAAACTTGAAATTTACGTTCAAGTACAACACTTTGAAATGGAAAGAGTTAACTAAATGTGTAAAAGAAAGTGAAGTGATTACGCTTTAAACGTTATAGTTTTTATCTAATTTTAGTGTAATATTGCGACATACAACATCTTTTATGCAGGTTGTTCCAAAATACTACTCTTTTAAGTAACATCAATATAATAGTTAGAAAAAGGAGCAGCATAATTTCAGATATTTTTTGTATGCGTTTTTGTCGAAGAAGGAAAACAGCACACAATCCTATTTATTATATGACACAACTTTATAATAAATATTCTGTCGTCTCCTGTAATCTAGACATCTTTGGTGACAGCCTTACTTTTTTTGGTAAAACATTGAAAAAGGAACTTTATTTCACTGAACATTAGGTTAAATATTTTATTTTATTTTCTTTTTAAATTTCTTTTTAGTGTTTAGTTCTCATTTTTTCCCATTTATAATATATATGTCCGAGTTGTTTCCCAAATACTAAGTGCAAGTTTTATGAACATGTTTTTGGAATGTTACTTAGTTTTAAACAATACCCATTGTTTTACACATCTGTATATACGAGTGATATTCTGTGATTGATCTTGTGAGTGGATAATCCTGGACCTTCTAGTAGTGGAGTTATCAGGCTTGCAAAAAACTTAATTCTATCAAGTTCCATGTTTAAAATAAGCACAATACGTATTCGTGCTTTTTACTACATTTCTATCGGTAGAATAGGTAAGTAGCAGCCCGTTAACGTCCCACTTCAAGGTGTTTTTTTTTCGCTGGGAAAAGCATTTTATCACACCCACCGGCTGAAAGTCATACTTTCAACAAGGAGTGCGGGAGTCGCTGAAGAACTGAATACCCACTAAAACACAGCAGGACCCTCAGTGTCCTGAACAGAAGTGCCAGAGGTTCAGGTTCAGAGGACATTGCTCTCTGGGACTCCGGAGAACGTCTGTTACGAGCATTCAGAATGGAAGGAGACTCGCAAAACACATTCACTGCTGAGCTTCCTCACTCATACGAGAGAGGGTTTTTAGAGCACAAACCCACCATTCTTCTCTATTGCGGATTGGCAGGCATAGTACACAAGTGCACTCTCTATTCCTTCACTCTGATAGTCCAATGTGATGGGAATCCGACACGACTGGAGAGAAATCGGGCGCAGTACCGACGGCTTAACGTGCTCTCTTAGGGACGGTGCTGGAGCACACTGTCAACATCCCAACTTCGGGCAATATTAAGAAAATCTTAATAGAAAACTCAATATCGATTTTTGAAGTGGCCCGACCCTCGACTCGAACCCAGGAACTAGTGTCTGTAGTCGAATATGTTCACCACTAGACCAATAAGGCTGTCCTATATAGCTGCCATATATATGGCTATTGGAATAGTTTGTTAAAATTAAGATAACACAAAAAAACATAACAAATTTCACTAATTTGTTAACATGAAAATGCAGAAAGTTCAATAAAAACGCATTTTTTGCACACATTTTTTAGTCAACGTAGAAAGTATTTGCATATAAATAAAAAAAACTTACATCAATAAAAGATAAACTTACAAGTAACATAAGAATCAAATGTACAAAAGGCGGTCTGATCGCTATATCGCTATTTCTTCTAGGCAACCTTTAGATTTAAATAGCTTAAGTAAAATATAGGATGTAAATGACTACTAATCAAGTTAACGTGTTCTATCTTAGACTTTATGATTACTTACCATCAGGTGATCTTACTGTAAGACCTCTATTTGTCAGCAATAAGAAAGGGGTCCCATTTCTTTATCACATTAAGATGAATAGAACAAACTCGCGGTCAATAGCTAGTGAATTATAAAATTGCAAATACCCCCGCCAATAGATCAGCATTTCAATGGAAAGTCAGATTCAGCGTTATTGAAGACAAGACGAAGTTTTCAAGACTGCAACGTTGCAGGTCTAGAGTAATAAGCTAATGCACTCGAATGGTATTGAAAAGATCCTAACTGAATTCATTTTCTTTTAAAGGTTTTATATTGTATTGTATTCGTCGGCTTATATATTACTTTTTGTATTACTATTAACCTATCTAGTTAGGGATAACTGTATTTAAATTGTGGAATATTTTTATAAAATCATAGTTAATATAATTAGTAGTATGCCTTCATTGATTTTATTCATATTATTAATATTAATATCGTAATACTATATCCTATATATCTTTTATAAGTATTTACCAAAGGTTTCCTTGGAAGAAATCGCTATAAAGTGTTAAGGCCGGCTTATTATATTTGTTTGTCTATTTTTTTAAGATTTTTCCTAGTAGTTAGCATATTCGGCCAAAGAATAATAAACAAATATATATATATATATATATATATATATATATATAGTAATTTAATAGCAATCCAACAAATACAATAATAATGATCGCTAACACTATTAAGTTATTCTTAATATTTACCCGAAGTTGGGAAAGTGGACGTGTGTTCCACCTTCGTGGCTCGGAGAGCACGTAAAGCCATCAGTGCGGTGCCTAATCTTTCTCTGGTCGTGTCAAATTGCCACCACATATAATTGAGACACATTGAGAGTGAAGGATAGAGAGTGCACGTGCTGTACTATGCCTGCCAACCCCCAGTGGAGCAACTTGGTGGCTCTAATAACCCTCTCACCTATGAGTAAAGAAAGTGCCCAGTTGTGGGTTGTTAATGGGCTGCTACTTACTTTACGTACAAGAAAATTATCATCTGTCTCTTATATTTAAATATTTTATTAATTATCAGTGGCGTCATTCCAACTAACGTAGTTTGCAATGTTTGCAATGTTATAAGAATTAACATGATTTTTATTCCGATTGCTCCACAGGAAATGTGTAGTAGAAATATGTAGTGTAAAGTAAAGGAAGCCGTAGTTGTGTTGAGTTATAAATAGAAATACCTGTTCTGTTGTGTAAGAGGACTCCTAACGAAAAGACCTTTTTCAGTAAGAGCTTAAGGATTTCAAACGTTTATTTATAAATAAATTCTTTGATATTTCTAACGATAAACAAAATTATTTCTGAATCAACTAAGCGAAAAACTTATATAAATTCTTCAAAGGTTCCTAGTTCAGAGGTTTTAGCATTTTCCAAGAAGTATCGTAAACTAAACTGCCTCATTGGTCTAGTAACTGCCTCCTTTGTCTAGTGGCTAGCATGTTCGACTACAGACGTGAGGTCCTGGGTTCGAGTCCCGGGTCGGGCCAATTCAAAAATCAATATTGAGTTTTCTATAAAGAATTTCTCAATATTTGCCAGAAGTTGGGAAGTTGGCGGTGTGATCCACCCCCGTGCCTCGAAGATCACGTTAAGCCGTCGGTCCTGCGCCCGATCTCTCTCCGGTTGTGTCGGATTCTCGTCACATTGGACTATGAGAGTGAAGGAATAGAGAGTGCATTTGTGTACTGCCTGCCAATCCGCAATGGATGAGCGTGGTCGGTCTATGCTCTAAAAACCCTTGCTCCTCGGAGCGAGGAGGCCTGTGCCAGGCTGTGGGACGTTAATGGGCTGCTACTTACTTACTATAGTAACTGTCTCAGAACAGGTTGGGCTTTAAATATACTTTTGATACAGAAGATGTATAAATTTGTTATTTATCGGATGAAATTGTCAATCTCAACAAATTACTAATCCACATAGAGACACACAAAAACAATTAACAACATCGTTCCGGCCGTTTGCGAGGAGTTCAGCGACATACACGCTTAAGAATTAAAAAGATAAAAGATTTACTGCATTTTGTTTGATACGTATCTTTAATAAAAAATAATTCAATTCATTTCCTACTTGAAACACAATGAACTGATAGAAGAAATTGAAAAACTGTTTATTTATCCAGAACTCGGAATTAAAAACGTAGAAAATACATTGGTGAATTTGAAGTGTCAGAAGACTAGAAAATTAAAGCTGTGGTGTAAAATAAAAATATTTAAAAAGAACATCGGGACAGAAAAGACCAGATGGCGTAAGAAAACATTTTTTATGAATCTTCATATTCCAATTTTCTATATATCGGAGAATAAGAGAGAAAGGAGCATAAAGCATAGGGTAGGTAGGGCGTAGGGTTCTCCGCCGACATCGTCATTAATGGCATCCATAATTTAATTTTCATACTGTGGGCGTTGAAGGGTAATGGTGGTGCAATCAAACACTTTACTAATTAACTCAGATCATAATAATAGCTAGGAACGCGACAGTTTTAATAGTCCATCCCTCTGGCGGACCATCACCCGAGAACTACCGAGAGACGCGCGCCGGATTGTCACTATTGACTCTGCCACCAGCGTTCCACAGACTATTGCACGCCGACATATATTTACTACGGAATCTCAAAATGATGAAAAAAATGAGCTATAAACGTTAATTCGCATCTTTTTAATGTTTAAGGGATATTCAGGATTCTTGCGATGTTTTCCTCCATCGAAAAGCGCAAGTAAAGAAAAACTTAGTGGTCCTAGCCCAGGATTGGAACTCGTCACTTCTCTAAACATGAATCCACGTGTCTCACCACTAGATCATCATGGTTTATGCAACAAAAATACACAAACAATACCGTACAAGTTGAATTCTACTGACATAATTTGGTTTCTTTTTTATGTATAACTTGTGTCTAAATAAACAGAAATCTGATACATTTTAATCTGGTTAATTTGTTGAAAACATGTTTTGGAACGGACGAAAATTTAGTACCAGCGCATTGGTCATGTTGAGCTCTTAGTGAATTACAGCGGTTCACTAAATTATTTAGGCGATTCTCTTTAGCCCCTAAATGGTGATTAGAATCTCGTTGCAATACTAGTTTCTACACTTCAGGGAGAATGGAAATTAAACGCTGAACATGTGCAATAACAAGCGTCGCAATTAGATAAAGCTAGTACATTGTAATTATTGGTGCGAACTAAATTAAACAATTGCAACGTAATTCTGTTTACTGTCTACTAATTGAACTAAATACTAAACTAATACTGTGAAAAGATTTATTTTACATTGAAACAATGAAAGTTTTAACGCTAATTCAATTATAAATTACCCAAACATGACGACCTAAAGACAAGAGGGATTAGGGACTTGTATTTCCGCTAAAAGAGATAGATGATCTTTTCTTTATTGCTGCTAGGTTAGCGTTTGACGGTAATCTCACCTGATGGTAAATGATGATAGTCTAAAATAGAAGTGTGCTAATTTGGTTACCGTTTATGGTACGCAACATCGTAAAGGAACGCAAATTTTTTGGTTGGCGAA
Source organism: Elymnias hypermnestra (assembly GCA_015832385.1). Classification (NCBI taxonomy): domain Eukaryota; kingdom Metazoa; phylum Arthropoda; class Insecta; order Lepidoptera; family Nymphalidae; genus Elymnias; species Elymnias hypermnestra. The sequence continues at coordinate 673,958 of JACTOM010000868.1, read as the reverse complement.
ATGTCGTGGCTGTGTTAACTAGCCACGGCCGAAGCCTACCGCTAGTCCAATCTCAGATAAATTAGAAGATACGACTTTCTAATAGAACCCTATTATACCAGCGAGATTGTTAAATACAATCCTGGGTACGCACTTCTCAGTTACCTTTATAAAAATGTGTCTTCTTAATCTTTGTCGATAATGTATATTTATCTATATATCTCTAACTAGTGAACAGTTGTGGCTTCGCATACGTAGAAATTTATTCTTACATGTTTTGTGTATCCATATAGAAGGTTATATGAAACATCTAGTTAAATAAAAATATTATTTTCGTAGCATTTGTCAATTAATAACTTGTATGGACGAATTATTTGTACTTTTAGCTATGTAAGCGCAATATTGAAATGGATATCCATTTGTAAAAATAAAAAAATTTAACAAAAAAAAGAACCGCCTTCAAAACAACCGACATCGACTCCGAATATAAGAATAAGAAGAACTCTAAAAAAGAATAAGCAATTATTTTGTACTTTCTAGAGTATATATTTGGAACAGTTTGTTTTGAAGGCGGTTGTTTTTTTGTTAAATTTTTTATTTATTTTATGATTTTTAGTGAATCTAAAGTAAACTAACAAATTCGTCTGAATATATTTACACCTAAAAAATGTGTTGCTCATATGAGACAGCACAGTTTAAATGAAACAACTTTACAAAGTGAAATTTACTTTGGTACCGCCACAGCCGGGATCGAACCCGCATACTTATACGTTACAGGTCGGTTATTTAGTCATCCCGCTATCACCAGTCTTTTTATGGTAATCAATGACATCACTAATATGCAAAAGTTTCCCTGCCCTCCCCCACACTCAGCAACCGCCGCTTCTCCCATAATACACCTTATAAATATTGTTATGCAGCAACAAACTCAAGCTCCTAGCCATTTGATTACAGATCTGTATATATTCTGCTTTAAATCGCACCCGTACTGTAAGCCGCTTAGGAGTTCCGTTGATCATCATATTTAAGTACGACATTCACATGACCATACCGACGTTACGGTAGGTAACTCAAATATTCGGATAACCAATAAAAGATTCTGCCGAGTATCGTTAATTTGCTCCTAAGAATTGAAGGGTTCCGTTACTTTGTCATGCATCCCATGATCAAAACCTAACCAAACTATCACTAAACAACTCTTAAAGTATACCCTTTCCAATAAAAAACGAATCAACGAAATCGGTTCGAGTGATCTTGAGTTATTCGCCCTTTTGTAACACACGTGCTTAACGTAAATTTAAGACTTAACTGGTTTTCTCATGTATGCCATCATTAAGATCGGTTCACCCAGTCTAAAGCTATGAGGTAACGAACATAGAACATACAGACGAATTAATAACTTCCTCCTTTTTTTTGAAGTCAGTTAAAAATGTAAAATATTATTAGCTAATACTGCCTCATTTATATAGTGGTTAGCATGTTCGACTAAAGACATGAAGTCCTGGGTCAGGCCAATTTGAAATGCATATTGAGTTTTCTATTAAGATTTTCTCAAAAGCCCGAAGTTGAGAAAAATTTGGCGGTATGATCCAACGCTGTGGCTCGGAGAGCACGTTAAGCCGTCGGTCCTGCGCCTGATCTCTCTCTGGGCGTGTCAAATTGCCCTCACGTCGGATTATGAGAGTGAAGGAATAAAGAGTGCACTTGTGTACTATGCTCTATGCTCTAAAAACCCTCTCTCATATGAGTGAGGAGGCCTGTGCCCAACGGTGGGAAGTTAATGGACTGCTACTTACTAGCTAATAGTATTTTGAAAGACTCGCTGGCACAATGGTGCGCATTATCTTTGCTTGCAGAAGCTTTGGGCTGGATTATGGCAGAGAAAATTAAGGAAATAGCATTTTATAATTTCTGTTCAGTTAATCAATAAAATAAAAGTACGTGCGTACAAAGTGCACATGCCAGAAGTGTAACTTCTTTGGCAAAATTTTTAAGTCTTGTTTATATTTATACAAATCTTAAACTTTAGATTTCCGAAACCATAGAGGGATGTTAAAAGGAAAATATGTTAACAATTTTATTAATTTAATTATCATTAATATATTAAAAGTGTCGAAAGTTAATGAAATAATTTAGTCAAATTTCGAATGACGAATTGTAAATAAAATGCCACATAGTTTTTGTTAATATTAGAAATTATAAATGAAATTTTGTTTTTGAATTTTAAATTAAAATGCGACATGTTACACACACCGGCATATTAAGCGGAATACAAAAAGGCCATAATTTAAAAAATATGGTTTTAATTTAAAATCTACTTACTACACCTACTTTGTTATTTAAACTTTCATTTGGTTTAATTAAAATGAGATCACATTAAGAATACATTTTTTGATTAACCTATTTGTGAAAAATGTTATATTTTTGAACATTTTATGTAACCAGGAAAAGTGAAAATTAAAATTAAATTAACAATTATTTAAATTAGAAAAATGTTGATAAATATCACGTGGGTGAACTGCGAATCTCCGTAGTTGAGGAATGGCGGAGACTATCTCGGGAGACCATCGATAACATCCTTCTCAATATGCCTAGATGGGTAGGAACTTTAATAAGAGCACATGGAGGAAATACTCGATATAAATCACCATTTTGCAAATTTAATTAATTTTTATTTTAATATTAATTTTCACTTTTCCCGGTTACATAAAAAGTTCAAAAATGTACCTTTTCTCACAAGTAGCCTTTACTCGCAAAATGTGTTCTTATTTTAATTAAAACAAATGAAACTCTAACAAACAAAAAAAGTGTAGTAAGTAGATTTTAAAATAAAAGTATATTTTTTAATTCACGGAGTTTTTTTTACGTCCCGCCTAATATGTCGGTGTGTATACGAGTATGTGTAAACATTAAAACTATCTAACCTTCAATCGAATTAGCATAAAAAACGCTACACATCTTCATGAAGATAATCAGGCGTTTCATCTGTTAAAATTTTACCCTCATAAGCGTAAAGAAGTTTCACTTCAAACAGGTAAATAACCACATACTTCAAAGACTGTTTAAATAAACCAATTATTTTCAAACGGCTATGTAAGACAATCAGCATAATTTATCCTTAATCTGTTTCTCAAACGTAAAAATCAAGAATTGCCCAGCTTAATGCAGCTTTGAACACATGAATATTTCACTAAGGTATTTCAGAGCTCTTAACAAATTATATTACTTTGAGGAAATATTCGACTAAGCTCCTTTTCGGTCACATATCAGACAGTCGTTTTCTATCGTCACGTTTAACATGAACCTGGACTGGACATCTCGAGAACTTAGTCCATACAAAGGTGAGACGCTAATTACTCTGCTAACTGATACTGTACGTGCAGCATTAAGCTCGTATTATATTTGGTCATCCTAAATACCTATTGCTACATAAAAAATAACGACAATAAATTGTTACTTGGTCTATAACATATATTTTTAATGTCACATAACGGAGTCTATAAACATTGAACGTAAATTAGGTATAATCATTGGATTTAGGTAAAATAAGTATAAATATATTTATGGGGTCTAAAAAGTAAAAAATAATATATTTTTTAGAGTAAAAAATAATATTATTTTTTAGAGTTCTTCGTATTCTTATATTCGGAGTCGGCGTCAGCCACAAGCGTAAGCATTTGCTTAATGCAAATTTAAGACTTATCCGGTTCTCTCATGGATGCCATCATCAGAACTGGAATTAAAATGGACCCTATGACGAGCACCACTTTTATATAAAAAAAATCATCAAGATCGGTCCACCCAGTCGGAAGATATGACGTAACAAATATAAAAAAAAATACAGACGAATTGATAACCTCCTCCTTTTTTGAAGTCGGTTAATAAAATTTTTAAGTAAATCAGATCATAATATTATTACTTGTTATTCTATAGGGCAAAATTGTTATATTATGTTTCAAAACAACCAAAGTTATTATCCCTATAAAAAAATATCTTTTACATGTCCTTTCAGTTGCTGGTGCTTTACAATTTTATCCAGGTATCAATATTAATTCATGGAGAATGAAGCAAATACTTTAACATGCAACAACCAACAAACTTTGTACCGCCTCAGAATCATAATTAAAAAAGCTGATTGCAGAATATTTCGACTTTAGTAAGAAATGTGGTCAAAAATAAATAGGACAACAATAATTTGTAATCAAAACGCGAACTCGATGTCCAGATTCCCATCAAAGTACATAAATTATTATTGTTGCGTTCAGAAATTGTTGGTTGTCAATATCAAATGTCCAAAACAATTGAAAAAAATAATAGTATTCTTTTAAATGTAATTTGATTTCTGAACGGCGGGATGAACGTCAAACATTTGAAATTCATAACCAAGAAAATGAAAAAAAAAAATAAGTCTTAAATTTAATATGATTTCGGAACGACTTTTCAATTTCATTGATTTCTAAACGATGGTACGAACATGAAATGTTTGACAGGCAGTAATAGTTTCTAAGGTAAAGCGAAATTGTTGTTTTTGCAAATGCCAAACATTTTTTTTAATATTTACCTTTCTTTAACCTGCAAACCCGCAGTGGAGCAGCGTAGTGGGTCTATGCTCTAAAAATCTTCTCTCCTATGAGTGAAGAGGCATGTGCCAAGCTGTAAGACATTAATGGGCTGCTACTTACCTTTACCCATAGAACCTTTCTTGGATTTTCACAAATATTTTAACACCAAAATTAGCCAATTCAATATAGCCGTTCTAGAGTTTTAGCGAGGCTTTTATATATATATGACAGATGTTTTCATTTCTTATTATCTAATATATGAATTAACACTTCGTTAATATAATTTGTACCTGAAATTCTGAATTAAAGTAGATGTGTTCTACACATAGAAATATACCTACGAGCAGTCCATTACGTAAACCTCTGAGGCGAGTCTCACAGCAGCTGAAGCGCTTGAATATTTAAAGAGAACAAACGCAACTCCAGCTCTAAGTGAATTACATCGCTTTACCAAATTATCCCAGCAAATCCCGATATTAACCTAAATCGTATATTTCGCAGCGTCTTCTGAATTGTGTTAAATAGTGGGAAGGAAGTGCTATTTTTTTAAATGTATATAATCGTAAAAGGGTGCAAAGTCATTGCTCGCCAGTGGAGTTGGGTGGAGGGCGGTTGCCTTCTTTTGCGATACTATCATCTCGCTGAATGAGGCAAATGAGAGGCTAAGGGAGCAGGCGCTTGAAGCCCTCCCTCGCCGTCGGAGTCTGTGTCATCCGGGTCACTAGAGTGGAATGCGGTTATGCCACTAGTGATCTCACTAGGAAATGGAATGTTTGGAAAATGTTACCGATAAAAAGCGTAAGTTTATTCTCAGAAGCCATATAAATTATGCCGAAATATATAATGATATTTGGATAGACAGTTTCCAGACTGTATAAAGTTCTGTCAAATTTTACTATTTAGTGTAGAGTAATCTGGAAGTGCGCTAGTCTGGTAAGAGACAATTTACCTCTAATGTTTTCTTTATAACATCTTACTGGAACACATATCTCTTGCTCGACAGTACGTCTTTCCTGGCAGAATGGTAACTAAGCAGAAGCCTCTTACCAGTCTAGACTCAGACAAATGCAATTCCCTAAAATCGCTCTACCGGGGATCAAAACCTGGGTCTCTGCTAATAAAAGTAGTACTTGCATCAATGAACCTGTGAGTCGTCCAAATTGTAATGTGTGGTAATTACCTTAAAATTTAGCTGTTATTACTATTTTGCTTAACATAATTACAAAGTTAGATTTTCAAGTAATAGATGCAGTATTGGATAAAGTTTGGAGTATATAATAAAAAAAAAAAAACATTTTAGAGTGTAATTTATTACACTAAGTATTTTCTACATGAGCTATTAGTATTTTTTAAATATTGAAATCTAAATCTTCTGATAGTCGATTAAGAGTAGTTCAGTCATATGTTTATATAACTTTTAATCGACTGGATCAATTTTTAGGTACTTTTTCGGTGTTAATTGATGAATAGTTTTCTTTTACACTTCGATCTGATCAATATTAAATTTTTCCATATTTTGATGAGGTTGCAAACTACTCAGGAGACACCGGAGAAAACAGACAGCACTAAAATCTAATTGTATAAAAAAAGTCTGTAGATCCAGACTGTAATAAATCGGATAGAGCATTAATCGTGAAGAATCCAACCATAAAGTCACGAAGTCACACCAACTCGTATTAAGGTGCCATAAATTAACCAACACGCTTCACAAGACGCTGCCCGTGAATAGGACGCTCCACATTGTTCTGTCAGTTCAGACAAAGCGTCACGGCTGCGATTAACCGTCTCGGCGTTCATTTACTTGGATTAAAGCGGCCCAGTAAAACTGCGACAGAGGTGCGTCTGTGTCGCGACAAGAATATTTTCAATATTAGTAAGTAAGTAAGTAGCAGCCCATTAACGTTCCACTACTGGGCACAGGCCTCCTCACTCAGAGGAGCGAGGGTTTTTAGAACATAGACCCACCACGCTGCGCCACTGCGGATCGGCAGGCATAATACACAAATGCACTTTCCATTCCTTCACTCTCATAGACCGGTGTGATGGAAATCCGACACGACCGGAGAGAGATCAGGCGCAGGATCTACGGCTTAAGGTGCTTTCCGAGGCACGGGGGTGGATCACACCACCAACTTCCCAACTTCGGGCAAATATTGAGAAAATCTTAAATAGAAAACTAAATATTGATTTTTGAATTGGCCCGACCCGGAACTCGAACCCAGGACCTCATGTCTATAGTCGAACGTGCTAACCACTAGACCAAGGAGGCAATATTAGTAGCTTTAACGAATTTAAACTGTGTCAATACGGGATATTTTTGAAGTGAAACTTCTTTTACGGCTGAAACGCGTCATTAGCGTCGCGAAGAAGTGCTGCATTATTATGGCTAATTCGTTTGAAGGTTTCGTCATTTAATAATTTAAAGTTTTATTTTTTTTCAAAAAATATAAATTAAACCATATATTCTCTTTTCTAAATTTTGAATTCAAAAACAAAATTTAATTAATAATTTTTAATACAAAAACGCGTGGCATTTTAACTTACAATTTGTCATTTGAGATTTCAATAAATTATTTGTGTTAATTGTCGACACTTTTAATATTTTAATGACAATTAAATTCATGAAATTCCTAACATATCTTCCCTTTTCCCTAGCTCTAAGTCTCGGAAATCTAAAATTTTAGATCTGTATAAATATAAATAAACCTTAAATATTATTTTGCCATAGAAGTTTCACTTCTAACGTGTGTACTTTGTACGCACCCACTTTTAATTTTTTTGTAATTGATGAATTTTTGAGTCGTATATCTATAGAACCTGTCGACGGTCGATCGAAGTTGATTTAAAAAGGCACATCGCTGGCGGAGTTGCGAATATTCTCATGATCCCGTCTCCGAGCGATGTAGGAGCACCGCTGGATTTTAGCCGATAAGAGTCCGGCATAACCTGGAACATCCCCTCAAATATTTCATGGTATCCCCGACGAGTTCCCAACGTTAAAAAACACTATACCTTTTTTATTGTAAACTAATTTGATTATCTATTACTTGACGCAGTCGAAGTTACTTAGGTCCACTAGACGTATTAAGTTATGTAAATAGATAGTTTAATATTATCCGTTTACATAATGCAGATTTTAACCATTTGCAGAGTGCATCCTTCAACTTAAATGCACTCATTCTCATAGTTCGAAGATATCAAATCTGATACGACCGAAGTTCAGACGCAGGACTGAAAAACCCATATTACAATCCAAGTAACTGAACAAGCTGAGGCAATGAGGCAGTCTATTCTTTTATTGTTGGCTCTTGACTGTGATCTCCCCTGATGGGAATTGATGAAACAATCTAAGACGTGCTAATCAGGTAAGGGTTGATTTATCTTTTTAATCGACTTCAAAAACGATAATATAATGTAGTTGCAATTATTATTATATTTGGAATTAGTGTCAACCAAGGTATCTACGTACATAGTAATAGGTGTGAGCGGCGCCGGAGCTGCCAAGTGGTCACGCGGGACACGCCTACCTTGACTGACGCCGACTCCGAACATAATAAGTATTATAACTACATTATTATATCGTAATAACTTGAGAGACTTAAGTAGTCCAATATTTTTAATTATATTCACTTAGGAGAACTTTAAAAAAGAATACGAAATATTTTTTTACTTTTTAGAACATATTAATTTGTTTGGAATACTTAAATTGAAAGCGGTTCTTATTTTGTTAATTTTTTACTATGCGTTGGAACGCAAATATTTGATAAACACTTATTATATTATATATATATTACTAGCTGACTAAATAATTACTATTATCGCTATTGAAAAATAGGGGTTAGTGATAGAAAGGTAAAAATTTAGAGTTGTATGTATTTTTATGTGTTGTATCACAAAAAAAAAAACAAAAAAAAATTGTAAAAAAAATAAAAAATTGAATCTCTTAACATTTAAAGGTTTGAAAAATAGATAGTAGCCGATTCTCAGACTTGGTGAATATACATAAAAAATTGCATAAGAATCCATCAAGCCGTTTCGGAGGAGTATGGGAAGGAACATTGTGACACGAGAATTTTATATTATATATACACCTCTTTGCTAGAAGATCGATAAGTAACCACTACAAAGCCTTCCATTAGTCATAAGGTAGATATTAGAAAAATAGACTCTCTTAATTTGTCCCACTGTGAATAGAACCCAGGACATCTGCTAGTAAAGCGACTATTGGGCCAGCAAGGCCGTCTGTTTATATAAAACTAGATGTGTCAGAAGAAAAAGTCGTGCATTGAATGGCACACATAGTAGCAGTGCTATAAATCGGCCCGCAGGTGTTCAACTTTATCACTCGACGCGAGCTCCGAATTCCGCCTTATTTGCCTGATGAGAGAATAATTTACATAATTACCAACATTTCGTTTGCAAATAGAAAGTTTCGTAATTTTAAACGTTTGCCGCTAAGCGACGCATACATTTGGCTTGTTATAGAATATGTTTATTACTAACATCAAAAGTTACAAAACTTCGTCCTTAGCTTACGCTCTTCGACGTCTTACCATATTTCAGTAACAATGATAATACAATGCAAAACTGACGGGGCTTAAAAATAGTCTTTGCACCAACTGATTTGTTACAGCAAGGTTTTATTATAAAGATGTTAAATTAGACTACCATTTTTGATACAAATATAAAAAACCTTGTGTTTTGCCCATAAACCAGTCAATTGATATCGAATTGCAACTTAACTTGAAATAATTGATAGAATACGTTATATACGGATTACAGTTGGAATTTTTTGGGAAATATTCTAAAATTATTGGTTATAAAGCGAGAAGGTTGAAAAATGACTATGACCTATATACACTAGACCAACTAAAAGATTAAGTTGTAATCTCTATAAGTTCCCAAAACATTAGATTAGATTAGTATAGAACTATAACAATTTACGTAAAAAATCTCCTGTTAGTATTTAACCGCTATGACGTCCGAAACAAGTTAGCCGAGTTTGATGATTATCTTTTCACTTTGCTAGGTTTTTTCTGATTTAGGACATGCAAAAAAATATTGCAAATTTCTCACACTTAAAGATCGTTAGGAATGAGTTCTGCTATAAACAAAGTAACATGCCTACCTAATCACAGACGAACATAGTTCAGTTAGTAAATACATGTATAAATAAAAAATTAACAAGTTCGATCAATTAACAGGTTGCTTATCTTTAAAATTGTTTCGTTTAATCTTGATTGAGCTTTAAAAAAGAGCACGTATGTTACTTTTCCCACGACGAGGATTGATTTGTAACTAAAATAGCGAGTTTACTTAAAAAGAGGAAACACGCCAACCGATAACAATCAAAGGGAAAATCAAAGATTCTTAATGGATAGAAAATGGATAGTGTACGGAAAAACATCGGAGTCAATTTTGCATCGTCAATTCCGCAGATATCAAGTTTCTAGAAGACCATAACATTACGCTGTGTAGTTCGTAATGGATTTGAATACCGTATCATACATTTATTTGTATTCGTTGACCCACGCAACTTAATTTACTTATACTTAAATGTGGGACATAAAGACGCAATAGTTCTACTCCTTCTCTGTCAGCAGTCTCTCTAACTCAAAGGATACCTGGAAGTAATTGCTACTGTCGGGAAGGAATGAATTAATAAATAATCAAACAATGCACAATTTTCAAGAGCTGTATTCTCTTCCAACATTTGTTTACCACCGGTTCGGAATGTATTTACTATTGAGAATAATCCAGCAAGACACCCAATCGTTTTATATTCATGTTATTTTTAACATATAAATACAATTGCATCATCAACATCCACTAACATTAAATCTAAAACACAAAAAAAAAACACAATTATCAATATGACACATTAATAAGACATTAAGATGTGTACCGCAGAGCAGCTCAATTTACTGACATAATTAACTTAAAACACAATAGCTGGTAACTGACGTTGATTAAAACTTAGAGCCGAAATGTTTTCTACGATACCTTTTATAACTTTTCACAAATGAGTCAATTATGTCTAAACACCAATTTGTGTTTGCCGTCAAATACATTTGTTAATTATCTTATTTATTGAGAAATTATCATTCTCTGTTATTTTATAATAGTTGCAATTAATATAATTTAAGTAATTCTAATCATTTATGAAACATTACAACGATTCTATACCAAATTGGCATCAATTACAATGTTTAGAAATCCACCAATGGGACAGCCCTTGTTTTTAAGAATTTAGTCAAATGACGAACCGTATCAGTTATTTAAAATATTATACATTATTTTATTTCATATATACCATTACGGCCATACTGACTTGTACTTAGTGACGGGAATCTTATTTTAAACATTACACAAATACCTCCTTAATAATCTATAACAAAGTTAGTTTAAAACAAGATCGCAACAACACTGATAATTCTGTAATAGTCAATATACAGTCTTTTTTTTAATGTCCTTTTTTTCCTGTGCTGGCAGCAGTGGCACCAGGTATGAACTGAAAAGTAGCTTTATTATTTTAAATTTCTTTTTTTAAGCTATAACTTACTTTAAGGTATCAATGTATCTGTTTTGCATGTTTGGTAAATAAAGTCCTTTATTATTACTATTATTTATTATTAATACTTCAAAAATAGTTGATTGTCTCAAATAATTCAAGTCTCCAATAATAATATAAACCGAACACTAAATAGTAATAAGGCTGCCTTATTGTACAGTTTTGTCTTTTATTTTAAACCTTTTCTGTGTATAAATGTCTTGTGATATGCAGTATGCGTGTTATCTATTTATCTAAAGTGTACTAAAGTAAATTCAAAGATAGCTAACTGTTATAAATATAAATGTGACAGTTTATTCGTGATTACATACCTAATTTCGGTGTAAGGTATGCGATAAAAGACGAGTTCGGATTTCTTATATCATTCCATTAATCTTATATCTCTGTACCAGACTTGGCCTTTGGATGTTTGCCAAGCACCCGCAGTTAGGGATAAAATTTAATACGCCACTGAATATTTATTTATGATAATACTTAATGATTTATACCCGCTTTCTTTAGCTAATGATTTCTCTTCGGTCGATGTATCCTTGAGAGTATAATCTCGTAATGCATTGTGATTGAAAAGGATGATAAAATAATCTTATGTATCGGAACAAATGATCATAGATTTGCAGTAGGATAAGCTATTAATCGTATTAGTCGTCGCCTATAGAATGGTCCGTGTACTTCACGAACATATTTATAGATAGACTAGACTTATAGATAGATTTGTTAAGGGTGATCATGAGATTGTTCTGTTTGCTGATGATACTTCGCTGTTGTTTAAGATTAATAGGCGACAAACCAATTATGACGACGTAAACAGCTCTCTCAATAAAGTGGTACAATGGTTTGAAGCTAATAATTTATTGCTCAACGCAAATAAAACAAAATGTATTAAATTTAGTCTGCCTAATGTTAAACAAATGCAAACCATTGTTAAACTTAATAATGAGGAACTAGACCTTGTAGACAGTACCGTTTTCTTAGGCATTACGTTAGATAACAGATTACAGTGGGGGCCCCATATAAGTGGTCTATCGAACAGGCTCAGCTCTGCGGCTTACGCAGTTAAAAGAATTCGTCGTCTGACAGATGTTGATACTGCCAGACTGGTATATTTCAGCTATTTTCACAGCATTATGTCATACGGTATTCTACTTTGGGGTAATGCTGCTGATATAGATGCAATATTTGTGCTGCAGAAAAGGGCCGTTCGTGCGATTTACAATATGGGTCCAAGAGAGTCGCTAAGAAACAAATTCAAGGCAGTTAACATAATGACAGTTCACTGCGTATATATATTAGAAAACTTGTTGTATGTACATAAAAACATTGACTCTTTTAATAAAAAGAGTGAATGTACATCATATAACTTACGAAACCAAAACAAACTTGTTATAAATTCTAGTAGGCTGCATAAGATTAACAACTCATTTAAGGGTAACTGTATACGTTTCTATAATAAACTCCCACAAGACGTTCTAAAGATGTCAATTAATAAATTCAAAGTCTTTGTTAAAAGAAAGTTGATAGAAAAATCGTATTATAAGTTGCAAGATTACCTAGACGATAGAAACGCTTGGGAGTGAACAAATTGCTCTAATTTTAATTAAAATATAGTAAACTAATTTGTTATTGTAATGATGATGGTAAAAAAAAAAACCCGACTGAGTTTGTTGTGGGTTCTTCTCGGATCAGGGCGCGAAGGAACCCTCGTAACTTTAGATTTTAAGCCGATCTTGAGTACCGTCATCAGATGTATATTAGATATATATTAGAATGTGGAAAAAAAATATAATTTGACGATTCGTGAATAAAGATTCGATAGTGAATAAAGATATTTTTGATTGATTGATTGATTTTATAGCTGACCCAGCAAACGTTGTTTTGCCATATTAACTTGCTCGCTGTCAAAAATTTAGGGTTGCTGATAAAAAGGTGAAAATTTAGGGTTGTATGTATTTTTGTACACTGTATCACAAAAAATAAAACCAAAAAATTTCGTCTAAAAATTAAAAAAGAAATTTATGGGTGAACAACCCTTATCACTTTGGGGTATGAAAAATAGATAGTAGCCGATTCTCAGACCTACTGAATACGCATTAAAATTTGGTACAAATCCACGGTAAACAACATTGTGACAGTGAAATTTTATATATTAGATATAGATATATATCTATATGTCGGAGTGCAGTATTCTGTGGGAGAGCAATAGTCTGTGGAGTCATACGTCGTGAGCCAACAGCGGACGAGTTCCCGAGTGATAGTCCGCTAGAGCGATCGGCTGGATGAAACTGTCGCGTTCCTGGCTATTATTATTAATGAATTTGTGTAAATTGTAATCGGGAACGTTAAGTGATTGAACATTATAATGCTGTTTAATTAATAAAGTGTTTGGTTGCACCAACATTACCCACGAACGCCCACAGTATATAAATTATGAATGCCATTAATGACGATGTCGGCGGAGAATCCTATACTTTATGCTCTTCTTCTCTTTTATACATATATATTATATAATGGATTGAAATAAACTGTGGGTTATTCTCATAATACTTACAGGCTCCAAACTTTTCCTTTCAGTATAAATTCAACCCATCCAATATTATTTAGCCTACATTACCAATGACCAGCCTTTCCTTTCACAATATTTATTTATTAAAATTATCGATGTAGATTGTTTAAAACTTTATTAATTATGTAAGTATAATGACAGTTAACCTCTTTGTTTCTGTCATAAGAACTGTAGTATACTTTTTGAGCTGATAAGAGTCAGGTTTTTATAGTTTTAATTAACCTCAGACAATGTCATAAAAATCAGACAAAACAGGGCGAGGAACTCTAGAAGTCACTCTTTAATAGTCGTATATTAGAAACAATCTGAATGCAACAAATTTGATTCACATCAAATATAGTAAGTCAATCTTAAAAGAGAGACATAATCTTTAAAACTATTTTATAGGATACTTCAAAAGGAACTTTTTCGTCATACATGATTGTTGCGGAACTTGAATCATTTTCGCAGCACACGCAACGAAAACTCTAAAAGAATAAGTTTTTTAATTTTTGCAACATCTTTGATTAATACTCCGTACCTATTTGTCACAGGCTATACAAAACTAAAAGATAGTTTCGATTCAAACCACTACTACCCGACGCAAGTGCGTTAAAACGAACAAACTCTTCAGTTTTATCACTTAGATATAGATAATATAAGGAAATAACTATATTTGACTCAAAAGTGTAGGGAAAGTCGGATTAAATTAACACTTTTTGATTTGATTTATTGATAAAGTGCTACCCTATAGTTATTTAGTAAAACATCAGAACGAAGTTTATTGGAATTCTATGAGACGAATAGCAGACTTTAGGGAAATTTGTAAAAAGGCTGTAATGGACGGTTGAACTGTTCAGCGGACGACGGGGTCGGAATTATTAATTCTACTTCACTTTCGGCGATTTTTCTCCTAAGAGGTTTAGGTTTGTGTTACATCAACGGCATACGTGATGTTGATACATTTATCTTAATTTAAGGAGGGGCTTTTAACGCTTTTGTTGTCACTTCTAGTTACCATTTTGTAAACAAACTTAGGAGGCAAAGGTTATAATTTCTTAGGTATTCCCGATTTTAAGCCGTTATAAAAGTATATCAATCATAGGAGCTAAATAAGGCTTCTGTTTAATATTTAAGGGTAAAATCAATAAAAAAAACAATTTATTCTTTAATTGCTGACATATAAGCATTTGACTTTGGTCTTACTTAGTGATGGTAGTCCGAGATGGAAGCACGTAAACCTAATGCTTGACGACAGGTCTTTGATGGTAGGACGGTAACTAACCACAACTGAAGCCAGTCCAGATTCAGACCAATTAAAGAAGGAAAATCACTGCCTGGAAGCGAACCCAGAACCTCTGTTACCAAAGTAAATACTCGCACTATTACACCAGAGAGACCTTCAACGTATCTTTATTTAAGGAAAGCTTTTGTTTTTTTTATTTAAGGTGGCGTTAAGCAAAGATATACAGATTAATAAGTAAATTTTTATTATAAGCGCCAATAATATTTAAACTTAATTACCCTAACTTCAAAATAAAAGAATATAATGTGTAATATATTCAAATAATTTACGGAGGATGAATTTAAGATAGAATTTTAGTCTCAATAACAATTCGATGAACTCATTTTATACTCAAAATCTTTTAGAGATTTCCCTAAATTGCTATTAGCGACTAGTATGTATGAGAATTATGTCTTAACAGAAATTTAGAGAAATTCTTCGGGTGTAGAATTTTATGTAAAAGCGCCCACGGTCTACTGGAACTCATAAAGTCTGCGAGTCACTCGAATATAAAAACTACACATTTTCCCTCTTCACTTTCATGTATTTGCTACATAAGTTTGAGCCTAATTCCGTTTCAAAATGGTATTTTAAAATCTTAGACATAATGAAATTGGTTCTGATAAAATGATGTAAGATGACTGGTATTGCACGACGTTTTTATAAACATACCTCCAAAACATTTACCTCGTCTTCAAATTTCTTTTCAATCTCAATATAGGTGACCTGATTTTTAGGTTGACTTCTTAAAAACTAGTTTCTTTTATGTTGTATCTTTGTGTTTTATAAGCTGGAGTCCACCTCGTCTAACTGGCTTTGCGCCAGGGCTATAACGTTTATCATTATTGAATCCCGGGAGACGTTGTAAGACGTTAGTACCTGTATCAAGAGAAATATCTAGTTGAAAGTGAAATAATTTTGTGTGTTGATATCTTTATCTAAAATATTATAATATATAACAGATATAAACAATGTTCCTACATTTGTTCCTTATAAACTTTAAAACCATCCAGCCAAAGTGCTCAAAACCTGATTCAATAGAAAGGCAATAAAAAGATCTTTCAAATGATTTGTGGTTGATTTGTAAATTACCAAAGCGATGCCTTTAGCATTGTTTGTGGCATTGAGATGGATTTGCGCATGTTGTCATGGAATCAGTAACTACTTGGGTGACACTGTAGGAAACGGCTAGTATAGTTGTGCCATTTGTGTCATCGGTCCACCTTGTGGGGGTTCCAGTTAGCCATGGACAGGGAGAACAATGCAAAACTGACTACCTTAGTGGTTGAGAGACTGGTGTATCTAAAGAAGAAGATCAAGTGGTGTGGGTTGGCTAGTAACAGTCTAAAAACATCATTATGTTTGCAAAACCTTCGGACAATCTTTACATATCGTAATGACTTTTACGGGGGATTTTTACTGGAATTACATTCCGAAAGAAGGGGAAAACTTGTATCCATAATAACCCTTGCATTAAAATATAAATTGCCACCAAATTGTTTTCCCTTATCGTAACAAGGTGCTTTGTTTTCCTTGATCATTAATTCTCCATTCATGGCCCAAATAAAAAGATTGATATGAGCCCTGATTGTTCGCAAACCTCATTATGAGGCCCTTTGTTGGCAACTACGTTTTTAATATTATCCACTTTTGTAATGATAAAAAGTTTATGTAACTTTAGTATACTTTTGAGGGAAAATTGTATAGTACGGTAGTTGGCAAATTGTGTTTACTGTTTTTATTGTTTACGAGCTTTGTTTCAGAATTATATTAGGCAATCCCTAATTTTAAAAAGGATAGGTGAGTTAATAATGTTCTAGTAACCCAGTATTGTGTAAACACAACCACCAACTTCCAGACGTGTTCATAATGTAAATTATTTGTGATTTTTTTTTAATATATCCTCAAAAACTTATTGGTTCTGGATATATATATATATATATAGACTAAAAGAGAATCTTATAAGGTAGTAACAAAATATGGTGCTTTTTTATATAAATCACGAAATGAAAATAAAATACAATAGAAGAGCAAAATGCAGAAACCTCGGGGTTTTTAGGAGTCTCTTTTTCTTTATATATTTATTAACATGCAATTATATCGCAATAGCATGTTAAATAGCCCAATCTTTACATAAAATTTAATTGCTTAAATATAAAAATTAACTGTCTCAAGAACTAACTTGTAATGCTATTGTTCACCCTGATTTAAGGGCCTGGAATGTGTGCATCGGTGATAGAGGAGACCTTAAAAAATCCGTTTAAACCCAGCGGAGCGCTCTTTATCTGTCATTGAGACATCCAAGTATCACTTGCGTATACCTTTTTGATGTCTCGGACGAGACCGACTAAGAGCGCGCAAACATACACCTTTCTTCCTTCGAATGTGAGACGGACTATCACAAACAAGGACACTACTTACAAGAATTGGGTGATAAGAAGTTGACAGCAGCATCACAGTACATATACCATGTCAATTATAGAGAAAGAAATATAATTAATACCATATATAAGCAAATTGCATAATATAAGCAAATTGTTTCTTTTGGTGGTATAAATTAGAGACCGTAAGTGGTTACGGTCTCTAATTTATACCACCAAAAGAAACAATTTGCTTCAACTTAAGATCTCATGGCGCCCATAGATTCCTTATCGAGATAGTTTCGACTCACTGACTTCGGCTATTAATCTCCCGTATAACGAACCATCGGATAAAATGGGACAGTAAATAAATATAGTGGACCGTGGGTAATGATACGTAGAGACACTACTGGCCATTGTGAGAGCAATCTCGTAAATCTTTAATACCAATTATTGTTGAAAAAACCGTTTAGAGAATTTATATATGATATTGAGACTGTTTTTGGACTTTGGACCCCTAAACCTGTTGTTAGCTTAGACGAAACGTAAACGGTTGGCTAAGACGAAACGTAATTTTGTATGTCTGGTTCCAAACAGCGAAATAAATTTTAATGAAGTTTAGTATACAGCACATGGAAAGGATTTCTTCATCTTATTTGTTACGCTCTTGACGGAGCGGACGTGGTCTTCTTTCCCAGTTCGAGGTCATCCTGCGGTATTCGTTCAATGAACCTCCCGGTGCAGATTTGATTTAGTCATCCCATTTGGTTGAGTGGGTGACCTCCCAGGCGGTCTGATGCCTTCCACTTTTCCTTGAACGACAAGGCGTTCGATGGTCTGGTTGTCACGCCGGGAAATATTAAATGAAAGTCCGAATGCGAGATTGTACTAAAAAGAGTAGTTGCTGTTTGTTGCCGAGTTCTTGAAGTATTGAGACGTTTATGCGAATCTCGGTTTATATTTAAAATTATTAGTATTAAAAGTCTATTTTCTGCCTTTCCCCATTTCGCAGTGTCCACGTCTCAGCAGCGTATAGAAATATGGGAAAGATAATTGTCCTCACGAGTCTAGATTTCATGGTCTTTGTGATATTTCGATTCGACTGTCACTTGACTTCGTCAATGCATCCACCATTGTTTGATATTAGAGCCCCGCCGTAAATTTTTGTCACCTATAGCGAATTATTGTTTACACGGTCTACATTCATTACCTTGGTCTTGCCGCAATTAATCTTTAAGCGAAACTCTAGGCTAACTGGAAAGAAAAGGAATTAGGTAACCATTACTAACATGAGAAATTAAGCATTTTTTGCCGGAAACAAAACCCTTAAAAGATATATGAATGTCCATAATTTGTAACACGGATTTTGTGGATATAAAACTTATGTTATTTTCATGGTATGGAATAAATTAATATGTAAATTATAAATATGTTTCTGGTATTGATTTTATAAAACGCTTCTTTGGACCAAAAACTTTACTCAAGCAAAGAATTGTGTTTAGTTATCCAGTGATTTATTAATTTGATTTTTAAATTAACTTTTTCAGTTAAACTAAAATAATTAACATTATTCAAACATATAAAAATAAGTACATTGTACATAGCATCACGCCTCATTCCCACAGAAGTAGACAGTGACAACATCCTCCCACTTGCCACGATCCTTGCATATCTCCTTCGCTTCTTCCATTCTCATTAAACCTTTCATACAAGTTCGTCGGTTTAGAGTACTCTTGACTTGGCCCTTAATTAAAATGTCCTGGATTTGGTCCAGGAACGTTCTTCTTGGTCTTCCCCTTCCAACTTTTGCATTCACTCTTGACTCATAAATCCTTTTTATCAGTCTCCTTTGATTCATTCTCTCTACATGCCCAAAACATCTAAGCATACCTTTCCCAATTTTAGTCACTACATCTTCTTTTATACCACAACGTTCTCTTATCACACCATTTCTTACTCTGTCACTCAGTTTTAATCCACACATACTTCTCAACGCTCTCATCTCTACCGCATTTATTTTACTTTTGTGATTCTTCTGCCATACCCAACTTTCACTACCATACATAAGTGTTGGCACCAACACTCCAGCATGCACTGCCAGTCTAGCCCTTTGAGACACCATCTGGCTATTCATAAAAGCATGCAGAGCACCATTTACCATATTCCCTGCATTCACTCTCCTTTCGATATCACTGTCACATGTTCCATCTTTTGTAAATTTAGATCCCAAGTATACAAATTCTTTCACCTCTTCCACTTGTTCCCCATCTATCAAAATATTGCCATTCATCATAGATTCATCTCGTTCAAAAAGCATAACTTTCGTTTTGTTTACATTCACTTTCATTCCTTTCCCTTTCAAAGCTTCATTCATAATATTTAGCATCTCCTGAAGCTCGTTAGCGGATGACGCAAGTATTACTTGATCATCAGCGTAGAGTAAACATTTGATGACTAATTCATTCATTCTTAACCCATACATACATTCTTTTAAATCTGTCAAACATTTATCCATGAAAAGGTTGAACAGCCATGGTGACGCAACACATCCCTGTCGAACACCTCTTTCGACAGGAAACCACTCCGTGTACGCTCCGTTTATTCTGACACAGGCACTAGAACCCTCATAGAGAGACTTCAATGCTTGGATCAGACAACCGCTCACCCCATACGTAGATAACGTTGACCACAGCTCATTCCTCACCACTCGATCATAGGCCTTTTCTAAATCTACGAAAGCGCAATAAACTTTTTGGTGTTTAGCCAAACATTTTTCAGTTATGCACCGTAAAGAAAAGACCTGATCCGTACATCCCATTCCTCTTCTAAATCCCGCTTGCACGTCCCATATTTTCCCATCAGTTT
Organism: Elymnias hypermnestra; assembly: GCA_015832385.1. NCBI lineage: Eukaryota > Metazoa > Arthropoda > Insecta > Lepidoptera > Nymphalidae > Elymnias > Elymnias hypermnestra. The sequence goes on along the minus strand of JACTOM010000868.1, from coordinate 653,797 downwards.
CATTAATCACCCTTTCAATTAATATCTTTGCATACAATTTGCCGACGACACTAAGAAGGCTGATACCGCGGTAATTTTTGCACTCCTGCTGTGACCCTTTTCCTTTATATAGAGGGACAATTACGGCCTTGCTCCAATCTCTTGGGACTTGACCTTTCTCCCAGCATATATTGAAAAGGCAGTACAGCTGAGCTACCACAATCCCGCGGCCAGCCTTCAGCATCTCGACTGACACTCTGTCATACCCAGCAGCCTTACCTGATTTCATACCTTTTATCGCTTTCATGATGTCATCCATACTAATCTCGCTATCACTTGTCTTACATTCATTGCTATCCGCAGAGGCCATATTTACCTCTGCTTCATTTCTTTCAAACAAACTTTCAAAATGATCCTTCCATCTCTTCAATATCCATTCTTCTCCTTTTATTAAACTTCCATCTAAACTTCTGATTTTACAAAGCTCCGAGGAAGTAGATCT
>JACTOM010000868.1:556997-652270 GCA_015832385.1 Elymnias hypermnestra | reverse complement strand
TGTATATATATATATATGTCGGAGGAAGCTATTGCAGGAGTTGCTTGTTGATTGTACGATAACGCATAACATTCTCTTTATGAAGTAAATTACCTTTCGTAAATCGTAATTTAATTTAAAACGAATTTTCACATTGCTACAAAGCCTAAAATCATATTTCTGAAAGAAAACTAATTATAGTTAATGTGAGAATTTATTAAGTAGCCATTGTCAATTGAATTACTGTTTTACGATTAATGTGCAATAATATTGTTTATTTAAATTGTAAAAGCTTTTAATAACTTTTAATTTGATTTTACTTTATTAGTTACATTCGAACTCACTGCTCGGTCTTCATAGTATTAAATGAAAGTCCGAATGCGAGATTGTACTAAAAAGAGTAGTTGCTGTTTGTTGCCGAGTTCTTGAAGTATTGAGACGTTTATGCGAATCTCGGATTATATTTAAAAGTATTAGTATTATAAAGTCTATTTGCTGCCTTTCCACATTTCGCAGTGTCCACGTCTCAGCAGCGTATACAAATATGGGAAAGATAAGTGTCCTCACGAGTCTAGATTTCATGGTCTTTGTGATATTTCGATTCGACTGTCACTTGACTTCGTCAATGCATCAACCATTGTTTGATATTAGAGCCGTAAATTTTTGTCACCTATAGCGAATTATTGTTTACACGGTCTACATTCATTACCTTGCTCTTGCCGCAATTAATCTTTAAGCGAAACTCTAGGCTAACTGGAAAGAAAAGGAATTAGGTAACCATTACTAACATGAGACATTAAGCATTTTTTGCCGGAAACAAAACCCTTAAAAGATATATGAATATCCATAATTTGTAACACGGATTTTGTGGATATAAAACTTATGTTATTTTCATGGTATGGAATAAATTAAGATGTAAATTATAAATATGTTTCTAGTAATGATTTTATAAAACGCTTCTTTGGACCGAAAACTTTACTCAAGCAAAGAAGTTGTGTTTAGTTATCCAGTGATTTTTTAATTTCATATTTAAATTAACTTTTTCGGTAAAACTAAAATAATCATCATTACTCAAACATATAAAAATAAGTACATTGTACATAGCATCACGCCTCATTCCCACAGGGGTAGGCAGTGATAACATCCTTCCACTTGCCACGATCCTTGCATATCTCCTTCGGTTCTTCCATTCTCATTAAACCTTTCATACAAGTTCGTCGGTTTAGAGTACTCTTGACCTGGCCGTTAATTAAAATGTCCTGGATTTGGTCCAGGAACGTTCTTCTTGGTCTTCCCCTTCCAACTTTTGCATTCACCCTTGACTCATAAATCCTTTTTGTCAGTCTCCTTTCATTCTCTCTACATGCCCAAAACATCTAAGCATACCTTTCCCAATATTAGTCACTACATCTTCTTTTATACCACAACGTTCTCTTATCACACCATTTCTTACTCTGTCACTCAGTTGTTATTCACTCATGCTTCTCAACGCTCTCATCTCTACCGCATTTATTTTACTTTTGTGATTCTTCTGCCATACCCAACTTTCACTACCATACATAAGTGTTGGCACCAAAACTCCTGCATTCACAGCCAGTCTATCCCCTTGAAACACAATTTGGCTATCCGTAAAGGCGCGCAGGGCATCATTTACTATATTCCCTGCATTCACTCTCCTTTCAATACAACTTTCACATGTTCCATCATTTGTAAATTTTGATCCCAAGTATACAAATTCTTTCACCTCTTCCACTTGTTCTCCATCTATCAAAATATTGCCATTCATCATACATTCATCTCTTTCAAAAAGCATAACTTTCGTTTNCCCCGTTTATTCTGCCACAAGCACCAGAACCCTCATGGAGAGACTTCAACGCTTGAATCAGATTACCTCTCACCCCAGACGTAGATAATGTTGACCACAGCTCATTTCTCACCACTCGATCATAGGCCTTTTCTAAATCTATAGACTTTATTAGCCAGTGCAGACTCGGACAAATTAGAAAATTCAATCCCTATCGGGAATCGAACCCACAGTGTCTACTAGCAAAACGACGTCGTCAAAACTGTCTTAGAGAGAAATTTGGCGACAATTCAATTGCATGTTTCTTGTAGCAGGAAACTCGACGGCTTATATGAAATTAAAATAAACATGTTATAGGCCAAAAGAAAATTTATTGTGTAGGTATTTTATGACCTTTTGGCGTTCACAGATGCCTTATCGAAGGGGTCTCGGCGAACTGCCTTACACTATTAATCTCCAATATAAAGAACCATTGGACGGTACATAAATATAGTGGACGGTGTGTAATGACGCGTGGAGATAGCACTGATCATTGTTAGGGTCATCTCGTAAATCTTTATGCATTGTTAGTATATGAAAAAGTTATTTATAGTTAACGTAAATAATTATATATAACCATAAGTCATGCTAAAGAGTTGTAGTAACGAATAAAGGACATGGACTCGCTGGCGTAATTGTGCATGCTTTTGCAGCGTTATTAAAGTGTTTGGTATATTATATTCTACTATACCGATTTTTATTTTTATTTTGCTGCAATAGTACGGATTTATCTCATACGATGACGATTTATTTTCTTTCGGAATTCAAACAATATTAATTTTCAGTGAATTTGTGAAGTGAAGTTTAATTGGGCGTTAGATTTTCTAATATTTTCCAATTTTCAACCTTCTACAAAGTCTTTGAAAACGAAAAGGAAGAGATGAATAAAATCGGTAAAATCCTTTTCAAGTTTGTAGTATGACACAAGAAAAAATGAATTTATAAACTCCTACTATTAGCTCACTGTCTGTCTATATAATTCTCGTTCAAATTATCAAATATTAATAATATTTTTATTAATCTATTTAAGTTCAAATTATATATTTTTTTTGATGTAGTGGATAACATTTGATATTAAAATTTTTTTTTAAATATCGATTAACCATTTATTTTAGAAAAAAAAATGTATAGTGCCATATAGAAAGCTCACGTAAAAGCATTCGTTCTTTATAATTAAATTTATGTTTATTTAGCTTTATTATGGAAACAAATAGTATAAATAACACGAAAACATTTTCCCAAAAGACATATTTCTTATTATTAAAATTAAAAAGTATGTGTTGACAAAGTACAGTAATCTACTTCCAAAAGTTGAAACTACACTAATATTTATGAAGTAGGCCATTATTGATACTAAATTTGTATTTTGTGTGAGAGAGAGATGAAAGAGTTTACAAAATGAAATTACCTATATGTAGTAGAAATTCACGTGAGGATATTCTGCATTTCTTGTTATATACTATATAGATACATATATTGCCACGATTACCACTCTTATATAAACAGTTCTTGTACAATACTTACGTGTATTTCTGTAAAAATTGCTACAACAAGCGAATTTCGGGACTCAGCAATAAAACTTTATCGTAGCGTATGCTTCGATCATAAAAGCTTGGAAACGGAGCCCTTCCCCTCGTATTTTAGCACTGCAGAGTGACACGTTTCTTGATTTTATTGCAATGCACGATGTCTTAATATTTTATAATTTATATGTCGGACAATAAGAGAGAAGGAAGAGCATAAAGCATAAGAGCGCAGGGTTCTCCGCCAATATCGTCATTAATGACATCCATACTGTGGGCGTTCTTTGGTGCAATCAAATACTTCACTAATTAACTCAGATAATAATGTTCAATCACTTAATATTCCTGAATCAATTTACACAAACTCATTAATATAAACAGCCAGGAACACGACAGTTTCAATAGTCGATCGCTCTGGCGGGCCGTCACCCGAGAACTACCGAGAGACGCGTGCTGGACTGCCACTTATTGACTCTGCCCCACGCCGATAGACAGATAGTGCCCGCGTTCTACAGACTATTGCACACCGACATATATATATAATTGTTATTGTTTCAAATTCAGACATTGTATTTCTTCCACGCGTGGATTTTTTTTGGATTGCTTTTAATCAGTAAAACACCAGTAAGTTTCTTTTCATATACATTTTGGTGTAATCATTATTTATAATTTGTCATTGTGCCTTTCGGTGAACAAAAATATTACGTGAAACCTACATGTCTATATGGGATGTGTGTCTGATCAAACATATCAAACCGCGTGGCGGGTCAAAACTCTTATTTCGTATCTCTCTTAGCGAGCAAGCCTGAGTACTATTGTCGGCGCGCGATATTATTTAATCTACTTATTTTTATAATTGTTCGGAAATCTAATATTAGAAGATATATTTTAGGTTTTTTTTATTGCTGACAGTTTAGCTTTTGACTGTGATCTCACCTGATGGTAAGTGATGATACAGTCAAAGATGGAAGCGCGCTAATCCGGGTAAGAGGTATACGAGGTATCATACCGAAACACAAATCTCTTTGTTTTGGCGGTACGTCTTTGCTGGAAGGATGGTAACTAATCACGGTCGAAGCCTCCAACCAGACCAGAGTCAGACAAATTAGAAAATACCATTTTCTAAGTTCGTCCTGCCGGTGATCGAGGCCCGGGGCCTCTGTTAGCAAGGCAAGTACTCGCACCACTGTGCCAACGATGCCATCAAAGGCACCGTTGATGTAAGACATCTGACTATTTTTAATATGGACAAGTAATTTTAATTGTCAATCTAATAATTTTACTACCGCAACCAGGTGGAATATTGTGTCATAACAGTTATTGTCGCCTGTGACTAATTACACGTGATTGTTATCGATAGAGCTGTAAGACAGTTCGAATCTGTTTAGAAAACATTGTAACATTTTTTGGAAAAACTTAGTAAGTAAAAGTAAGTAGCAGCCCATTAACGTCCCACTGCTGGGCACAGGCCTCCTCAGAGAGAGGGTTTTTATCATACATCATCTGTGAGAAAGCTAACTTAGAAGATATTATTCTTCGTTCGTGCTAGAAGTAGGATTTGACCACATTTTATTTATACTACTAATATACTTTGAGACAAATAAATCGCTTACTCTATAAATAATATCATTAACAAGTAGACAAAATACGATATTGTCATGTTCCCCCATAGCAAGAGTTTAATATGGCATCATGAAACATTCATTTGCTATAATCTATAAGCGGTTAACTGAATAATTCATAATTATATTAATTAATAATTCATGATCGTACTCATCTTGTAGGGATTGTACGGATAAGTCTGTAGAATATATTAATTATTGTTCGCTCAAATAGTTTGTAAACTTGCTTTTATGATGTTCTTTAAAATATAGATCGATGTTAATTTCTGTCTTTTATTAATTAGTTCTTTAAATAAAATACTTTCTTATTGAGTCATACAACTTCAAAAACGTTTTTTTTTTAATTGTAGTCTTGGAGTACTTGATGTTAACTTAGTTTTAAGTAAGATGACTTTAATTGTTTGCTTTCACTATGTATATTAAACTGTAAACGAAAGTATTTGAGTTCCAACATTAGCGTGTCTGGTAAAAAGTTAGAGGTAGTGCGTAAATATAAATATTTAGGAACGTGGTTAACTTAAGACTGGGATAGTAAAGACGCGTATTAAAATCTCCCGCAGTTCTTTTAATAAAATGAGAAAAATATTATCCAGTCGTAATATCAGTATACCCCTACGCACTGCTTTTTGGATGATGTTCATTTCTGTCTTTTTTATTACTTACATGATAAACGTTTTTAATATTTCCATATAATTGTTATTTTCTTTACAACTGCTGCAGAGATCCCGAGATAGGTTCCCGGCGGGAAAATATAGAAAAATTGTAAATTTGGCTCACATGTCTTGATAAGGACTGGTAAGATATTACTCTACCAGCAAAAATAATGCAGGTGATAAAAGTCGTCCCAATCATTCTCTGCGGATTGGCAGGGTACACATAGCATAGAATCACTTCCGGGTCTTGTAGATACTCTCAGGACGTTTTCCTTCATCTAAAAGCAATAAAGAATTGTAAACGTATTAATTGCCTATGATTCGGAACGGCGACTTTTAAGCAAGAATTCAGAATCCAAAGCTTTGGTATCAGCCGCGTAGTCTCCGACACCATAGGATAGTGAGAAAATTAGTTTTCAATGAGCTTCAGTTGTAAAAAGTCTTCTGAATTTCTAGTCTAATAACTTAAGACATATCGTAAGAAAATAATGAGTGAATGAAGGTTTTTCAATTACATATACATTATATGTTACTATAAACATAAATCCAACTGAGAAAAAGATAATTAGTAGTTTAGATTCGGATCACTGTGGCCAACTCATTCGCTTTCCAATTCCAAAGAAAAATGTAAATAAACGTAGAATAACTTTTGTGCCAGTAACAGCTGACCGTATTGGAAAAATGAGATCAGCCCTAATTTCGAACTGCTATATAGCTGNTCATCTACTTCAGTGCTACATTTTGCCCTTAGCTCTATACGGTTGTGAAGCCTGGACTATCAAGAATGACACTCGAAAAACGTATATAACGCTTTCGAAATGTGGGCACTCAATCACTTGGACCCAAAAAGTCAGCAAAGCAGAGGTTTTGAGACGAGTTGGTCAAAACCGCAAGCCATTGCAGACCATAAAAATCAGGAAAGTTGCCTATCTTGGTCATGTATTCAGACACGAAAGATAGGACTTCCTGCAACTGATAATGATGGACAACGCGGTGTTGGCCGCCGCAAGAAATCGTGGCTCCGCAACATTCGGGAGTGGCGAACGCTGCCAAATTGTTTCACCTCGCCCAGGATCAAGACAGTTTCTCACAGCTGATATCCAACCTACAGTAATTGGAGAGAAATGATAAGAAGAAGAAGAAACTGTAAAACTTATTAAAGCAGATAATACCTTGATTGCTTAGCATGCATGCACTATAGAGTCCCGGGATAGATTTCCGGTGAAGAAATTTAGGACATTGCTTTTTGGATGATGTTCATTTCTGTCTTTTTTATTACTTACATGATAAACGTTTTAAGATTTTCTTAATATTTGGAGCAGCAGCAGTGGAGCAGCGTGGTGAGTCTTTGCTCTAATAACACTCCGACGTGTGAGTGAGGAGGCCTGTGCCCAGCAGTGGGACGTTAATGGCCTGCTACTTACTACTTTTCTACTAAATCCTACGTATCAGACATTATACGTTCTCCTCATAAGGGAAATTTCTATTTCTAAATTCTAGCCAAACATATAAATAGGTCAAATTAAATAAAATTACTGCCTCATTGTTCTAGTGGTTAGCATGTTCGACTATAAACATGAGGTCTTGAGTTCGACTGCCAGGTCGGGCCAATTCAAAAATCAATATTGAGTTTTCTATTAAGACTTTCTCAATATTTGCCCGAAGTTAGGAAGTTGGCGATGTGATCCTTCCCCGTGCCTCGGTCGCGTCGGTTTCCCGACACAAGTTGCTATTTATTATATTTTTATTTAATTAACGTAAAAGTGACGTAATACTTCAATGCAAGGAAAAATCAGGCCCACGCCGTTATAATCCGCAAATTTATTAAAGGCAAATTTTTACTTAAAGTTTAACAAAGAAAGTCTTAATGAATGAAGGTACTGAAAAAGGCTGTTATTTTATAACTTCTATTTTGAACAATAACATTTTCTTAGCTAATATTTGAAGAGAGTTTGCACCATTTTTTACATTAATTACCGACGAAGTAATTAAAAGCTTTGTAGCCAACAACGCGGCTTGTAATGAGTTTTGTAAACAATCAGGCTGTTCTCAATTTTTTTTTGTATTATACCCAGTCTTTAACTTTACAATGAATGACAATTACAATATAAAACCTGTTACATAATACTATCTATTTTCTGCGGTGTTACCCGCGTATGTCTCGATCGTATGGATTTATGGGAAATTCCGATTTTTCTTTCCGAACTTTATTTGATCCTGTTAGGAATTTGAGTATCACCATTTTCATATTTTTTTAGAATTAAATAGTTATTCTTTTGTTTTAATTATACCTAAGTTTTAATTTTTGGTTTCAATCATTTCTTATTAATTTTAGTTTAACATTAAACACTTGCTTGATTTATCTCTTTATTTTTTAACCTGTATTTTTCATGTTTTATGGTACGAATAGAAGGTGCCAGTTAAAAATCAGCCTAGTATATACACACATAGCATAATATAAAAACACAGTATTTAACTGAGCTTGCTCCAATTTGCTCTATTGTTGTTAATTTCTTTTGATTTTTCTTTAACTGTGCACTCTGTGTCACCTATTTTGTCTTCGTAATGATTGGGAAAACAATAAATTCCTTTTTTATACATAATTATTATATTACAACTTAATTCTTCTACTTCGCCATTCAATCGTCTACGTCGGATGACTTAGTTTTTCGTACACATCTACATATTCTGATTTGATCAAAAATATTACGTAAATAATATAATTTTTAGTTAAAATATTTCGTTTCGTTGAGATATGGACTCTTAATTATAGAGGAAACCCTTCTCAACCTCTGTCCCACCCTTGTCTGTGGTAATTTTCCCCTGCTAGTCTCTCAAAGAAATGTCTTTGTTTGCATGCAATAGCATATATGTTAAAGGAATAAATCAGTTAAAGGTATACAAATCAATGTATTTATATAAATATTTATTTGTCGTCAAAGACAATATAAATATGTACGTAAAATATTATAGTTTCATAACTTAAAACAATATTATTTATGTGTTATTACAATCCAATCTACTTTTTTTCATTGCAAAATATATAATATTGGATAATTTAATCGTTTTATTATATTATCCATATAAGGTAAGGTAAACGGTACCTTAATAATGGCCTTGCTTTCACAAACCCTCTCACTCATTGGAGACAGGGTTTTTAAATCATGCATCCACCACGCTGCTCCAATGTGAGTTGCCATATAATAATGCAAACAACACCACAGCTATTCAACTTTAGAGATAAGCAATCGATCGTCATCATAATATCGCCGCAAAGAAGATGGAAGTTATATTTACATCCATCAATTTTTGACATAATATGTAAAATATACCAAGTCTTTGCTAAAATTTAACTTTTAAGAGACGAATAAAAAGCAACTGTCGCTTCAGACCCTCACCTTGCCGTAACTTTTTAATTACGTCACATTTCAAGCTTGCCCTGTAATTCCTTAGGTTTATTTACACCCTACGATAACTAATTTAATATGTACTGGGATTTAGACGTCTACTATATTTTTTTTTTCTGTAATGTCGTCGTCGTCGCTTCAACCGATGGACCTCCACTGCTGGACATAGGTCTACGAAATGATGCCCACAAGGCCCGATCTTGCGCCGCCTGGCTCCAGCGGCTACCGGCGACCCTCCTTATATCGTCGGTCTAGCTTGTGAAGGGTCTTCCTACACTGCGTTGTCCGGTGCGGGGTCGCCATTCCATCACCTTCCGGCCCCAACGTCCATCGATTCGTCGGACTATGTACCCCTCCCATTTACACTTCAGGTTCGCGATTCATAGGGCTATGTCGGTGACTTTGGTTCAGCTACGGATCTCCTCATCCCTTCTGATTTGATCGCGTAAAGAATCTCCGAGCATAGCCCTCTCCATAGCACGCTGATTGACTCTGAGCTTTCGATTGAGGCCCATAGTCAGCGACCATGTTTCCTTCCGTATATAAGCACTGACAACACGCAATATTCGAAGACTTTAGTCTTCAGGCACTGAGGGTTATTGGACGAAAACGTCTTCCAGAATTTCCCAAACGCTGCCCAACCGGGTTACTGTATGTATGTACCTTATATGTATAATAATGTACATTGACAACTGCGAGTTATCTAGTTCCTCGCCCTATTAATGAACTACACTACACTTATGTAGAAAAAGTGTCTAGCAAAAATGTTAAAATGTATGTAAAAAATATGAAAAAGTAAAATGTATGAAAAAGTAAGAAATAAAATTTTGGCCTTAAAGTTAAACCATACAACATATACTTAATAATTATTATGTAGACTGTGTAGTTTGTGCAATATTTTCAATTGTATAATCCAGTGAACTCCACACTAAGCGAGCTTGTATTGTGGAGTTCTAGACTAGACTAGACTAGACTTCAGTAATATAATTCACAAAGTACGTTGCCGGCCGTTGTGGGTANTATTTGATCCTATTAGGAATTTGAGTACCACCATTTTCATATTTTTTTAGAAATTAAATAGTTATTCTTTTGTTTTAATCATTTCTTATTAATTTTAGTTTAACATTAAACACTTGATTGATTTATCTCTTTCTTTTTTAACCTTTGTTTTTTATGTTTCATGGTACGAATAGAAGGTGCCAGTTAAAAATCAGCCTAGTATATACACACATAGCATAATATATAAACATAGGTTTTAACTGAGCTTGCTCCAATTTGCTCTTTTGTTGTTAAGTTCTTTTGATTTTTCTTTAACTGTGTACTCTGTTTCACCTATTTTGTCTTCATAATGATTGCGAAAGCAATAAATTCCTTTTTTATACATAATTATTATATTACAACTAACTATCTAACTATGAGTCCTTCTTCTCCTTCGCCGTTCAATCGTCTATGTCGGATGACTTAGTTTTTCGTACACATCTACATATTCTGATTTGATCAAAAATATTACGTAAATTATATAATTTTTAGTTAAAATATTTCGTTTCGTTGAGATATGGACTCTTAATTATAGAGGAAACCCTTCTCAACCTCTGTCCCACCCTTGTCTGTGGTAATTTTCCCCTGCTAGTCTCTCAAAGAAATGTCTTTGTTTGCATGCAATAGCATATATGTTAAAGGAATAAATCAGTTAAAGGTATACAAATCAATGTATTTATATAAATATTTATTTGTCGTCAATTAAGACATTATAAATATGTACGTAAAAGACTATAGTTTCAAAACTTAAAAGAATATCATTTATGTGTTATATATCATCCATATAAGGTAAGGTAAACAGTAGCTTATTGGTAATGGCCTTGCTTTCACAAACCCTCTTACTCATTGGAGACAGGGTTTTTACATCATGCACCCACCACGCTGCTCCAATGTGAGTTGGAATAATGCAAACAACACAATCGATCGTCATCATAATATCGCCGCGAAGAAGATGAAAGTTATATTTACATCCATCAATTTTTGAGATAATATGTAAAATATACCAAGTCTTTGCTAAAATTTAACTTTTAAGAGACGAATAAAAAGCAACTGTCGCTTCAGACCCTCACCTTGCCGTAACTTTTTAATTACGTCACATTTCAAGCTTGCCCTGTAATTTCTTAGGTTTATTTACACCCTACGATAACACTATTTTAATATGTACTGGATTTAGACGTCTACTATATATATTTTTTTTCTGTAATGTCGTCGTCGTCGCTTCAACCGATGGACGTCCACTGCTGGACATAGGTCTACGAAATGATGCCCACAAGGCCCGATCTTGCGCTGCCTGGCTCCAGCGGCTACCGGCGACCCTCCTTATATCGTCGGTCTACCTTGTGAAGGGTCTTCCTACACCGCGTTGTCCGGTGCAGGGTCGCCATTCCATCACCTTCCGGCCCCAACATCCATCGGTTCGTCGGACTATGTACCCCTCCCATTTACACTTCAGGTTTGCGATTCATAGGGCTATGTCGGTGACTTTGGTTCAGCTACGGATCTCCTCATCCCTTCTGATTTGATCGCATAAAGAATCTCCGAGCATAGCCCTCTCCATAGCAGGCTGATTGACTCTGAGCTTTCGATTGAGGCCCATAGTCAGAGACCATGTTTCCTTCCGTATGTAAGCACTGACAACACGCACTATTCGAAGACTTTAGTCTTCAGGCACTGAGGGTTATTGGACGAAAACGTCTTCCGGAATTTCCCGAACGCTGCCCGACCGGGTTACTGTATGTATGTAACTTATATGTATAATAATGTACATTGCGAGCGAACTGCGAGTTATCTAGTTCCTCGCCCTATTAATGAACTACCTTACACTTTGGTAGAAAAACTGTCTAGCAAAAATGTTAAAATGTATGTAAAAGGTTTTTACTTGCGCAATTTACATTTAAATGTGTAAGAATACTCATATTCGACTGAATGTAATCGAGTATGAGTATTTAATAATAATAGAATTTGTATACAATATATTTTTAATTGTAATTGGATGTAAGCTTAACACTAAGGCCAAACCTCTGTGGTTTTTATAATGTTAAGCAACAATAGTATTAGACATTTGTATATGATAATAAATAAATATATGTCGGAGAATAAGAGAGAAGGAAGCATAAAGTATAGGGGCGTAGAGTTCTCCGCCGACAGCGTCAGTAATGGCATCTATAATTTCCATACTGTGGGCGTTGATGGGTAATGTTGGTGCAATCAAACACTTTTATTAATTAACTCAGATTATAATGTTCAGTCACTTATTGTTCATATCCGATAACCGATACCGATACCGATATCAATTTACACACACTGATTAATAATAGTAGCTAGGAACGCAACAGTTTCAACAGTCGACCGCGCAGCGTCATCCGAGACCTGCCGAGAGTCGCGCGCCGGACTGCCACTATTGACTCTGTCCCACGGCGATAGACAGATGGCGTCAGCGTTCCACAGACTACCGCACTCCGATATATATAAACCAAAGTCCCCCTAAAGCATTGGACCGATTAAGGTTTAATTTTTGTCAGGAATGTTTTACTATGACAATTTAATCCAATTTTTTACATATTTCTTCGAGATCTAGAATTTAGTGAATGATACCACATTTACTATATGTTACTAGTTATTCTTGCTGAGGATTGAGGGTCATATGAGAAAATGGAAAAGCCATCCTTATTGAGAATCTACATCGCGAAAAGTGAGCGTTCCTTTTTGGCTATTATAAATATAAAGAGAATATGTTTTATATGTATTATAATATTTCATTAGGTTATGAAATAATAATATAGCTTTAAAGTTTGAAACACTTTTTATGAAAGAAGAGCAGCTGAAATTAAAAGGCATAGTAAAATAAAGGCCTCGCTGAAATAATTAAACGAGTGCGATCTTCGCAAATATAAATATAGTTAATCGGTTTCGCTTCCTGGTTGAGCAACTTTAGAAATTTTTTTTATAATTTTTTTTACTTATGAAATATAACTCGTAAGTAAAACAATATATCCAGGAAGAGCTGTGTTTTCTGGTACAAGTATAATCTTACTATACTCAAAAGAAGACAGCAACTCATTATGTATTTACCAAGTACAAGTTTTGGAAATCTATGAATTTTAAATCTTTTAAATCTACACGGAGGCTTCGGCCTTGCTTAGTTAACATTATACGAGAAAACAACTGCTGCTGATCTCAAAAATTTACCCTCTGGAACAATGCTATGTAGATGACTTTAGGATATTAAATAACCTGTCATTAGGTTAGCGTAATATCGTCATAGACTATATAACTTTCCATTAGTTAAAGATAGTCAAACGGTATCAATAAAAAAAGATACTGAACTCTTAAATGACTGAAACTATTTCCATGATTTTTGAAGTGAAACTTCTTTAGGCACATAAAATGTTTACGAATGAAACGCGTGATTAGCGTCTCGAAGATATGCAGTGATTTATGCTAATTCGTTTGATGGTTAGGTAGTTTTAATATTTACAAATATCATTTGCATTTTAATTTGTCACTCGTAATTTAATATACTATTTTTCATAAATTTAAAAATAAAATTTAATTAATAATTTCTAATATTGACTAAAAACACGTGGCATTTTTATTTATAATTCGTCATTTGTGTTATCAATAAATTATTTGTATTAATTTTCTTTTAATATTTTATTGACAATTGAATTCAGTAAATTCCTAACATATCATCCCATTTACCTCCCTCTAGGTCTCGGATATATGAAGTTTCAGATTTGTATAAATATAAACAAGACTTAAAAATTAGTTTGACAAAGAAGTTTCACTTCTAACATGTGTAATTTGTAGGCACGCATTTTTTAATTTTGTGTATGTTCAGGTTGATTCAAAAATGGAAAAGAATGACTATTTGAAATGGATATCTACATATTTCCATGGAATTTTGCATTTTGATTTTACAAACGTAGTATAGATATAGTAAATCGCGCAAAAGCCGCATGTCGTGGCTTGTAAAAAGCTTTGACTTGGAGCTAAATATTTTATGTTAATTGAGTCTAGCTCAAAGGCTCTAAACTCTCCCATGTAGCAGGTTAGCTAAGGAAAAGGGGTTGCCTTTTTTAAATAAATTAGATCTCGTATAACGAACTCTTTTAAGGCTGTATTTTGATAATGATTTCCTTCTTGTTGTATTAAAGAAATATTTTTTAAATTATTGGTGGCTAGTTGACTAGCAAGCCTTACGATGATGGCCCAGTGGTAAGACACGTGTATTCTTATTTAAAGATTTCAGCTTCGAATTCTAAGCAGGTAACAGTGTCTCTTTATAAATAAAAACTAGCAAGCCGCCTTGGTTTCACTGTGTTCGTGTCTTTGAAGTCTAGAATAAGTGATTAGATTTGAATGTACCATAATAAACATAAACACGAACTACAACATTTCCTTATATAAAATATTGATAATTTAGGCTTGAATACGATTGGATAATATAGAAACAGCGAGCATAAGAGCTTAAAATGCATTGAGACTTTCGATGAAGAAAAACAACAGGAACTCTGCAAATCTCGAAAGCAACTCTGAGAAGTATATGGCCTACCAATTTGCAGTGAACCATGGTCGTGGGTTTATGCTCTACTAGTTCAATCTTCTGTGAATGAGGTGGTATATGCCCAACTGTGGGGCAATAATAGGCTACTATTTACCTTTTTTACTTGGCCAGTGTAGGTAATTTTTGAATCATCGAATATTTGCTAAAATATTATATAAAATTTCATTTACGTGTTACAACAATAAATTGAACATTCAATTGCTACATGACAACGTATATTTTATGAATGTACCTTATAAAAATGGAACTATGACAGTGGATAGTTTTAATTGCCAATCCATAGTAGAAGTTAAAATTTTTGATTTTTATCCGTGTAAAAATTTTCGACGCGAATATTTGTCGATAACTCAACGAATTTCCAATTAACTATCTCGATTGGTAAAACTTCCCTAAAAGTGAGGAGTGGGGGGACAGTGACAAATGATAGGAATATTTCAAACCGCGGGGTGAGTGCGTCTAAATCGAGTTCTTACGTTGACTTCTACTTAAGCTTCTGTGAGAGGTTACTCGCCATCCTTATATTTAATAACAGATAGGTTAGCGCTTGACTATAATCTTAGGTCTTGGGCTCGATTCTCGGAATGCCAAATTAGGAAATTGCATTTTCTAACTTGTCAGAATCTCGATTGATGAGTGGCTTTGATCTTGGCTAGTTACCACCAAATTATTAAAGGTGCAGTCACGTAAAAGTATTGAGTTCCGTATCCGTAAATTATCACTTTCCAGGTTAGTGAAGCGGTAATCTGTTAGCAATTAAAAAATCTTACGTAATCATAAGTGATTATGATGCAATTTAAGATGGTAGGTCATTAACACTAGCTTAATGAGATATTATCACTTATGAAGACATCATAACAGGTAAATTTCACCTCTAATGGTTTCCACACAGCATCGTACCGCAAGACAATTTTATGTTCATGGTTGTCTCAATAGTCTAGGGGTCAGCTTTTTTGGATAAAGACATGAGGTCGTGGCTTTGAGTGCTGGGTGGGGCAAATTTAACATTTCTCAGTAATTGCTCGAAGGTGGGAAGCTGGCAGTGTACTCCACCCCCGTGCCCGTTTTTTGCCAATTATGTAGGACTGCCGTCCCATCGGAGTATGAGGGTGAAAGTGTAGAGAGTGCACTTGCCTTAGTACATACACTTGTGTACTTTGCTTGCTGTCTTGCAGTTGAGCAGTGTGATGGGTCTATACTCTAAAAACCCTCTCTCCTATGAGTGTGGAGGCCTGAGTCCAGCAGTGGGACGTTAATGGGCTGTTATTTACTTTCTCACTATGTAGGATTGCAACGTTCCAACAGTCCAGGCTCGGACAAATCAGGAAATGCAATTTTCAAAATTTACCTTGCTGGGAATCGAACTCAAGTTCTCTGCTTACGAAACGAATGCTCACCCCATTACACCAACGAGACCTATATAAAAAAATAACAAAGAACATAATATGCTCTTAAAAGTAAAAAATATTTGTGCATTATTTTTTAGAGTTCTCTTAAATAGTAAAAATAGTAGTAGTATTTACAATTATTATTATATTTGGAGTCGGCGTCAGCCTAGGTAGGCGTGTCCCGCGTGTCCACTCGGCAGCTCCTCCGACACTCATACCTATAGCTAACATGGTAGTAGTTACAGCCTATATACGAGTATGTGTGTGTACGTACCTTGAAGTCGGTTAAAACACAAAAGTTGTCTCTTCTTATACACGGTTTAAAGTTCTAAACCATCCAACTAATGCATCCGCGGTTCTTCACAACCAGGTTGTATGGTACGAGCTTCGAGGCAATGTCTAATTACCCGGGATAATTTTCTCAGGCATCGACGATGCCCGGTATTTGTTTCTGTCCGTCATTCTAACGGGCTGGTGGGCAGCTTAGGCCGGTCCACCAGAACCATCCATGTCAATCCAAGTTCTGCCACTGCCGTCGCGTTGTCGATCTCGTCATCTTCACCCGTAACTGGAGGTGGTGACAGCAGGAGCTCACGAGGTAGTTGGACGCCCAGTGCTTTCATATCTAGGATGCTGGCTGGCAATGCCATGGAGGTGTGTGTGTGGAGAGTGGTCCGCGTGACGGAAGATGCTCCTCGCCAACTAATGTGCTTCAACCATTAAACCCTCTCACTCGTAACATGATCTTTAAAACCATTGGCGAAACACATGAAATTTAACAAACTGACTTCTTTCGTCATCGTATCATTGCTTGATTTAAGCATATTGTCAGGCGAGATTCCACTAAAATAACCTTTTTTGAGTCTTGTCTCTGTTCTACTAAAGCACAAAGTCAAATAATTTTATTATACCATAGTTACACATCACGAAAGGCTATAAAGTTTTCAGGCAGCTCTGGATATCGTGTAATTACCCGGAGATAGTTTTGGTCGCACTCTGGTTAACAGTTTTAAGCGGATTGAGGGTGTTAGTGGCAATCCACTGCGAAAAGACACCATTTTGATTTTAATTAAGAAGCTTTTTAAACGGGGAGTACTTTTTGTTACCAGAATTATAATTTAAAATCTTCGCTAATACTCCCTAAATAGATTAAGTTATACAAAATATGGCTACCATCCCATATAATCGGGGTACTTTTAATAATAAATTTATACCCTTACATAATGTAATTTCAAGGTACTCTTCCGTTACTATGTATGTTAATACGCCGTTGCTGGTTTAATGGTGCAAGCCATCGCTACTCCAGAAGATGTTCTGGGATCAATTCCACGTAGGGCACATTGAGTAAATCGTATTTTAATTCGTCGTGGTTAAACACTGGGATAAGGAATGTTTATATATGTATATACACTATGTTTCTTGACAAAATTTCATAATATATATGTCGGAGAATAGGAGAAGAAGAAAAGCATAGCATAGGGTTGCCTGCCGACATCGTCATTAGTGGGTACCATAATTCAATCTCCATACACTTTATTAATTAATTCAGATTATAATGTCCAATCACTTAATGTTCCTGGTATCAAATTACACAAACACATTAACAGCAATAGTTAAGATGTCACCCGAGAGCTATCGAGCACGCTGCCGGCTCATGACACATTGACTCTGTCCAGCGCCGATAGATCGCGCCGACTTCCGCAAACTATTTGACTCCCACTTATATATATTATATCCACTCATTAAATGCATTTATTCAGGAGTCGTCGTCGTCATCGCTTCAACCGATGGACGTCCACTGCTGGAGATAGGCCTCACGTAATGACGTCCACAAGGCCCGATCTTGCGCCGCCTGGCTCCAGGGGTTACCGGCGACCCTCTTTATATCATCGGTCCACTTTGTGGGGAGTCTGCCTATACTGCGCCGACCGGTGCGTGGTCGCCACTCCAGCACCTTCGGCCCCAAAGCCCATTTGGACTACGTACCCCACCCATTGCCACTCCAGGTTCGCGATTCGTAGGGCTATCTCGGTGACTCTAATTCTACTACGGATCTCTTTATTTCTGATTCGATCTTTATTTCTGATTCGATCGCGTAGAGAAACTCCGAGCATAGCCCTCTCCATCGCACGCTGAGTGACTCTGAGCTTCCGAATGAAGCATATATTCAGCGACCACGTCTCAGAACCGTAGGTCATTACTGGAAACACGCACTGAACTAGTTTTCTGGATTTGTTTAGGTTGATTTGAGTTTTCTAATATTTCCATCAGGAACTCAATTGGCGATATCGCTGACAACAACCAATATTTTTTTAAAATATGTAAAATCACTTTGGTTAGTTCGACGCAACCGTTAATCAAAAAGTGGTATTACAACTGTTGGATTTAAAGTTGTTCCCGATGAGGGGAATTTACGGCTACTTTCTATAAATAAAAACACAAATTTTTAATTTAAACTTCGTCGTCAAAACCCGATAGTAATATTTCACTGTTAATACGATTTCCCCAACTCCGTCGAAACGAGTTCAGAATTTGCAATTTTAAAAAATACAACCGAACTTCGTCACAGATGTGTCTCGAGTTGAAATATGGCCGCTCTGTCCCATAGTTTTATATTAAATTCCTCGTAATTCCACCAGGGGTGCTTCGTTTGCGTTTCTGGGAAGTTGGCAAAAAGTGGTCCGAATATTTCCTTTGTCAATGCGAAATCTAAGGCGAATATCGAAAGTTTTGTAGTGATTTTACGCTAAACTGAAGTTATTTCCTGAGTGGCCATTCAAACGTTTTTTTGAAGTGAAACTTCTTTAGGCGCATGAGGGTAAAATTTTACGGATGAAACGCGTGATTAGCGTCACGAAGATGTGCAGCGTTTTTTATGCTAATTTGTTTTAAGGTTAGATAGTCTTAATATTTACAAATAACATGTGGCGATTTAATTTGCCACTCGTCATTTAATGATTTAATATACTCTTTTTCATAAAATATTAAATAAATTCTCGTTCCTATATTTTTAATTCAAAACAAAATTTAAACAAAATTTCATATATTAACAAAAAAAGCATGTGGCATTTTTATTTACAATTCGTCTTTTGAGATTTCAATAAATTATTTGTATTATGTAGACACTTAATATTTCAATGACAATTAAATTCAATAAATTCCGAACATGTCTTCCTTTTTCCCTCCCTCTAAGACTCTGAAATCAGTTTCAGATTTGTATAAATGTAAATAAGACTTAAAAATTATTTTGCCAAAGAAGTTTCACTTCTGCCATGTGCACTTTGTACGCACATAAAAACTCTGATTTCAAGCATAAATTGCTAAAACTGTGTATTGTAAAATACAGTTTCGTATCGTTATCATAATATGAAACAGTATTGGGAGGTAAATTATGTACGATCGACTTTGATGAAACGAATTATTCAAAATCTAAGACCAATCCAAAAAATATCATAGCCTTACGAGCGTATTTAAGAAAATTTTTTTTAAAAGAATATTGTAACCAATGTGCAAAATAGAATAGAAATAGAAAGTTGTATTGAGGTCTATTTTACAACATTTGCTTCTGCATCACATAAAGTCTTTTCAATTATTCTCATTCAATTTTACAATTTTATTCCATATTGCAATATATCTCAATAACTTCAGATATGTTAGATTTTTCGTAAAATAGTCCTTATTGTTTGATGCTAAACAAAGTTTTTGAAGGAAGAGATTTTTTATTTATTAAAACGAATCAAAGTCCAACTTAACTTCTATAAAACTAATCCTTTTTGTAACGTTGTACATAGTATACCGAATATTTTCTAAGTCCCTGCCCCTTTCTAAAAAAATATTCATTCGTTGATCCGTTTTGATTAAATACTAGTGAATGTGACGTGAGTACAAGTGAATTTATATATAATGTTTTGAGATACAATGTATTGTTACTAAAAATAAACTAATAACGTTATCAATTTAGCAGCTCTTACATTTTTTTTTATTAATAACATTGGAATAATTCAATAATATTAAAATACGTATAGACATTGTTAAAAAACGAATCATAAGTATAAAACAATAGCATGGCTATTTAAATATATAATACATAAAACGTACATCTGTAGAAATAAGATGTTTCCTTCCCCACTTTTATCTCTCTCGCATAAAACCAAATGAAATTCAACGATCACTTTGTCTACGTATAAATAGTGGATGCGAAAAGCCGAGTGTTGTCAGTAATCCGGTATGTTAGGTATATGGTACCAATGAGACGCTATAGCGGGAAAAATATTAAGATTATAGAATTCTTTTTTATTGCAGGATAAAAACTTCGCTTTTTTTATAGCCTTGGCAGGCAAACTAGCTAGCGGGTCACCTGATGTTAAGTAATTACCGCCGCCCATGGACACCTGCAGCACGAAAGGAACCACCGATGCGTTGCCGACCTAAACTGCGTTGGCTTTTAGACCACGGGACATATACCTAAATCACTTTTCCTCCTGATAGCGTAATAACGATTTTTCTGTCGAAATGTCAACGACAGTGTAAAACAAGGGATGAAAGTTAAATTTTTGATTGAAAATAAATCTTGCATCGCGATCGTAAATTCATCGTGGTGTGAGAAATACTAAACGCACCACTACAAAAAATAAAGCTAACCTTATCCGCGATTTTCACACATAACTTCACGGGTGAGAATATCCTATTTTTCACCCAAAGTTTGTAGCATAATATTTTATTACTATGAATGTTAAATATTTCTTCGCTTTCAGACAATATAGAATAAAAATATAAGACAAATCCATCTTAGATACAAGAAATATTTATACGATTATACGCTTCTCTAGCACAGGTCTCTGATTACATACTCGAGAGGACAGATTTAGGCAATTTTTCTGTTTTTTTTATTATTTCAATTAGGTACGAATGTCATTTATTCGTAATAACCATCCTAAGAAGACACAATGCATTTATATTTAAGCGTCTAGAACTTACATCGATAAATAGGAGCAAAACCAGCTTATTCAAAATAAATTTTGAGAGCGTCTGATAGAGCTGATTTTATTCAAACATATACATTATAATTCATAGTATAGTCATGATTTCTGAAAAATTGTAGTGTTTTGCATGTAAGGAGGCATTGTTGTACATGATAACCGAATGTTATGCGTTTGTACTTGTAACAAAAACAATAGTTACCCTGTGGAAAGAAAATATGAGTATACTGTGCTGAGGTTATTAAGTCGGCAGCGGAAAAAAATGTAGGTTGAATATTGTATTAATTCTAAGATATACTTGTATTGTTATTGTGTAGAGAAATATGCGTGAGCTACGATTATTAAAATGGATTTTGTATAAAATATTTATTGTGTTAATTCTCTCTTAAACTTGTACCACAATAATTTATAGCATCCCCACTCGGGACATGCTTTACAGAGTAAGTTTGTCCAGAAGTTTATTTATACCGGAGCAGGTGTAACACGACACTCGAATTGAGTTCGTAGTTGGATGCGCTTTTGAGGGTGCCTAGAATACCAGGATACTATTACAAGTTTTCCCACAAAACAAGTAAGTAAACGGAGGATAGACTATAAAGAAACATTTTCGTTTTAGATGACTTTTGTCATTTCGCAGGGTGACTAAATGGAAAGATACGTGAGATGAGCATCCCGACCAACTTCGTCTACTTATATTTGAAATAAAATGAAACCTATCCTATTTTCCGGAAATCGTAACCGGATCTGAGAAGGAATTACTAAACTACAGGTTAGGTACACAAAGCTGATGGATCCTTTTTTAGATCTATTATCTTTTGATGTATGTATTGTAACCCGATGTATGTATTGTCATCATTGCAAAACAATCGAAATTAAATAACAGTTTAATAACAAATAGCGTGCTTTAATGGAATGCCGAAACAAAAAGTATATAATAAATTGCAATACATTTTATTGTTGGAAAGCGTTCTGTGCCTATAACAATTACCATCGGACGCTTCACGCTTTGAAATAATAATATGAGTGTTCTGTTAAACACTATATTCTAAAGTTAAACATATTAATTACTGTTACAATAGCCAAATATGTGATATTTTTAAGAAAAACTTAATTGAATTGCTTTAAAAAAATAAATTTGTTTTACTAGAGAACGTGCAATTCGTTTCACGTCGATCGTTAAGTGTTTATTGCATCGCGAACGTCCGTATCAATCTTCATCGAGTGGCGGACATACGACAATTACAACAAATGGAGCGGTTAAATCATACAGTTTATTATTGCAGGTTTATACATTTCTACATACATAGCATTGGCCACTGTGGAGGCGATCCGTTCTCACCTGGTGCAATAGCTTTCCAGGAGGCACGGGACGCTTTCCTACAGGCTGGTGCAGGTTTTGGCCGGGCATGGCTGCTTTGGAAAGTTCCTGCATCAAATTGGCCGAGAGGAGTCGTCTGATTGCCACGAGTGTGGTGCAGCTATGGACTCAGCATATCACACTGTAGCAGAATGGGGACTTCAGCGGCACTGCTTGGTGGCGATGATCGGCGGAGAACTCTCGTTTCAGAGCATTAGAGGCACGATGCTGTCAAGTGAGAGATGTTGGGCAGAAGTGGCCCTGCAAGACTGTAATCTCGCTAAAAGAGGCCCACGAGCGAGATAGAGAGAATGCAGTAGATGCTCCCTCTCACCGCCGAAGGAGGCGGGATACTAGGCGGCGCTTGTTTGCGCACCTGCTCCCACCTCCATGAATCCTCCTGAATCCACCAAGCTGAACCTCTGGTGTCTCACTTACGGATGAGGAGGGATCCGCTGGGTTTTAGTGGGTATTGCGAAGTCTCTTCCCTCGCAGAATCCCACACTCCTGACCCATTCAGATCAGGGTAAGTGCGTAAAAGCATTTCACAGCGAAAAAAAAATACATACATAGCATCACGCTTCATTTCCACGTCCTTCCACTTGCTGCGATCTTTGCATATCTCCTTCGCTTCTTTCATTCTAATTAAACCTTTCATACAAGTTCGTCGGTTTAGAGTGCTCTTGATCTGGTCCTTATTTAAAATGTCCTGGAAAGTTCGCCTTGGTCTTCCCCTTCCAACTTTTACATTCACTCTTGACTCATAAATCCTTTTTGACAGTCTCCTTTCATTCATTCTCATACGTGCACAAACCATCTCACTTTCGGATTGTGCCGGAGTGTCGGATCGACGTTGATAGGCTACTACTTACTTTTTTTACTTATTCTTATAAATTGAATTGACCTTTACCTCGATTCTGGTATCTCATGATCAAGCTGACCGTTCTGGTTGCAATATCCATGAGACAGATGCACATGTAGACATGTAGATTTATATGTGCAACTTATAGGGCAGTTGTATAAAAATAAGTAAAACTGTAGCATACCTAGCCACAATGAAATATATAGGTAAAATTTATTCGAGATAAGGGTCTGCAAAGGCACATTGTACCGACGCTACAGGCAGGCGAGGGTCACAAAAATAAAGTGGGTACAAGTCTTAAATTACTTTTTATGGGGAATATTTATGGTGTTTTAAGAAGTTGCGTAGTGTTTTTATGTTTCGCCTTACTGACGGTGTTTTCTTATCATTCGTTAATAGAATAATTGAATGAATCCTTTACTTTACAAGGAAAAGACATTTTGAACGTCGTTACAAGAGTTATTTGTTTTACATAAAAATATGTACTATAAAAAGAATTAAAAGTCTGGGCGTATAAAGAATACATGTCAGAACATCTTTGGCAAAGTCTTGTTTATTTATATTATATTTATACAAATTTCAAAACTCTATATTATCACATGTCACTTGAAAATATATAAACCTACCTAACCTTCAAACGAATTAGCATTTAAAACGCTGCACATCTTCGTGACGCTAATCACGCGTTTCATCCGTAAAAAAATTACCCTCATACGCTGTAAGAAGTTTCACTTCAAAAACAAATTTTACAAAAACAAGTCAAGTACTTCTTAAAATTGTAAATCATATTATATTAAGGATAGAAAATTTAAACATGATATATTTATAGGAATAACTAATAGTAGGAATTGAAAAACGCTGGTGTTAGCGATCATTATTATTTTATTTGTGAATTGCTATTAAATTACTATATTTTTTTATGCTGAGGTCTTTGTAATTATATCAGTGAAACGTTTGCATGCACTACATCCGGTTTAACGCTATTCCGGAAATTCTCAAATTTAATCAACACTTGTTTAGTCATCGTTTTCACGACGACTGTGATTGGTTGACTTATTATTTTTTGAGTGGGAGTTTGGTATAAGATAGGTAGTACAGTAGAATGATGGGATATCCGCCTAGTGACAGTTCTCAGTTTATATCAACGTTAGTATTGTATTAAAAGTTATAGAAAGTGTGGAATATAATGAGAATAGTTTCACTTAACCTACAAATTAGTGAGCGAATCTAAAACTGGTAAAATTGATGTTTAACCTATTTGCAAAGTATAAAAGTAAGTACACACATGTATACACAGGCCTCCTCACTCCGAGGAGCGAGGGTTTTTAGAGTATAGAACCACCACGCTGCTCCACTGCGGATTGGCAGGCATAGTACATAAGTGCACTCTCTATTTCTTTACTCTCATAGTCCGATGTGACGGGAATCCGACACGACCGGAAAGAGATCAGGCGCAGGACCGACGGCTTAACGGCTCCGAGACACTGGGGTGGAGCACACCGCCAACTTCGCAACTTTGGGCAAATATTGAGAAAATCCTAATAGAAAACTCAATATTGATTTTTTAATTGGCCCGACCCGGGACTCGAACCCAGGACCCCATGTCTGTACTCGAATATGTTAACCACTAGACCAATGGGCCAGTCTTGCAAAGTATATTTTGATTTTAGATGCATATACTTGCAAAGTATACCAAAAGTGGGTTGATACAATGTATATACTTATTAAAAATAAATATTACACAACAATTAAGTTAATATAAAGACTTACTGAACAATATTATTTTCGCTCAAATGTAAATTCATTACCTCTACAGAGACTCTTCAAGCCTAAAACACTTAACTAATCAGTAAGATAAATGAACCCATTTGATCCAATTTAAAATTCGCGGAGCTCCTTTGACCTTAGCCCTTTATTTAGACTGAACGTTTATCACGTCTTTCTTATTCATAACAGGTGTTTTGACTACACTACTCAATTTGTACTCTCTATTATTTTAAACTTATATGTGTGTGATAAAGCAAAAAAATGGTCCTTTTATGATCATAGAATAATGTCTTACGGCATAGTGCTGTGGGGTAAGGTTCAAATTTGTAATCGTTAATAGAAAATCCGCTCATAGATAAATACATTTTATTTTACTTGTAGTCAATAACACTTGATTCAAGTTTCAAATACATTAAATAAAGCGTTTAACTGACCTAAATGATTTAATATGTATTTAATCTAAAACATTTTATTAATATCACTTCTTTTTTAATATATTGATAAATATAGAATTTATATAAATTAATTTGTTATATCTTCAAGAGGGAGATATACAGAAAGTTGACGATATCAATAAGGCCTTATTGCAAACAAAATTAAACTAATTTTTTTTATTTTAACGTTATAAATATGTATTTTATTCTAATTACTAGGTGTGGTATAACTGGCAATCGTCTTCTACAGATTGCTCAAACTCGCAAGATCAAAAAATTAAAAATTACTTATCTAATATCAGAAATGGGAGACATTTGTGTTTTGTATTTATGTGTGTAAATTTGTAATGTTTTCACACAAAAACTACTGGACGAATTTCAAAATTTTTTTCACCATTAGAATGCTGCAATTTCACCAAGTGACATGAGCTATATTACTTTCTCAAAACACTAGGAAACCCCCTAAGAAAAATGTATTAATTAGCCCAAGGTGTGAAGAAACTAGTCGTAAAAATCTGTCATCGCTTGCGTTGCGGCAACTATTGATGATTGTACAAAAAATCGTCGTCGTCGTCGTCTAACGTATAACTAATTTATTGCATTTTAAAAGTTAATAAAAGTGCCGACAATAATCAAACCATATTATTCATAGTTCTGTATTAATTCTTATCCTATTAAATGATATTTTATTAAAAACAGTTTCAATACCTATAAATTACTTCTCAAATTATTAAAATCTGACTATCCATTTTAAAGATATCACGAATTTAAAAATGTCAATCTAAAGAAAATGTATCTTAAGTCGAACTCCAGATCAAAACAAAACTACATCAAATGTTGTAAATAAGGAAGTTTTAAGACGATAAAGTATTATAAATACATCTCTTTTCTGATATTATAAAAGAAACTTTATTTTTAACAATTTATAATAATCAAGCCAAAAATTTGTGGACCGATTTAAAAAATTCTTTTTATATCTGTAGAGAATTTTTCATTTTTCTAATGTCGGACATTATACTTAAATGATGTTACAAATTTAAAAATGTATTAATTAGATATATATTGGTTGTACAGTAAAATCTATATATTGATTAGATTATGAATTTAAGTGTGTTTCTAATAATCTGAAACGAAGTAATGAAAAACTAAGTGAAATATGACTTTTCTGTTAACGGAAATAAATCTACAGTCCGACTTAGTAGACTTTCCACTGACACGAGATCAATATCTACGCGGGTGACACCTTGGGGCATTGCTAGTAACTCATAATATAATGACTTCTTATTATATCTTCAACACCGGATAAGATATATTTTAAAGATACGTAAAAGTTTTCTATGGTTAAAGGATTTCAATATATAAACGTTGCGTATACGCTATCAAAACTAGGTCGTCCCACGTTCTGTAATCCAAAATATTATATATTGATTTCGGCGGTTGCTCCAAGGCTTCCACCATCAAAGTTCAAAATCCAAATATATGTGCTCGCTTCAGGCGTAGAGGAAATTGGATACAATCTCTATCGACGTTCGGGGATTACAGCCACAAATATAAATATTTCAAGGAAATACTAAAGTGTTTTACATTGCTTGTAGTGCTATCTTACATTTATGTATATCTTTATCTATATATTGCTTACGTAAGTATGTTCGACTTAACTCCTCTTAAAACATTACTTTGGATCTGGAAGTGCATGGGTTATACAAACCGGCACTGCTAGTCCTTATTTATGTATCTATGTAACTGAACCCATGATACTGTAAAATTATTTGAAAAAACTGAATTATTATATTAACTATTAAAATTTTGAACACACTTAGTTTAGAGGGAGAGCGAAGAAGAAAGCGTTAGAGAAGAAGTGTTAGAGAGAGAGAGCGTGAGAGAATGACAGCGAGAGAAGAAGTATGCAAGAGAGTGGACGATAACGGGTTTATAGATGAAGTTATCTTAGTTATATTTCGTGTTTACAATATTATACCAGCTAATACATTGTGTAAACAGTTTCAAAGTAAAACCAATATGTTTTATGTCAAAACATGGCTTAACAAATTACACGCTCACGTCATGGAAGAAATAATTGATAATTGGTTCGTTTGCAACTCCGTGACTGCACTATACACGCTCGTTTTAAGCGAGAAAATTGGATAAATATGGCGACCGTTTTAATATTCAGTAAGTGGAAATATACGAAAATGAATACTTTAACGCGGTCACTTCATTACAATACATTGACAGATATCCCTATGAAACTATTTATGCAAATAATTCACGCGATCTGAAAATTGTTTTTGAATAAACTCGAATAACCATGATTTAATTGTGCCTAAGTGCATTAAGTAGATTTATGCTAAAAAAGAGCTGTGTGATTCTATTTGCCTAATTTTTGTTTAAAATTACCATACCGCTTAAATAGTGAATGAATATAATAGGCAGAGGCATAATAATAAACTTCTTTTAACCGAATTTCAATTATGGTTGCTAATCTAATTCATAGGTAAGTTGTTTGTGCTGAAGACACCAATATTAAGGATAAATATAAGTACATTCTCGATACCTTCAGTCTCACCTTGAAATGATCTAACCAGGTAATTCAACCAACGGCATTATTATTAGCTGAGCTAACGAATATTACATTAATGAAAGTTCAAGTTATGTAGTTGAATTTCATTTCCCCTTAACAGCAGAAGCTTTCCCTTTATCTAGTTTGCTTGATTCTGAAGCTTTCAAGACACGGTTATATATAAACCTATAACTTAAGTATATTACTCAGTATGCGGACCTTAGGATTTGTAAACCAAAAAGCTCAGTAAAGTAAATAAGCGTAACAATATTTTAAAGAAGCTAATATAGAATATAATAACAGAACTGGATATTAGAAGTAATTAGCTCAATTCCAGGTTATCATGGGCTATTATATATAACTATAGTCATATTGCCTTAACTTTATAAAGAGAAATCATACATTATTCGCAAAAATTGGCGTTATTTGTTACTTGCGATGGCACGAAAGAACATGAGGAACATTATGACGACGGTCCATCAAAGTGGTTGATACGCTTGGAAAGAACCAGTTTATCCTTGTTTTCGAAAGTCAAATTTATAAAGTCACTGTTTGGTTTTTTGAAAATAAGTAATATTAAAAAAATAACAAAGGGATTACCTCTTACGGTTTCTACACAGCATTTTCCGGAACGCAATTGGTTTACATAGGTAGTTAGCCATGTACTGTTACATCCCTAAATTCTATATTAATAACGCTGACCTGCAACTATCCACCGCTATGTCAGTCAAGATGTAAACAATCAATCAGCGATATATTGCTATAAAACCCGTAGCTCTGCCTCAAACAGTCAGTCGTTCTGGTAATTAGTCGAATTACTGTCCAAGACTACGGACCTGGCTTCTGCCTGTCGGTCTGGACTAGTAATAAGACTAAGGTCCTGACCAATATAGTTGCCGATAGACCTTTTGAAAATGTTTTCGCGAGTCGCGGAATAAAGTGATTCTAGTAAACAGCCAAAGTTGTGAGAATTATAGAATCATATAAACAATTAATAAACTAAATATTCTAGCCAGTGTAGTGTTTTCTTTTATAAACACAGGCCCGAGACTAACAGTACGAAGCCTCTTACCAGCTCAAATTGACGGAAAATAGAAATGTAATATCCCAAATTTGTCCTGCCAACTTACATCCCACTATAAGTGAAATAAAATTTACTGGAGTAAATGAACAACAAGGTATTTTATTAAAGACTAACAATGCCCCGCGGTTTCACCAGCGTAACTACCGCTCTCGTGACAGAGGAAAGTCTATTAAGTCTGACTATTGATTTATTTCAGTTAACATAAAAGTTTTATTACACTTACTTTTTAATTACTTTCTTTCAAATTATTCGATACATACTTACATCCATTAGTCTAATCTAATCAATACAGATTTTATTTAACGACGAATATATATCTAAATAATATAGTTTTAAATTGACATTATTAACACAGAATATGTCGCTACAATTTTCTTTACATTGACATTTTTAAAATCGTTATATCTTTTGAATGCAATGTCCAATTTTAATTATGTAATAAGTATTTAATATCGGAACGGCCCTTAGTAAAATATTAATAAGATATAAATTAATGCCGAGATATGAATAGTGTGGTTTCATTATTGTCGGGAGTTTTATTAACTTTTTAAATGTAAAAAAGTAGAAATAGTGACATAACTATTGCAGTTTGACATGATATCGAGGAGTTTTTTTGTAGATATTAATACTTTCGATAATATAATAGAACAGATTTTTGTTTTATCATCAATAGTTTCACATCTTGGGTTACATAAATGTATTTGTATTAGGGATTACTATTTTTATTGTCAGCCCAGTAAAAATGCAGCTTTCTAATGGTGAAAAAGTTTTTGAAATCGGTCCAACAGTTTTTGTGTGAAATCGTTCCAAACATACATACATGCCAAAAGACAAATATTTTCTTAAGATAAATTAGTTAAGATTGTAAATTTGATAACTATAAATAAATAAATTTGAGGGTGAACCAAGAAGCTAGTATATATCTTGAAGATCTGCGTAGTAATTTTTATGAACTTTGTAACGCCAGGTTTACAATAAATGGTTTCTTTCCAACAAAGAAGTGCTAAAATGTTTTCTCTTATCTATGTATAATTTCTAGCAGGATTTCAATATTAACTGTCAATTTCATTCAAAGGTCAAGAAGCTACAGCGTGCGACGCGACCAAATTGCTTTGTCGACCATTTGATGGCAATTTGCCGTTATTACAGCCGCGTCTTGTGTCACAGTCAATTTAATATATGAAGTTTGTTCACGGTGCTGTAGCGAGCGGATATTTTGTATTTAAGACAAAATCTATCCCCCACAGGACGCCTTGCAGATGTTAAACATTGATATTTTTACATTAGACACTAGGTATGTTTACTGTAGTACTAAACAAAATACTGTATACATTAAGGGTAGGAGTGGCAAGAGAAAGGGCGAATCGCCGAACCGAGTGCTAAGAAATACGACGTGGCGACGATTTGCCAAGGCATGCGACGATCCCTCACGAAGCTTATTCCCGTCCAAAACGTAACACAGGAAAAATTATTGAGGTTAATTATCTGGTTAATCTATACATATACATAGAATTTAAGTATATGTTTGTAATTTCAAGTTACCACCTTTTCACTAATAAATGTATATATACGGTACTTTTATCAGATACTGCCTCATTGGTGTAGTTGTTAGCATGTTCGACTACAGAAATGAGGTCCTAGGTTCAAGTCCCTGGTCGGGCTACTTCAAAAATCAATATGAGGTTGAGAAGTTGGCGATGCGGTCTACCTCCGTGCCTCGGCGAATACATTAAGCTTTCGGTCCTACGACTGATTTCGCTTAGGTCGTGCCGGATTCCCGTCACTTAGGACGATAGTGAAGGAATAGAGAGTGAAATTGTGTACTATGCCTGCCAATCCACAGTGGAGCAGCGCGGTGGCTCTATGCTCTAAAAGCCATCTCTCATATCAGTGAGGAGGCCTGTCCCCAGCAGTGGGACGTTAATGGGCTACTACTTACGTAATCAAATAATAAATTTTGTGTCTGTTTATTCCAGATTACTATTTTGTCGGGGCTTTTACTGGCAGATAGATGACGTTATGTGCAGTAACATGAATTGCTTTTATGTTAGAAAGAAATTGAGTAAAAAAAACATTATGATATAAAATTTGTAGCGATAATGTATATAAAACTGTTAAATAATGAAGATTGTGCTATTATCTTATGTAAGATTTACCACAGAAACTTATTGTATTTATATAATTGGTTTCAGTTAGATTGGTGACACACCTAGGTAAACCTGGACGTGCGCCAAGCCAGATTGAATAAATTAATCCACTTAAATGAATTCAGTTGTAGTGTAAGGTATCTCGCTTTCAATGATAAATTCTTCTGGAAAGTTATAACAATTCATATAAAAAGTATTAATAGAAACAGAATTTAAATTTAAAAAGTAAAACTCTTGTGTTAATAAACTATTAGTGTGTTTGTGTGCCTTTTTCTATGAAAATTATTATTGTTATCACTTATAGGTAACTGTTAGATTGATCACCTTACTTGATCATAAATGATGATACAGCGTGATAATTTAGTAATTATCACACAAACATCTTGATAATATAACTCTTTATAGTTTCTACACAACATCGTACTGAAATGCAAATTGTTTTGCTTGGTGCCACATTGCTTGGAGGTTGGTAACTAGCCATTCCCAAAGTATCCACCTAGTCCTTAGACAAATTAGAAGATACTATATTTAAAATTTTACTTGCTGAGAATCTAGTGTGAAAATTCAAAACATGATATAAAAATCTTTACCGAAGATATAATTGGAACCTATATGTCAAAATTAGGGTAGTGCGAATATCGATCGTGTCGAATTGAATTGAATATCAGTATTCGATTCAAAATTGGAATCGAATAATTCGAAAGCATTGGGATAATTCGCGAATTAATGAAGAGTCTCTAGATTTTCAATTGTTTCTATTTAAATAGTTTAAATCGTGTATCGAAATATTCTACTTGCGAATAATATACTTTTCGTTTAAAAATCAATTTTCCAGAGAATACAATTGCCCATTTTCATTATATGTTCATCTCTGTCGGTATCATAAAATATCTATTGGCAAGAGATTGCGAAAAAAAATTCACCAGGGAGTCATTTTCTTCTACTATATTTCTACAATTTGCAATTTATTATACACCAAAATAGTGGAAAGAACGACAGATTATAGACTATTAAATTAATACTTGGATATTGAACACAAGAAACCGTGAATTAAAAATACTCGAAAATTCTCTAATAATTTCATGGTTTACGAATTATTCTGGAAAATTTAGAGTTATTCCATTCGAATCGGATAATTAACATTTGATTTGGAACGAATAATTCGTAAGTTCGAATTATTCGCACACCCCTGGTCAAAATCGCTACCGCATATGAGTGTGTTGTTCTCTTTGTAATACCGAACACAACATTGAGTAACTGTTATCGCTGTTTTCATATATCCCGGCACTAGTTTCAAAACTGTTCCGTTTAATATATCCTCCAATAAAATGAAATTTACTGTTTTGACAGATCTACTGATTTGTTTAAAAGTAATGGATTTTATTGAATTCGTTTCATCGTATGACCTAAATAACAATTTTGGATATATTTTTTGTTGCAAGAGTAAAATAATACCTCTGTAGAATAATATCTATGTAGGTATAGAGGATACTGAATTTTTTGCTCTACATTTAAGCACCATGTGATATAAAATGCGCAGTTCCTAAAATATGTATACGATATTTGTGATACGAGGCAGCGTGAATTTAATTTAATGAGTAGACACCTGAATTCATATTCAGTCTTAAGTTCTTTTTGTAAAATTTATATGCTTATTCTTGTTACATTTTACTTTTCAGTATGGAACGTGGTGGGCTTTCAAAATGCCTCTGTCTAATGTGGAAGGAGGCTTGTGCCTACCAGTGTGACGTTAATAGACTGTTTAATACATATTAATTCTTTAATAACTCCCACAAATCCCATTCTAGGGATTTTATTTACCATTTTTTTTTTCATTTATTAAACACCAACAAAATACACATTACATACATTAACAAACTTCATTCAGTTTTTTGCTTAAAGGTATCTTAATTAAAGCTGAAAACTACATGGACAAAACTTTAACAACGACGTCATTTACTTATATATATATTAAAGAGTGAAAAAGAAAGTTGGGCTTATAGGCTAGATAACGACGACAGTTTCTTTAATACAGCTTTTGAATCACGAAAAATATCTATTTCATTATTTTTTTGCGTTTATTCACTCGAACAATTTTAGTGAGTTCTGTTATATTTATTTGCGATAACAGATATGGGGAGTCCAAAATACCGTTAACACGTTTGTAAATAAACATGTAGTCCAATGTAATTCTTCGGTCAGAAAGTGTATTAAGTTTAAAATAAATTAGTCGTTCTTTGAAACTTGGAAGTTTTTTTGCCAGACCGTATTTAAAAGTAAAATGCCATAGGAAACGTTTTTGCACACTTTCGACTCTATTTATTTGAATATTGCAGAAGCGATTCCAAAGTCTTTGTTAAAAGGAAATTGATTGAAAATTCATACTATAAGATGCAAGATTACTTAAACGATAGAAACGCGTGGGACTAAACGAATTGCTCTAATTTGAATTTGAATAAAAATGGACGGTAAGAAAAAATAAAATACCCGAATGAGTTTGTTATGGGCTCTTCTCAGTACAGGGTGGGAAGAAACCCTCGTAACTTTAGATTTGAAGTCGTTTTTTATTACAATCATCAGTCGTACATTAGAATTAGTGTGTGAAAAAAATATAGATTCAAAAGTGCTCTCAACTTGCAGGCCAACTTGAATAAAGTTATTTTGAGTTTGAGTTTGAGTAATAGTTTTCATCTCGGCGTTCAAATCTCGGCACAGCAAACATTGTAAATCAAGTTAAAGACATTATACTCTTCTTAGAATAGCCATATAACCAATACAAAGGGCTGCCAAGAGAATAACTAATAATGTCCCGTGTATGAATATGTTTAGCCTGCCAACTTGCAGTTGAGCAGCGTCGTGAGTTTACCTAATAAGTTTACTTTAACTTCAAATAATTCAATAAAAAACTTTAGTTTACGTCAAAATGATATTGTGTTATCTCAAAATTTATGTAATATATGAGCCATTATTAATGTAAGACTTACCTAATAATAAATATAGTGTACGCATGATGCCCGTTAATAACATAATGATACTCTGATAAACTTAGAAAAATTCAGTTCAGTTTGGATTAGAAAGAGGTTTCCCTTTAAAAAAGTGCCGCTAAACAAAAATTAACATTATGACACGATGTTGTGTAGAAACTATAAGTTGTAAATTACTTCTTATTAGGTTAGAGCGCTGTCAGTAATAAACAAATGGGATGTGCCTGTGTTATGGATAGGGCTGTTTGTTGTACATAAATAAATACGTCTCGTAACGAGTAATATAATTTATGGCATAATGAACTCTTTGATCCTTTAGCTATCCAGTGGTGTGATTGAATTTCGGATGCAGGTGATAGAGATGTAGCTTCAATACAAAACAACATCTCCCGATTTTATTATTAGATTTTTTTAGTTAACTCCCTATGGATGCGATTTTAAAGGAAAAGGAAAAGACCTGTGCGACGTTAATAAGCTTTTAATAACGGATCGGCAACGTGGTCGCTGACTATGGGCCTTATTCGAAAGCTCTGAGTCACTCAGCGTGCGATGGAGAGGGCTACGCTCGGAGTTTCTCTACGAGATAAAATCAGAAATGAGGAGATCTGTAGCAGAACCAAGGTCACCGACATAGCCCCTCATATCGGGAACCTGAAGTGGGCATAATCCGACGAACACATAATCCGACGAACCGATTGGGGCCCGAAGGTGCTGAAATGGCGACCCCGCACCGGACGATGCAGTGTAGGGAGACCCCCGCAAGGTATACCGACGATATAAGGAGGGTCGTCGATAGCCGCTGGAGCCAGGCGGCACATGATTGGGCCTTGTGGGCATCATTTCGTTAAACCTATGTCCAGCAGTGGCCGTCCATCGGTTGAAGCGACGACGACGACGAATAAGCTGTTACTTACTATATTTGTACACATAATAAAATTATGTACTGAACATTTCAGTCCAAGGACTAATTGAACTCTCCCGGCGCTGACAGCACCAAACACTTAGCTTTTTAAACTTAATCGAGCCTAAGGCTGGAAAAAAATCACCGTTTCCCAGCAAAGTTACAACTCTATTAGTTTGAAAATGTTTAGTTTCGCCCGAGGCGCGATCCGTGCACTTCGATCGAGTAAACAGTATTTTCCTTTAGCTAGTGCTTCCCTTTTATAACTTTAATTTGTAGACTTGAAGGAAAATCTTCCCCTTTTGGTGTGGAAAGTTAACAGACAATTTTGAATTTGATTTTATTGTGTACTGGGTAGCGTTTTGGTATAAGAGATATTTGCCGGATTTCCTGGCGTAATGGTTTAAGTAATCACTTTAGTTATTAAATTTCCTTGGTTCCTTAGGATATTGTATTTGCTAATTAGGTGGTTAAGAAATAGTCTGATAAGGGAACGTTGTGGTATAAAAGAAGATTTAGTGACTAAAATTGAGAAAGGTGTACTTAGATGGTTTGGGCACATTGAGAGATTGAATGAAAGGAGACTGACAAAAAGGATTTATGAGTCAAGAGTTAATGGGAAAGTTAGAAGGGGAAGACCAAGTCAAACGTCAAAATCCAGGACATTTTAATTAAGGGCCAAGTCAAGAGTACTCTAAACCGACGGACTTGTATGAAAGGTTTAACGAAAATGAAAGAAGCAAAGTTATGTAAGAATCGTGACAAGTGGAAGGACGTGATCTCTGCTTAACCCTATGGGAAAGAGGCGTGATTCTATGTATGAATGTAATTGGGTGGGTGGTTTGGACAGTAATTATTTAGCACACTACCAGTACAGACGTATCACTCAGCAAAGAATTTCGTGTTCTGGTTCGGAGCTGTCTACAGACACATTATAACCAGGTGTGATCACAGACATATTTACATCAAATTCTCACGGCACGGAATCAGCGGACGCTGACGAGGTAAGGAGGGACAGGGTTCTAGTAAATTGAACCTTGACCCAAAGATGGAAGGAGGATCTCGGGTCCCCAGTAGCGGGCTGGGCCATCGTAGGGGTGATCCGGCCTTATCTGGACAAATTGCTGCGGACGGATCGCTTTTCTACAGATTGATAAAGGTGCTTACCAGTCATGGTTGCTTCGGAAAATACCTTTACCAAATTGTTGGCTGTGAACCGTCGACCAGTTGCCACGAATATGGTGCGTCCTTAGACACAACCCACTACACGGTGGCAGAATGTCCCACCTGGGGACCTCAGCGACTCATTATGACGTCGCTGATCGGCACAGACTGCTCACTGGCAAGTATTATAGGTGCAATATTCCTTAGTGAACGAGCCTGGAGAGCAGTTGCCTTTTTTGCGAGACTGTCATCTGGCTTAAGTTATGACATAGGGAGAGGGTGAATACCGCTGAAACACTCCAGCCCGACGAAGGGGAGTAGGTAACAGGAGGTGGATGTTCATACAACTCCTCCCTCTGTAGATTATCTGTGACCCGGCTGCATCCCAGGGGCCGGAGAGGAATACCTCAAAGAACCTATGGTATCACTCACGGTTGATGATGGTCCCGCTGGGTTTTAGTGGGTATTGCGAGTTCTTCCCCCTCGCGGAGTCCCACACTCTCGACAGTGGTATTCAGGGTGCGTGAATACATTTCCCAGCCATAACAAAATGAAGTTACTACTTATTTATGTTGCTAGTATATCGAGATTATCGAGTCAGTTACTTTACGTAATACTAGTTGTACCCCTTAGTGTTTCTCGCGTAATTCTCAATCCCCTGGGAATATGGGAAACTTGTCTTTAGCGGGAGTCCACGTCGCAAAAGGAAGTGTATGGCGTATTTCTTCTCAAGCAGACGAATGATTTTGGAGATCTTATATGTATTTCTATGTCTATCTAGATTATTGTATATACTATACATGGGCAAAATGTCATGTGCCATTTCTTGATGTCACTGATTAGGAGCGATCTCTCTTTAGTTAGCTGGAGAGCAGTTGCCACCTTTTTTGAGACTTTTTATCTTGCAGAAAGAGTAATTACAGAGGTAAAGACGGAAAGCGGTCAAAGCTTTACCTTCCCGTAGGAGAAGAGGGAGTGCCAGACGGCGCAATTATGCCTGTCTTTTCCCTTTTTCTTGAACATTTGAGACGAAATCATCCTGGGCGCCAAAGCTGAATGCATCAGCGAATATTGGCGCCCACCACTTAGATGAAGAGGGTTCCGCTAGGTTTTACTGGGAATTCTGATAGAGTAGCAAATTTCACACTGCTTGTACAAGTTTAATCTTATATACCTTTTTTTCGGTTAATATTTTAATAATTGTTCTGCTATAAGTAATGTAGATGAATCCAATAAACGTCAGATCATTAAAATTGGTCTACCTGTTCTTGAGGTATACATGTTGTAACTAAGACAACTTTGTTTTATATAGATTTAACGAAAAAAAAATTTTTGTTATTCAATATTTGATACGAAAATCTATACTTTAGTTATCATGAGACGCATTTCTCATCAAACCCAGATATCATTTTCTTGAATCGACAAGATGATTTAATGAAAGCCAGCCAGCTTAGTATATTTCGCATTGCTTCAGCTTAGTTTGAATGCAGAATGGTAAGTCAGGGATTTCTGAAGCACAGCTATCATGATTGGCTATTTCAAACTAGAACACCGTACGTGTCAAGATAATCTCGCTTAAATAGTAGCGGATTTTAGAAACCGAGAAATTTTTTATCACTTTAACATAAGTATAACTTATAAAAGAGCCGTGTTGATCTAATGGATAGTCGGGCTCCTGTCTACTCCAAATTTATGGAATACCTGGAAGAAATTCAATTTTTTGTTTAACCTGTTAATCCAAAGTAATTAGCTTTTTTGGACTTTAATCTTATTTGATGGTAAGAGATCATTTACTTTACATGGTTCCGTAGGAAGGAATGTAAGGTAAATTTACGGAACGCAAATTAAAATATTTAGTTTGTAAGTTTCTTGATAGGGTGGTAACTAGTTACGGCCGAAGCCTTCAGCAACAGTCCAGACTCAGATCCTCAACAAGGCCAGCCGGAAATCAAACCCATGGCCTGCTAGTTACCCGTGTAGTTCTCGATTGTGTAGGAATATGGTGAAACTATCTTTGGGAAAAGAAGGATTTAAGGGAAGACATCGTAATTGAGTGAGTGATGATTGTTCGCTTATATATATATACTGTTTCACCCTTTATCATAGTTACCCACCCAATCTTATTTTACTCTAATCGGTTGAATATTAAAATGTTATGGGTCTTGGAATTATGGCATTATGAGTTTTTTCATTGAAGGATTATTAATAATTACTTTGATTACAATTTAGGAGAGGTTAATTAGGTAATATACTTCTATATGCATAATATTTATACGCATCTAGTCTTTATATACGTCCCTTATATACGTATATGATTATTTATATTAATATTAATAAGACAAACTATATTAATAAAGTAAGTTCATGAACAGGTGTTTTCATTCTTCGAACAATTTATTTTTAAAACAGTGCTCTAATTATGATACATATTTTGTATATAAATGTATAGCATGTTTCTAATTCTATCCATCGGTTAAGTCCACGGAGCTAACCAATCACACGGATTTTATTGAAATTGAGTTGAATTAATTTGAAATCCGAGAAAAGAGGGTTATGTCACGTACTTATAAATTGAATACGATAGATGTTGCATGTGAGGGGTATAGTAAGAAAATCTCACCATATTAGTTGTGTAATTAAGTGTATTGTAAAATATAGTTACGGTTTTCTTTGTGGAATGGACAGATTAAATTTAATAACCTATATTGTTTCTCCAAACATTAGCTTAGAAAGAATTGAAGGAAAATATATAAAAATAATCTTCTGGATAATTGGTGTGGTTCTTCGCTGACCCAGTCAGGTTTTGAAGGTTTTCATTCGTTGGTAGTTATCATCCACCAGCATTAAAGACTTTAAAGTTAAAGAGTAGTACTTGATATTGAAATAAAAGTAAGATTTATATTTAGAGAGATTATTTCGAACTCTCTGTACATTTCTTACCGTCATGTAAAGTCAGATGTATACAGCAAGAAAATAAAAACAATTTGTCTTTTGTTGTAAAAATTAAATGACCTTACTCGTGTAATGGTGTGTGTACTCCCTTTTCAAGCAGAGGTTCCGGGTCCTGGAAGGGCAAATTAAAGAAATTACATTTTCTAATAAGTGTAAATCTGGAATACTGGGAGGCGTCTACTGTGGCTAATAGCAAAGAAATGCCACGATACAAAAGATACGCGTTCTGGCATGGTGCTCTTTATAATGATGTTATATTTAAAAACTATGACAGGGAAATTTTGTATATATGTATACTAATAACGTCGTGGTTCCAGTACAAATAAATGCATTAATTGTTAATCATAAGTGACAGGGAGGCTTTGACCGTGGCTAGCTATCACTGTTATAGCAAAAAAGTGGCGTTAAGAAAAAAAATACGTTCCGGTTCGATGCTATGTAGGAGATAAATTACGTCTTATCCGGTTAGCGTGCTACCAACTTTAAAGGTAAGTTGCAGCCCATTAACGTCCCACCGCTGGGCACAGGCATTCTCACTCTTATGGGAGAGGGTTTTGAAGTATAAACCCACCACGCTGCTCTAATGCGTCTTGACATTGACTTCTCTCTCATAGTCCCATGTGACGGGAAACCGACACGATCAGTTAGAGATAAGGCGCAGGGTGGCTTAACGTGCTCTCCGAGGGACGGGGGTGCAACACTCCGCCAACTTTCTAACTACGGGCAAATATTG
Organism: Elymnias hypermnestra; assembly: GCA_015832385.1. Taxonomy (NCBI): domain Eukaryota; kingdom Metazoa; phylum Arthropoda; class Insecta; order Lepidoptera; family Nymphalidae; genus Elymnias; species Elymnias hypermnestra. Next base: position 612,329 of record JACTOM010000868.1, on the reverse strand, counting down.
AGAAATTTATTATAGAAAACTAAACATTGGTTTTGAATTGGTTCGACTCGGGACTCAAACCCAGGACCTCATGTCTGTAATCGAACATGCTAACCACTATAGCAATGAAGCAGTTTACATTCAGTTGTAATAAAAAAGAAACATATCTGTATAAAAAATCGCAGCAACAAATGTATAAGAAATGCATTCAAAATGGGCAAATACACTACCACAATTCACGTTTCAAATTATCCGCATAAATAGCTTTATGCGGGATATCTGTCAATAAATTGCAATGAAATGACCGCGTTAATGCATATTTATTCCTCTCAAAGTTCCGTTTGGAAACGATAAAATGGCCGCGATATTTGTCTGACTTTCTGTTTCGCGGACGACGGGCGTGCACGACATGATTGCGGAGCGGGAAACAAAGCAAATATCGATGATTATTTACTCGTAACTCGCAAATAATTGGCGAAATGAAACATTGTTTGCGTGGGTGTTTTAAATACCAAAATTACACATTCATTACTGTTACACGAGCTCGAAAGCTCACGTTTATCAATATTTCATGAACAAACAGATTGTAAATTGTAGTAGCAATAATACAGGTAACTGAACGTTATTGGCGCTGTAGATCAATAACATGTCATTGAGGAAACATGGTAAAACACAACAAAAACGTCACAATAAATGAATGTAGAACAGAACAGAGCGTTCTTTATTATATGTGTACAGGGTGTATCTTTATTCCAAAAACCAAGGAGCAAAGGTGGATAAAAGTAGATGGATGTTGGGAAAATGATTTAACATTATTCCTCATAGTATTGTTTGTCCATTCCATAAGAAAAGGATAAGGTAGATACAATGGATTCATACTAGCTCTGGCATTTGAGTTTCTGAGGCGATTTATATCTGATGCAAAGCCAAAGACATGTCTATTCTGACTTATGGTACCGACATCAATATTCTAAAACTAGGTTTTGTATTACGATGGTATGTCCCAGCCTCCTATAACTTGGATACTTTTAAAAAACAGAGTGAATAGTCATCTTTAGGCAAGCACAGTCTACCTTAGTCTTCATTAACACTTACTATCAAATATAATTGCAGTCAAGTGCATGCATAGAACCTATAAAAGAAGTCGATACACAAAAATGATGAAGAGATAATACTCGTGGAAATAACAAGGAAGGGCAGTAATATTTTGAGATAGGAAGTTCTCGAAACGAATTCGTTCGTCTTGTAGGCCATAAGCAGAGTCCGTTTGATAGACTTATCTTAAAACGATAGGTTCACCGTTTGTTACGCACGAATGCCAAAAACGTGGCAAGCCATTCGTAAACATTGGACAGAAAATGGTAATAAAAGCATCGCTTTGTAGTTTGTTCATTCTCAATAAAGTTTTTACCCTTAGGGTGGAATAGGAGCAATACGTGTTACGTATATTTGTTGTCACGTCCACTACACGCAATCCCATCGTTTATTAAAGAATAATGGGGTTGGAGTCTTAATTGTGGAGTAAATCTTTAGTAGATTACAATGAAAACAAATATGTATAATAATTATTATTATCGATGATTATTTATCTTGAATTGTAAAACTACTAACCTGTTAACAGGGGGCGTCTCATGCTAATTATGTAAGTTACATATTTCGTAAAACGATACTTCCTTTTTAACTTTATTTTAATTTGGACAATTCATGTACTTTTTTATTTTAATTTACAATAATAGTAAAACATAAAACACAATCAGTTTTACTGTGCAACAGATAACAAGACTAATACGTTTTGTGTATAGATAGAATTTATGCAAGCTATCTAGATCATTGGTTTTCATTTGAAATGAACTGCTTTTTGTTTAGAAATTCTTAAGTAAATAGTAATAAAAAGAGTGTCTCTTTTGACGGCAGTATTACTAAAGCGATGTGGGGTCACCAATGAAGTGAAGTCAGGTCACCAGTGTCGCGAGATGCGGTTGGGTAAGGTAAATAGTACTACACCAATAAAGCACTTTCACTTTTATTTGAAGTCAGAAGGGTTGTACTGAAGGATATTGGAAGGTAGCTAAGGTATGCTGGTTGTTAGGACAAAGGAGACGCTACTATAATTATTATGTCGGTTATTATATGGACGTGATTGCGTTAGCTACCTGCGACAAGATGTGTCTCCCATGTGGGGCGTCTTTAAGGATCATGCGAGGTACTTGAGATTCGGTGACGGCGCCTACGCATTGATACGTATATAAAAACCAGATGTACGGCTCTCTCCGTACGTTGAGAATTATTTTACAATATTTATTATATATAATTCATAAGGTACATTCTAGTCTATTTATATAATACAATATTTCTAAGTAAATGTAATATTTAGTAATATAAAAGTACATAAATATAAATAAAAGTAGTGTTGCCACTACATTCCAAACGACATAGTTTTGTTCCTTGCATTTCAGTATTAACACATGATCCGTTTTCAAAGCGAGTTTTATTTAAAATGTAGGTTGTATATCTTACAATGTCTATAATATAAAAATGAATCGCAAAATGCGTTGGTAAGCGCATAACTCAACAATGCCTGGGTCAATTTTGCCAATTATTTTTTTTTATGTTCGTTGAAGGGGATAATTGCAAGGGAAAATCCTAAAAACGGCTAAATGTAAAGTCAATTTGACCTTTATTGACATTCAATAAAGTTCATACTAAAAATTGACAAGTACTTACTGTTGTCTAAGTAATGTAGGTGTTTTCCTAAACTCAAAGAGTCGAGATGCACTTTATTTCCGCTGCACAAAGTTCAAAATCAATTGAATAGTCACAAGCCGACCAAACTGAATAGTCACAAAATAGTACTGCTGTAATTTCATTTCGAAAATCATTCGTAAAACTGAAATCTGCCACATTACAAATCTTTTTGACAGAACGAAGTCTGTCGGGTCTGCTAGTATAAAATAAATATAATGTCAAAATATAGGATTTAACGATTGGCAACTGTCCCAATAATGTGAAATAGATAACTATGACAAAAATATGTGGCTATATTGTCATCGTCGTGTATAATGTCGTCGAGTGTAAAACGATCCAATTATCAATTAATTCACTCACTTCCTGTGTGGATAATTGGAAAAATGAAACTTATTTCATTTTACGTTGTGACTGTTTTCGATAACGTATATTTTTCATAAAAGTTTTATCCAATCTGTTTGTTTGACAATGCGTAAACATAATTGTTATTGACACAAATAAAAATGAGATCTGGGTCGAGATTGTTTGAGAACCTTAAAATAACGGTATCTTTACTTCATTTCCAACAATGCGTATATACTAAAAAACACTGTCTTACTTCACTTTATTCTCTATATGATGCTATATGTCATACTAATATAGATCTACTTTTCCTTTCCTTTAAAAAGTAACTTAAGTTTATTTATTTGTCATAATATTTATTAGTAAAATGATGTCAAAATGAAAAGACATGCAGATACTTAATATATTTTATATAGACATTCATTATGCCTTCTTTTCGTTTTAGTGTAATGTTTCAAGGTGATTTTTTAGTATCTCTATACTCAATTATCATTTTTTTAATTTCTACTTCATTTCGGTAGAAAATTATACGAGTATACTATTGGAAATTTTTAATATTGTTTTAAGAAACTTTTGGATATTAAGTTTCCTGGTTTTATCTAGAGCTAACCTTAAAGTTATCTTTTAAAAAATTTAGATAAAACATATTTTCACTGGGCATTTTTGTATAAATTTTACACTATTGAGTCATTGAGATTAAAATCTACCTCTATACTCAATGTATAATCTTCATTTAATCATTTCGTATCTGAAGTACGAGTAAATTTTGTCCTCAGTCATTAAAAATTTATTCCTTTATTGCTTAATGATGAATTTTAATTATTATTTACTCAAATACTCATCAAGATAAGAATTTCTAGATTAAATCTCCTTATTTTAATAGCTATCTCGTTAAAATCTAGGCCATCTCGTAAGTTCTTAAAATGCCTGCCCGTAAAAATGTTTTATGGGCTAAAGGGAATTAAATTTTTTTCACCGCAAATATGGCGGGTCTTTATCATTTTCAACCTTGTACCTATTTGCATACAAAGTAAAAAGTAAATGAAAAATTAAAAGTCAATTTATATTTTCTTAACGTATATTCTTACTTATATATTTTTGCAACAAACTTAAACTAAACTTTCAAATTTGTATAGATCCACATAGATAACATGATCCACATAGATAACTTTTATTTAACAGAACTTTGACATTCATATTTAAATTTAATAACTAGCTGATCTGCGTAACTTTGTATCAGGATAAAAGTATTTGTAGGATCATGAAAATTATATATAATATATCAATATTTTTCCGAGCAGTTTGATAACAAACATTTTTTATATTTGATAACAAGCACGACATTTTTATATTTCTTATAGAGAAAACATTATAATTATTTTTTTTTCCAAATTATGTTACATATATTATCGTTATTTATAACGATATTTTCTATTTTACAAATGTCAATGATAAGGTGTTTCGTTTCGTGTTTAAGAGTTTCTATTATATAATATAAATTATGTAATATATTACATTAGGAATACATCGTCACTTGTTATATTTTGGGATTGATCAGGATATAATCTGGAAGCCCAGCACCATAAGATTTTTTTTGATTACTACGGCAATTTAGTGGAAAGTAATCTCAAAGAATTATTGAAATCAAGTCGTATTTCGTCTTATATTCTTAAATTTGAACCAATAGTTATTGTTTTAGTATTGAAAAATAGTGTTTTGTCGTTTTTATAAATCAGAAGATAAAATAAGATTTAAATTGATACTTTTTCTGTTACAGACATTTTAATCCTAAATTCTGACGTTTAAGAATTCTAAAAATCGCGATGGCACAAAAAATTTTCACTTTTGCACTTCACTTAGAAATAAATACTACAATATTCTTATATAAAACTTCAAATTATATAGTAGAATTTAATACAATATCAGTCAAAGAAGTTTCAACCCTCACGTGTACATCGATACACGTACACTTTTTGTCCTTAAAATTTGCTTTCGCTCTCGCAGCTAACAATTAAACTTTTCTCAAATGTCGGTTTGTTCTTTATCCCACAAAAGGCCCAGCAAACTCTTAAAACGTGAATAAATTAAAAAGTTCAACAAAGACATTCGACACCGACACCGACACCGGAAATCATTCGCGATACTTTGGGACACTTCTGAAACTGGCTCGTTAGCTCCGAATTAATTACTGTAGACGTTTTAATTACTGCTGCGTTACTATTTCATTTCTATTTTTGTTCAAGTTTCTTTTATTTACCCTTTCCTTTTTATGATTATAACTGGCAAACGAGCAAGCGGATCACCCGATGAAAAGTAATCGCTGCCGCCCTTTGGATACTTGCAGCGACATGGGAACTGCCAATGGCTTGCTGGCCTAGAAGGTGGGATTTCAATTGGCCCTTTAACATTTGCCTGTTATGATCTTGAGGAAATAACGCTAATGGAAGTTGGTTCCACACTTTACAAGTGCGAAGGAAAAATTTATTATCCAACAGAGTCGTTAAAGAGACATTCATCCAGAGTATGTGGTTGGAGTGCGTCATTGGTCTAGTGGGTAGTACGTTTGGCCACAGTCACGAGTCCTAGGTTCGAGTCACGGGTCGGGCTAATTTAAAAATCGTTTTGAGTTTTCTATTAAAGATTTTCTCAATATTTGCCCGAAGTTGGGAAGGGAAGATCCACCGTGTGCCTCCAATTTCCGTCCCATCGGCCTATGAGAGTGAAGTAATAGGGAGTGCACTTGTGTATTATGCCTGCCAACTTGCAGTGGAGCAGCGTGGTGGGTCTATGCTCTAACAACCCTCTCTCTTATGAGTGATGAGGCTTGTATCCAGCAGTGGAACCTGGCTGGCTGGGCTGCTACTTATGTGGTTGGAATTAATTTCTACGGCGAGATGCTCGATCGTAAAATTGTGATGATGGTACTATTTGGAATATTTACTCTGAACACTCCCAATAATAGATTCTATAGAAGACACATAGGTGATGTAATCTCAATTTTATTGGTCACTAGGGGACTGTCGACAATTTAAATTACCTTTGAATTCAGTTAAATGGCACAAGTTAATATTGACCTGCACCGGCCCAGACGAAGGGATTTGCCTGGCTTTGTTTCTTCTCATAAACAAACACTCCTTTAATCAATATTTATATAATCTATTATTTTAATACAATTTAGACACCAAAAATCCCACTTCTGACATGAGGGAAGGGCTGAATAATATAATAAATCATTTCCAAGAGCTCTATTCCCTTACAATGATCGTCAACTCGCTCTTCAATTACATACACTTAACAAGAAAACTAGTGTTCGCCGCCATTGGTGCAATCATTTCAAAAAAGTCAATGCACCACCTTATTAAACAGATACCTCCATAATACTCAAATGACAATCTTCTTTTAAAATATAATCCCAACATCACTGATATAATTATACAATCTAATACTTCAACAATAGTTGATTATCTCAAATAATAATATAACCCTAACACAAAGGTGTGATCAGTTATCCATCTGTGGCTAAATTTGTTCCATTACTACGTAAAGCTTAGTAGTAGAACCTTCATTTTGTATTTTCAGCATGACTGGATAAGATATTTTTCGTATCAAAAAAATTATAATAAAACATATCCTATGTCTGAAATCTGAAGAAATACAACAATATAATTATTCTAGCTTAACCTACAAGGGTGATAAAATATTTATTATTTTCAAATCTGCAAGTACAAAATAAACGGTGGTGTTTCCATAATAAAAAATATGTTATAAAATAGAAGAACCATAACATATTAAATTCTACATACATGTGTTATAAAACGCCATCGACTTCTTCTTGCTTGTCTTACCCTACTTCTTTATTTGGGGTCTCCGAGGTACGTCAGGAATGATGTCATTCATCGTGACACCAAGACGCCCACCGTGGAGGTGTTCGTCCAGCAGTTGGCGAAGAGCATGGCATGGTGAGTAGCATCCACTACCTCTTGTGCTCCTGCTGACACCACCACCAGGTGTGGATGAAGTTGACGGCTTTGACGACGCTACGGCAGTTGCAAAAATAGGATTGACCTGGATTGTCCTGCCGGCGTAAGCTTATGGAAACTTTAGAAAATTATCCCGCGTAATGAGGCATTGCCTCGAGGCCCGTACCCCACAACTTGGTTGTGAAGAACCCAGGATGATTATTTGAGGTGTCCTCGTTTTTGAGCGTTCAGAGGTCTTGAGTTGTCTTTATAGATAGATTTATCTCCCCAAGTCCTTTGGATAGAGTTGTTAACCCTGTGGTAGTCTGACTTCCTTTTTCTTGTCAAATCGCCATAATTTTCTTTAAATTTTCCGAAAGGTTGCTCATATAATACCGTCGGCGTACGATAGGTAGAGCTCGAGCTATTCCTACAATGCGGCATTCAAGCGCATGGCGAGCAGGAGCTTTTCACCCATAAATGGAATAAGTGAGAATTTATGTAATCTTCATTCATCACTTCAATATTGAAATATCCTTCAGATTTTATTGAAAATCGTCTAGCGCACGGTATATTATCTTCAAAGAAACGGGGTATTTTATTGAAGGAAGCAGATAATTTTTTTTATTGTTGACAAGTGATTGTAAGTGGTGATATAATCTAGGATGGAATCGCACTAATTTGTTATGAGGCAATTTATCTCTTATGGTTTCTACACAGCATCGTACCGGAACACAAATATGTTAGCTTGACGTCTTTGCTGGTAAGGCTCTGGCAAATCGGAAAATGTAATTTCCTAAATTCACTCTACTAGAGATCGAACCCAAAGAATTTGCTAGCAAAGCGAATACTCTCACCACTGGATCAGCGAGCCCATCAATTTGAAAAAGAATTAATCTTCATCATAGCATCAACAAATTACAATATTTTCATTATTTATAAAATTTTGTCTCGAATATTATCACTAAGTATGCAAAAGTCCTTTTAAAGTTAAAACTTCTTTAGGTACGCTATTCTATTATTTTGTGGACATTGAAAGGGCCTAAACCGTCACACTCGGTTATTAGCTTCAGATATAGGTCACGCTTATTTATCAATTTTGAAAATAAAGACCTTTTATTTTTATAAAAATTAGTATTACAAAAGATACTTCATTGTCTATGCTACCAAGAAGAAACTCTTTAAACTCATTAGATAGTGGAGCGGCAGCACAAAGGAGGCCACCATCCATGTAGCGCGGGGGAGGATTGGAATACAGTGATGATATGAGTGGACTGTATAGCGGATTAGAAGTAAGGAAGAAGAAGAAAGAAGGAGAATTTAGCGAGGTGTTCGCGTAAGGGGTGATAGTGATGAAGGGGGAAAGGAATCGCGTGCACGTACATGGGCTGTGCACGAGCGTGGATGCGTCGGCGAAAAGCACTATCACTGCACTACACGGCCAGCGGGTTACTTCTTCGATAGTCCATGCGGTTCGTATACCTTCAAGACGAAGATACGAGCGGATTTATAGCGGTAGGCGGAACACAACTTGTCGCGACGGATGCGTAAGCGAGTATATGCACGCGAGGCAAAAGGTAGGGTACTTTGGGAAAAGGTAACCATTTTTACGCGGCATCGTCAAAAAAGTAAAACCAAACTATTACCAAAAGCTGGCGTTACCAGATAGAAAGAAACCTTATCATCTTTTACGTAAGCTTTTAATAGATGATCATGTTTAGCCTTTTTACTCTTATAGCAAAATATTTGTTTGTAGCAGCCCATTAACATCCCACTGCTGGGCAAAGTCTTCCTCCCTCATAAGAGAGTGCTTTAGAGCATAGACCACACAGCTCAGTTGCGGGATGGCAAACTTTATACCTTCATAGTCCGGCTATCCAACACGACCAGAGAGAGATCAGGCACAGGACCGACGGCTTAACATGCGCTGGGGTGGATCACATCGCCAAATCTTTCCAAACTTCGGGCAAATATTGAGAAAATCGTAATAGAAAACTCAATATTGATTTTAAATTGGCCCGACCCGGGACTTGAACCCAGGACCTCATGTCTGTGGTCGAATATGCTAACCACTACACCAATGAGGCAGTCATAATAAAGTCAGAGCTATGAGCTTTCAAATTACACAGAAAAATGCCAATTTTCGGAAAACCTAATGACTATTTCAAGTTGAATTGAATAATAGATGTTATGGGCAACTTACCAATCCGTACTAACATTACGACAAAATAATAAGCTGTTACGTAAAACACAGTACAAATCAGGCTCATTTAGTATAATTAATATACGTGTGATATTGTATACTAATATTTAACTATGCTAATAGTGAATGTACAGTAGCTACATGCACTATTAATCGGCACTCAGGTGCGCAGAGAGTCTGTAATTTACAGCTAATGTTTGTTGAGCAAATAGCCGGCACCCATTCAGCGCTGCAATGGTAATTGGAGTCCGGACTCCTGCTGATAACATTGTACCTATTTGTGTTACACGGAAGTCATTTTCTGTTTAAATTGTTATTGTATTTTAAGCAATTAAGTAAAAGCTAAGGGATTAGGATTACAATGATATTGAAAAGACAAGTAATATAAAAATATTAAAGTCAATACCTACAGTGCACTGCAGTACAGCAGAAACTTCTTAATCGAAATATACTGTACGTAGGTGATACACGGATGTCATTTTCTATTTAAGTTATTATTGTATTTTAAGCAATTAAGTGTAATACACGGGATTAGGATTACTATATTATTTAAAAGACAAGTAATATAAAAATATTTAAGTCAATACCTAAAGTACACTGCTATTTATTTTATGCTTAAGTTATTTTATGATATATTAACAGACTTTTAGGCGTTATTAACGTTAGTACATTTGACAGGTTATTTTTTTCCATGGACTTGTAATCTATAAAAAATACAAGCAGGATCTTATATAGATTAGGCGAAAAAATGTAAAGAAAAAGAAGCTCTATTTAACAATGCTTGCTTTAGATTCCATTTAGGGATTTTTTAGGAAGAATTCACATGTCTTATCAAACGGGAATCACGATCTATAAAGACATATTTTTATTCCAAACTTTAGCTATGTAATACGCTTGCTTATAAATTTTTAAGTTAAATTTTCCTTGTAAAAGTACCAAACGAGCACACGTTCACCTGATCCTAAGTAATTACGTTCGTACATAAGCATTGCAAAGGGAACTACCGATATGTTGTTCATTCAATATTACTCTCTATAGGAATAGCTTCAATACCTCAAAAAGTAATTAAATTATAAGCATTCCAACATCTTTAACATTGTTTTTTAAACTACTTGTTACACTGGTTATGTACTCGTATGCATCATATATGTCAAAAAATGTTTTGTTACTTAAAGATATTTGATCAAAGAGATTTTTTTTAATAGGACCTTATTTAGACAAACTAAAATAATATGAGGTATTTGTTAATGTAGTCAATTTCTTTTTCTGTTGTTTAATCAGAAATAACTAAGTGTAGAAATAAAACTGCGAACTTAGGCCTCAATGAATTTTTATGAAAACTAGCATTTGATTTCCGGCAGAAAAAGTAATGATAATTGCATTTTAAATTTTTTCTAGATCTATTTGGATAGTTGGAAAGCCCGGGCTAGATACAATTTATTCCTTTAGTTATTTACCAAAACAGATAAAATAATATAAAACGATAATGGGTGTACATAGGACAACTTATTGCTTAAAAGAGTTCTCTTCCAGAAGTCCTTTGACGTAGGAGGGTATGTAATGAGATGGGGTATAGGTACAAATATGCGTAACTAGACATAACTGTGTACAAAATTTATAACAATAGTAAAAGGTCAAGCCCTTTAACGTCCCACTGCTGGGCACAGGCCTCCTCACTAATATGAGAGAGGGTTTTTAGAGTATAGACCCACCACGCGGCTCCACTGCGGATTGACAGGCATAGTACACAAGTGCACTCTCTATTCTTTTACTCTCATAGTACGATGTGACGGGAATCCGACACAACCGTAGAGAGATCAGGCGCAGGACCGATGGCTTAACGTGCTCTCCGAGGCACGGAAGTGGGGCACGCCGCCAATTTCCCAACTTCGGGTAAATATTGAGAAAAAGTCAATAGAAAACTCAATATTGATTTTTTTAATTGGCCCGACCCTGGACTCGAACCCAGTGCCTGATGTCTGTAGTCGAACATGGTAACCACTGGACCAGTGAGGCAATTATGAAAATAGTACATCGTAGATATAGACATACATAAACCATATTTATATTGACACGTAAACATATAACATTTGAATATATAAACTATAAATATATATAATATTATCATAAAATATATAATATAAATTGTACAAAAATATCCAAATTCGGAATCAATAACCATGTCATCGTGTAATAAAGAGGTGTAACATTTACAAGCAAACCGATATCGCCAAGCAAAATACTTGCGTTGTGTTACGTTGTTGTGTATAAATCATTGAGAAGTAAATTATATCTTACCAGGTTAGAGCAGTACAAACTTAGACTGTATCATCACTCACTTACTCACCAAACTTAATTTAAAGATCAACGGACTCTGGAGGACTGGACTCACTTATAAAATAGAGAGAGTTTTATGAGCATAGACCCACCCCATGTGAATTTATAAAAGTTAAAAGCCGTGGCTAGGTACCACCCTGCCAGCAAAGACGCACCGCCAAAACAAAGAGATTTGTTTTCCGGTACGATGCTGTGTAGAAATCGTAAGGGGTATATCGCCTCTTACCCAGATTAGCGCGCTCCCATCTTAGACTGTATCATCACTCACCATCAAGCGGGATCACAGTCAAGCGCTAAATTATCAGCAATAAAAAAAATTCAGGTTTTCTCGTGATGTTATCCATCAAAGAGAATTGAGACGTTTAGATGTTCCACGTGTATCCATTGGGTAATCACGACTCTTAGTAGTAGACTATTGATATTATGCATGAAACATATTAGACATATGCAGGCGCCTGTTTTTAATAAAGTTAGGTCATGGCCAAACATATGTCCACGATATAAGTGGAGTAACATAACAATCCCTCCCACACGTCCCTCCTTTATATTCAGGCGGTATGTTCGCCCTTTATTCCACTCACGGAATAAATCTTTCCCTTATTTATTATTTCCACAGGCAACCTATTGTTTTTTCACCCAAGTTTCCTGATTCCACTGCGCTTGTCAGGCTTGTTTGCTCGGAGAGCATTAGTTTATTGGATTTAAAACCCATATGATCGAACGAAGGTAGTAATACTAACCTTATAGGCCATATTTCCAATAAGAATATAGAATACACAATGGTTCGAAATAGCGTGTAATATAATCAGGGATTGTAAAAAAACTCAAACAGATATTTATTCAAGTATTAGTTTAAAAATCTTTCAAATCGGCAAGTGTGTCAGTTGGTAATTAACAGTACCAAAAGTAAGTAGATAATGGCAAGAAACTAATTGTTACCCTTCTATGAACAATTTTTATGTCAGTGATATTTTACATATAAATTGATTGAACCTATTAATGCAACTAGATTCAAATCCAAGTATATCTGTCGTGAAATGTTCTTTAACTTATATGCAAGTGTTTTTTTTTGCGCTGGGAAATGCTTTTACGCACTTACCCCGAACTGAATGGGTCAGGAGTGTGAGATTCCGCGAGGGAGGAGACCTCGCAACACTCACTAATACCCAGCGAAGCCCTCTTTACCCATAAGTGAGACACCAGAAGTTCTGCTTGCGCATTCTTCCCTGATGCCCCAGATGATTCTAACCGATTCACGGAGGCGAGAGCAGGTGCATAAACAAGCGCCGCCTGGTATCCCGCCTCCTTCGGCAGTGGGAGGGAGCATTTATTATATTCTCCCTATTTCGCTCGTGGGCCTCCTTTATCTAGATTACAGTCTCGCAAAAGAAGGCTACTTCCGCATAACATCTATGCTCTCAAGCAGGAGTTTCCCGCCGGTCAGCACCACCAAGCGGTGTCGCTGAGTTCCGCAGTCTTCACATTCTGCCACAGTGTGATGTGCTGAGTCGATAGCTGCACCACACTCGTGGCAAGCAGGCGACTCCTCTCAACCAATTTGGTGCAGGAACTTTTCAAAGCAGCCATACCCTGCACCAGTCTATAGGATAGCGTCCGTGCCCCCTGGAAAAGGGCCATTTATTTTTTAGGTTTTATTATAACATGTCATGATTGTTAAATCTATATGTCTAGCTTGTAAATGCTGTAAACATATGTAATTACACAAATCAGCATAATTGTAACTGTTTCAAAACATTTATGTGTTGAAAAAAGTTCCCTTTCGCCAATAAAATTATAAATACATTTATTTCCATCCAATTTTCAATTACAAAAAGGGTTTGAACTCAAATATGCAAAGCAAAATTTAAAATGTATTTACAGAAAGTATGAGATTAATTACTCGTTCAAATGTGCGTATGTACTTAATGATGTGGAGGTGATTTTACTAGTGTTAGACTATAGATAGTTGGATGACAACATGGATAGCTCTAAAATTATGGGAGATACTTCAATATGACTGCAACACTAAAAAATACCAAAAATCATGGTATAGCATTACGAAATGTTACACAATACCAAGTAATTTTTACAAGCGGATCAATTGTATGAGTTAGTATTACAAGCCGTGTCCCCAGAAGTAGTTGTTTTAAGAGAAGTAATACTAAATTGTATAAATTCAAATAGTGAAGTAATTATTAGTATAGTGCAAGTTGAGTATATTTGTAATAGTGGAGAGAATAAAAGTTGTTAGTTAGTGAGTTGGTGTTTTTTATAATACAAGGTTGTTAAATTTGTTGGGTACATGTTAGAGGTTATTTCGTCATAAATTATAGCACGACAAGAATTTCAATACCGTTTAACAAACTAATGCGAGACAACTATTCGAGTACAAGACTGACGCCTTCGCAACTATGTGTAATGTGTTTGACAAATTCTGTGATGCACCAAAGACTGTTTAGAAATTACAAAATTTTTAAAACGATTTGTTCACGGTTAAGTTTATAGTTCATAGCATTAATTTTATCAAGAGATGTACAACAAAATTAAAAAATAATCGAGAAAAAAGAAGGTAAATATGGTTGACTTACTTTTTCCAAGCAGAGTAACATTTTAAATGAATTTTAACTCTACAGCTTGCACATTAACGTTTTCATATCTTAGGGTAGGCTACATTTATAACAACCACACATAATAAGTAACAGGTGACAATAATGTATGGTATGATTTCACAAATAAACAACATGGTTCTAAAAATTAATTAAACAATCGGCAAAAATAATGACAAAGATTACAACAGGTTAATTGTTATATATTAGCAAAATTTAATCAGAGTCACTATTATTACATGGCAATATTAAATCAATGCATATTAGAAATAATCACAAATATAAAAGAAAACCTAGAAGTTTGTGATCAGGTTTCCCTGAACTGAAATCGGAATAATTTAGTGTCTTTGATTTTTTTATATAAGTATGGAGTGTATTAACGGCCCCTACGTATAAAGGATTAATTTACATTTAAGAAATTTTGATGTTTTATTAAATCGATGATTATAACATGTTACAGTACAAAAGGTTCTTCTTCCTCGTAAACTCCTAACGGAGTAGTTGTGGTCATAGATAGCGATTTTTTTTGGTGACGGCTTTTGGCGAGATGCATTCATCTCTTTCTATTTGTGGCATACATTTGGCATTTTATCAAAGAGCACTTTGTGGCGATTATATGATATCTGTTTATCTTATGGGCAGCCAGTCATGAGAAAGTTGATATTCTAGCTCTCCCTGAACCACCAAACGTTCCAAGGAGCTTTCATTCCTTGTAATATGTCCAAATATTTTAAAACTCCTATAAGCAGTCAACAAGTCTTTGTTTTATGTTTAGCTCCTTTAGGATTGAAATGTTGCAGCTGCGGTCAGCAGTCCACTTAAGTCCCAATATGTGCCTCTTTTTTGATACATTGTCTATATAAGTACAACATTAGGATTTTATATGAACCTATGCATGTGAAAGTAGCACCAATGACCGAGAAGTAACGGAGTGAAAGGCTAGCTTGGTATGGACTTGTCATGAGAAGGGAGGATAGCCATTTATGCAAGAGGGCCCTAAATATAGTAACCGGCAGGACCGAGTGAGGACGACCAAAAATAGTGTGGATGAACTATGTGCAAGAGGATATGTGTGTAAGGGGTGTGAATGTAGAAATGACAGCGGATACAGTGAAGTGGCGAAAGGAAAGATGCTGTGCCGACCCCACCTAGTGGGATAAGGGCAAGAAAATGATGATGACGCGTAATCTTTTATCCATGCATGTATTAATGATTTATATCATGATTCTAGAGTATAAATATGTATGTATGTATTACATCCTAAAGTAAAAAAAGTAAGTAGCAGCCCTTTTAACGTCTTACTGCTAGGCTCAGGCCTCCTCACTCCGAGGAGCGAGAGTTTTTAGAGCATAGACCGACCACGCTGCTCCACTGCGGATTGGCAGGCATAGTACACAAGTGCGCTCTCTTTTCCTTCACTCTCATAGTCCGAGGTGACGGGAATCTGACACGACCGGAGAGAGATCACGCGCAGGATTGACAGCTTAACGTGCTCTCCGAGGCACGGGGTGGATCACACCGCCAACTTCCCAACTTCAGGCAAATATTGAGAAAATCTTAACAGAAAACTCAATATTAGTTTTTGAATTGGCCCGAGCCGGGACTCGAACCCAGGACCTCATGTCTGTAGTCGAACATACTAACCACTAGACCAATGAGGCAGTCCAGTATTACATCCTATGGTAAGGAAAATGCAAAGTTATTGCTACAACAAAACGAGGCCTTATAAAACCTTGGCAGAACAACTTTTAACAGAAGAGGTAAGATAAAAAAATATAAAAGTGGCCAAAACGTGACCCATTGCAACAAAATTCAGGTAAAGTGACGTACATTAATAGCCAGCTAATGTAGTGTCGGCTTGTGACGTCCAAAATAAAAGAGCTTCACTCACAACAGGACGACGTTTTATCTCTCCGCCATTTGTCACTGCGCGCGAAATAATAAGTATTTTTATCGCTAACATCCTTTACACTTAACGACATATTCTTAATAAGTATAAAAAATTTGGGGTGGTTGTGTTATATACACGGCCGTTTGTTAAACGTGAATACGTCTCATAACGAGGCTTCCCCCTCCGCCGCGTAAGATTTGTTATAGCCGTTACTTAGCGTAATAAATTCTTTGGTAGTTTAGCTATCCAGTGGTTCAATTAATTTTGGATAGAGCTACAACAAAGTTAGATATGTAGCTACACCATCAAACTGTATCCAACGAATTTGTTATCATTCGTTTTTTTAATTGTCCCCGTCTGGATGCAATTTTAAAGACGTATGCAGAGATTCACCGTTACGCAATTTTTTTCTTTATCGTGCTGTAAATAATCTAAAGTATGTGTGTTATTTACATATAAGATGAGTTTAAAATAAAGTTATAGTATAGACTTTAATACAATATAAGGCAACGATGTTTCTTCTTCTTTCTAATTGTTTCATTTTGTCTATATAACTGTTGGGGAGAGATTCAAGTTCAGGGAAATCCCTCCGAGTTCAGTGGACTGTATGTGGTTCAGGTGTTTTGATCTTGCGGGTTCGGTTCGTCAATGTTCAGGTTCTTGAGAGCTTCGGTCTTCAGTTTTTGCAGTTTCGGATCTTCAGTTCTTCGTTGCTTCAGGGTTCGGGTCTTCAATATTCGATGCGTCGGTCTTCAGGGTTCGGAGGTTGGGTCGTCAGTGTTTGTGCTTCGGATTTCAGTGCTTCTATCTTCGGTTCTTCAGGTTCGGGTTCGGCAGAGTTCTTGATGTTCACAAGTCGACGATCTACTCCGCTCAGGATTTGTTTTGAGGCGTTTTGGTTATTTCACAAAAAATATACTAAAGCGTCTCAGAACTAGAGCTTTAAATAACTATTGTTTAAATACATACAATATATTCTATTTTCCAGAAGATTTTACCTACAGCTTTTTAAGCCCAAAAATCACTATTTAGAAATCAGATCGCCTTTTTGACATTTGTTTTTTAGTTGCATAAGTTTGTCTTTTGTCAATACCTGTCCTTTACTAATGTGCTTTAAAGAGTATAAATAATTAATATTTAAAATAAAAAAATAGATCTCTCTTCAAAAGCATTTCATTTTTAATATTATCGAAGCATGTTGTGATAACTTATTTATTTATTCGATAAAAAATAAATAATTAACAATAGTATCCGCTGTTAAAATAAGGAAATACTACTCCTTCTAAAATCATATCTATAAGTGGAAAATCAACAATCGAAAATAAAGATTAATCAGTTTTTGTGAACAAGGTTATCTTTTAAAGAGTTTTCTTACGATTTAATCTTACTGGTATATTTTTTTTCTTACAATCTGAGACGATTTTCCTCCGTAAGAAATACGATATCTTATCTGAATGTATAAGTGTATTTCACTCCCGTACATACGGACGAATCTCTTTTGTCCCATCGAATAATGTGCCAACTGAATGGTCTTTTAACAGACTGCCAAGATGCCGGCATTACTTAGTTGAGTTAGGCTTCAGTAAGCGAAATCCTTATTGATTGGACGACTTGAATTAACTTGAACTCGGTGCTAAATCGTCGATCCCACTTCACTAGCGCTTTCAAAGGGATTCATAACCAACTTATCTGACTTGAGATTTCTTTTAGCCTTTATTCTTTTGCCTTTTAGGTTTCTTTGTCAAATTGGGGTGTTTTTTAAATTAGGTTTATTGAAGGCACAGGCACAAAAATGTAGATAAAGCTATTGTGACGGACACGTCCTCACATTTAAAAAATATACATATAAAATGTATATGGAGACATATATACATATATGTATATACTAGCTGAAACCGCGATTTCGTCTGCGTGGACTGATTTTTTGGTAGCATTTTCATTAACTTAGGCAAATTGTTTTACAAATAAGAAATATACCCGCAATGCGCTTTAAGGATGGAATTTCTTAAAATTTACTTTTGATAGTTTCCACTATGTCAAAAAAAATTCTGACCAAGTTTTACATACCATAAAAGATATAGTTTGTAGTAAATGTGAAGTTTGAATTTATTTTAAATGTGAAAATGTGATTTTTTTTAATTAACCGTAACCCCACTTGCGGGTGGAGTTTCCGTTCTTAGGTGACCACTACTTGGCAAAAGACATAGTACTATCAAATTTCCAGTATCTACGCCTTATGGTTTCAGAGATATCGTGATGAGTCAATAGTTAACACTCCCGCAACCCCCTTCACGGGTGAAATTTCGTAAAATCCGTTGTTAGCTGATCTCTACTCGGCAAAAAGAATATTCCTACCAAATTTCAAGTCTCTACGCCTTATGGTTCCAAAGATATCGTTATAGATACTAGGACATCTCTTTTATATATAGGTATACATAATTAAATTCGTTTTATGCATTCAGAAATATTATTTATAAACATACTTTCTTAATGACTGATGTAGCTGGCAACCTACAAAAGCCTTGTTTATTTTGAAAAAGAAAAAAAAATCAAGAAAGCTATGCCATTTTATATGCAATAAGAATGTATTAAGAATGCAATAAGAATCTATTGATCTACTTTCTATGGTGACTATTATCATTTAACATAACAATATCTTACAGTTATCTATGCGATGACTGTGATTTATTTTATCAAAATATAAAATACTGATCCTATGTGTATATCTTCTATAAATAGTTAAAATTGAATAAAAATTCTATATGTTTATGCCTTTTGGATATAATAATAGAAAATAACATGATCAAATAACACCATCTCTTTACCTCTGATGCTCTAAACCTCTATTATACCTCTATATATACCTCTATTATACTTCAGTTATGCTTATATACGTATGCCTTTAAATTATGCCATATGCGAGACGATATTTGATTACACTTTATAATATATTTCGTACTTCGTTTCGTTGAGATGTGGTCGATACAGTTACACTATGCACGAAAGACATAATATAAACTCATATGTATATGCACGTACAATGACAATGCTACAAGAGTTCCCGTGACCATATAATAGGAAAATGACAATGTACAAAAAAGGTATTTAAGGATGCTAAATACGTAAAAACAAAAGTAAGTAGCAGCCCATTAACGTACCACTGCTGGGCCACAGGCCTCCTCACTCCGGGGAGCGAGGGTTTTTAGAGCATAGACCTACCACGCTGCTCCACTGCGGATTGGCAGGCATAGTACACAAGTGCACTCTCTATTCCTTCACTCGCATAGTCCGATGTGACGGGAATCCGACACGACCGGAGACAGATCAGGCGCAGGACCGACGGCTTAACGTGCTCTCCGAGGCACGGGGGTGGATCACACCGCCAACTTCCCAACTTCGGGCAAATATTGAGAAAATCTTAATAGACAACTCAATATTGATTTTTGAATTGGCCCGACCCGGGACTCGAACCTAGGACCTAATGTCTGTAGTCGAACCTGCTAACCACTAGACCAATGAGGCAGTTTAGGGATGCTAAATAATATTTTATTAACTTTTAGTAATGTAAAGTAACATTTTATATTTTACTCCCTAAAATATACGTGAATATGTTCTTAAAAAGCGCCTACGAATTTAAATTATTATTTTCATGATTCCATCTGTTAGCGATTATTAATTTTCCAGGGGGAAGTTTTACAATGGTATAATTGATGGTAGCACAAGAGAGAGAGGAACATTCTATTTGTGGCACGAAGAGTGAAGTGTGAGATATAATAATGAAGTAACGGAAAATAGTATTTACTTATCTTCTCAAATTAATTGTGACACTTCAATACTTTAGAGAAACAATTTTCTTTCAATTACATTTTTTAAAATATCAAAGTTAATGTTATAATGAAATAAATGGTTCTCAAATATGGTCGTATATACTCTTAACATATCAATAAAAGAACTGTATAAATATTATGAACATTATCTTGATTATCAAAGCTGTATTATTTTAAATTTTTTGTTCCTACATGATTTTGTTTTATTGTTTTGTTAAAAATATTTTTTATCTTAACAAATGCTTGTGTAATTTCAGTATGTTTATAAAAATAAATAATGTAAAGCTTAGTAGTAAATTCTAGATATTTCAGTTAGTACTTAATTAGTTTGTATAGTGCAATGCTTTATAATACAATCTGCCTTAGAAGGTATAAAAAATAGTTGATTGTCGTAATGAAATTATTATCTTCTATTATAAAGTTTATTGTGTAAAAAACTTGAACATCATTATCATTTTTCAACGTTAGTAACTGAGTAAAAGAGAAAGCAATACTCAAAAGTCGTCAGTCAAATCATCCTGCAGCGAAAAGGGTCCAAAATTAACTTTGCCCTTTAAGCTCGGAGGCAATATAAAAGTTAACAATTTAATCATACTAAAGTTACGATTTCAAAGGTAGGTTGCTGGTGCGATAAGGTTAAAGAATTGTAGCCCCTTACTCAAAGATTGATGGTGTTGCGGCACTGCGAGAGATGTGACGATGAGATAAACAGCCACCGCTTTGTCTAGGGATCCTAGTCTTATTTATGGGTCACTAGATTATTACCACATTTTCTCCGTAACTATAAATGCTGACGTTGAATTGTCATTTGTTGAAAATTTTAAAAGATATATGGTGAAATTTGTAAAAAAAAAACTAAATGTGTGTTTCTTGGGGCGTCTAACAGGAGTGATAACTTAAACTAATCTAAATTAAAATATTATTTAAATTTAAGTATATTAATATGAATACGGAAAGGTTATTTATTAAGAAAATACTTTATTGATTAAGGTTTAGATTATATTCTTACTGTATAACGGTATATGTCTATCGCACATTTAACACTGTTAGCGCTGAGTAAGAGTGAGATAGAAGAAGCCTGCCTATCGCTGCCGTATGCATGAAAGAAAGGGAAGCTAAATAGACGTAACGAAGTAGTTTACCTCCCATAAGAGGTTATCAGTTCAAAAAACTTGGTTTTAGTTAAAAATAGAAGGAAATGAAAACTTCATAAAGTTAATATTAATTTAAGGTTAATGTTGTAATGCGAAATACAGCCTTTTGTGAATAAGTCTTGCAACTACAAGATTCACTACAAGAAAAAAGCTAAAAATACAACTTACTTTACTAGGCAAGTGGTTTTTTTTGACAGAGCAGAAAACATACCACGCTGGAGCTGCATTAAGTATGAGTTTTGCTGTCAACTAACTTACATAAGCATCAAATATATGACACCGTATTTAAATTGTCACAGCGAGTGGTCAGTAGTGTGATATTAAATAATTAATAGGTTCCTTAAATAAGGCTGATTTTGATCTATGATTAACTCAGTCATGAATAGACCGTTAAATACTCTAAAATACAGGTATAGTTAGATGACAGATAACAATTGATCCATATTTGGGCCGTGTATCGAATCGCGTAACTCACTCGGCCCGCCTATATCTCATCGCAATAAATCGAGTTTGTGAACATAAATTGTTGCAAATGTGATGTTTTTCCGATGCTTTATAGCTTTTGAATACACGTGTTGTGTTTGAACAATGTGCGTAGGTTTCAGATAATAGATATTAAGGAGTAGTAGTATTAGTATTGACACGTAATGAAAATTTACCTACAAATAATGTATCTTCATTTTGGACGTGACAATTCTTTAGGGACTTCTTTTTCTTCGTGCACTTTATTTTATGAGCATTTAATGACTCTAAACCTATGTAACGATCATTTGAGTAAATACTGGTCTCATCCACTACAGCAGCAAACGAGATATAGTCATCACATCACAGCTTTTAAATGAATAATTTAATATAACTGACAATTCATTATAAATGGGATTTATACTCGTATATAATTATAACTGATGACACATGATTTCGTATTGTTAACTTGGCCTTGATAAAGTTTTAAATTTTGCAGTAGAACATAAAAAAAGACTTTTTATATAGATTTGATGGAGAAAATAACCTAGTGATAATTGAATTCAGTAAGTCAATAACTTAATATTACCAGGGACAGTGGAACTGCTACATTGGCAGTTCCACTGTCCCGTGGGTAAGGAAGCCATTTTTCAACTCAATCCGAAGATACGTCCTTTCACTCACGTAACAAAACGCAATATATTTTTTTATGATGATGGTAGGTGATGATACAGTTTAAAAGGCAATATACTAATCTTATAACACATATAACCTTTCATTGTTTCTGCACAGCATTGTACTGGAACAGTATAACTAACCAATACCAAAGCCTCTCATCAGTCCAGACTTAGATAAATTACAAAATGCAATATCCTATATGTGGCTTGGTGATAATAGGAACAATGTTATGTGTTAGAGAAACGAATACTACCACCATATAAAATCGCATCTATAGGGAGGCAATTTAAATAAAAAGAATGATAACAAAATGGGGAATACAGTTTGTTTGTGTTGCAGCTACATATCTATCTCCTAAATCCGAAATTCTATTATATCACTGGATATCTAAAGGATTAAAGAAAATTACTACGTTAATTATGGACTGTAATACATTGAACAAGTAAAAGACAAATGTGATATAGTCATATTTGCTGATGATACTTCTATGCTGTTTAAATTAGACAGAAATGTAAAATTTATAACGATGTAAATAGTAACCTGTCACATGTCTCACGTTGGTTTTCTGTTAATAATTTAATAATAAACTCGGCAAAGACTAAGTGATTTGGATTCACTTTGCCAAATGCAAAAGAAGTATGTAAAATACCCATATAGATGTTAATGAAAGTTATGTCTACAGTCTTAGGAATAACCTTAGACTCTGGGCTTCAGTGGGGTGCCCATATTAAGACTCTGGCAGACAAACTTAGTTCAGATGCATTTGCTGTTAGGAAAATTAGGCAATACAATGATATTGAAAGTGCTAAAGAGGCATATTTCGATTATTTTCATAGCATACTCTTATGGGGTAAGGCGGCGGACATTGAAACTGTTTTTATATTACAAAAAAAGAGAAGAATTGAAAGAAATATCAATTCTCACAATACCGGCGCAACTTATAATGAATAACATTTTATATATCCGTGATTATATTCATTTATACAGCATAAGGAGCGAAGCACACAATTTTACAAGAAATAAAAACAAACTTGTAATGCCATATTTTGAGTGAAGAAGCTTCAGAAATCATTACTCGGATTAAGCATATGCGTTCTTAATAATATAACGCCATTAATTTTAAATGCATATGAAAGCTAAACACAATGTAACGTACAAAAATTGTGTTTAAAGAACTCTCCGAACCGGTGGTAGAGTTGTTACCAACGGACAGACTACTGACGATTTAAAAGTGCTTTTTGATATTAAAAAATAATTTGCATGCATCCCCCACTATTTGGTAACTATTACTCGTTACGAGACGTATTCAAGCACAACAAATGACTATATTAATAACATAGTCACATCCCATTTTTCGTGAGAACCTGGTACTTCTCCGGTTCTGAAATATGAGTTCCACTTTGTTATTGTTAAAACGTCAGTCAGTTTTATAACAAATTTGTGTTATCAAAATAACTTCAACTGGTTTATAAAGCATAACAGTTAGGCCAAAATGAAAAGGGGACACTTGACCGCAGAAAAAATTAAAACCCTTCCTAACGGTCTCTTTTGACAACTAGTAACATTACGGCGCCATTTTGAGTAGACGAGACGGAATAATTTAATAGAGTGCCGGCTTTTGAGTCCGCTCCATTCCCGTTGCTTAACTTCGCCTTTTTGTGAAAAATGTTTCACAGTACGATTTTAACGTTACACTTTTTTAAAATAAGGTCAAGCGCGCACCACGGTTTATTTTCGGAAAGTCGATTTTTAGGAAACTGCTAAGAAACAGTCGTGCATTTCGTAAGTATCAATTAAGTACGGATTTAAACTAATGTTTATTATATTTGCGGTTTCTTTGGCACAAGATGAAAGACAAAACAATGGAATAGGATGGAAGAGGCCTTTTCGTCCAGCTTAGTGGTAAATCCATTTTATTTTTCTAATGAATTGTATATTGTAATTATCATTAATTTATTGACATTTATACGGTACTATACAAATTTTATTTTCTTTGGGCGTATTAGTTTATTCTATATATTTTAATATATAGACATAAAAAATATTGGTAATGAAAGGTTATTATATTATATTATTAATATAATACTCGCGAAACTTCCAACGGAAAATTGCTCACTGTATACTGATACATTTTGTCGTTTAATAGTTGAAATGATATAACAGGCCTAATAGTAGTTTTTTGCTAATATACGAGAACAAGCTATAAATAATTTAAATATAGCATTAGGAATTTTTTCTAAGAAAAGTAAGCTTATCCAGTTATATGTTGGTATTACATTTTTCTTTATATATAATTCTTATGTGCGTGTTTGTCACTTAATTCCCCATAAACAGCTGGTCTGATTTTGTCGAATTTTTTTGTGTATCTTCAGGTGGATTCGAGAGTGGTTTAGATTGAAAATTCGATCTGATCAATAATAAATTTTCCTAATTATCCATGGATCATCAAAACAATATATCTTTTTAATTTATTCTTTATCAGTTGTAGCAATTCATTCATTTCTACACTTTTTTGTCTTCTAAGTAGTCCATGAAATTATCGAATGAATTCTCAATTAGCTTTCTCTTAATTAAATAAATAAATATAATAAGAAACATCTTTGTAACTCATTCTGGGAGCTTGTTATAGAAACGAAAAAGCCTAGTAGAATCTACTGTCTTATTGGTCTAGTGGTTAGCATGTTCGACTACTGACATGAGGCCCATGATTCGAGTGCCGGGTCGGGCCAATTCAAAAATTTATATGAGTTTTCTATTAAATTTTTTTCAATATTTGCCCGAAGTTGAGAAGTTGGCGGTGTGCTCCACCCCCGTGCCTTGGAGAGCACGTTAAGCCGTCAGTCCTGCGCCTGATCTCTTTCCTTTCGTGTCTGATTCCCGTGACATTGGATTATGAGAGTGAAGGAATAGAGAGTGCACTTGTGTATTATGCCTTCCAATCCGCAGTGGAGCAGCGTGGTGGGTCTATGCTCTAATAACCTTCTCTCATATGAGTGAGGAGGTATATGCCCAGCAGTGGGGCATTAATGGATTGCTACTTACTTTCCTAGAATCTACAGCAATTTTATTTTATTTTCTTAAGTTACAGGTTAGGGTTAGTTGCAAACATTTCGCCTGTTCCCGATTCGGTTGTGAGTGTAGTTATTGTTATTAGATTAGAATAATAACTAAATACTATTTTTGGATACTTATTTTATTTATTCACTACACCAGTTACAATTCAATTTTTATAGTTAAGACAGAACGAAGTCTCTCGACTCAGCTAGTATATATGTATAGATAAATATTTAAAACCTTTTCCACTATTTATACTAGCGACACGTCGGCTGGGCAGCTGTTTTCATCGCATCGCGTAATCCGACCTGTCACTGAGTAACATTCATCAAGGCGCATTAACGCGTCAGGTGCAGGTTGGCCCATGAACACGAAGGAGAGATATTGATACGAAGAAAATTTATATTTTTTCAAAATCGTTCTCAGTTTAAGGTGCTCTTTGTAATTCACTGCTTATCAATATAAAATACAAAAAAAAATCGAGCAAATTATGACAGGACACGGTGGATTCTCATATTATCTCAATAATTTTAAATACAACGATAACCCTTACTGCAAATGTGACTTAGAAAGCGGACAACGTCGTCGTCGTCGCTTCAACCGATGGACGTAATGACGTCCACAAGGGCCGGTCTTGTGTCGCCTGGCTCCAGCGGCTACCGGCGACCCTCTTTATGTCGTCGGTCCACCTTGTGGGGGGTCTCCCTACACTGCGCCGCCCGGTGCGGGGTCGCCACTCCAGCACCTTCGGGCCCCAACGTCCATCGGTCCGTCGGACTATCTGCCCCGCCCATTGCCACTTTAGGTTCGCGATTCGTAGGGCTATGTCGGTGACTTTGGTTCTGCTACGGATCTCCTCATTTCTGATTTGATCGCGTAGAGAAACTCCGAGCACAGCCCTCTCCATCGCACGCTGAGTGACTGTGAGCTTTCGAATGAGGCCCATAGGCGAACAACGTATAATCCATATATTATGTAAATATCCATGATTTCACAAGATATGATGTTGAAAATATAATATAACATGAAATCACACCAAACAAATTTAGTGAAATTATACTAGACAATTTTGAAAATGTTAAATAGCATAATTAAAATATTGCGTTCTATTATTAAAAGAAAATAAAGAAGTATTTACCGTATTACATCTAAAGTACTGGGAAATATAGCAAATAGTGTAATAACGGAAAATAAAAAAAATAAAACTGAAAATATTGTAAATTGTAAATATAAACTGTCAAAATATTAAATAGCATAAATATTACATAGTACAAAGTGTATAAACTAGCTTATATTTATAAGTATATATACTAGGGAAGGTCTCCTAAGAGCACTGGAAAGCGCTGCATAGTGAGATCAATGTCAGTTATAAAACCACCTTTGCGCACTCTACTACTTAATTTTCTTTATATAATTGAAGTTGTATTTTCTTTTTCTTGTATGTGTGCAATAAACTTTTAAATAATAATTAATTCATACTGTTATTATTAATTAGATTAGGATTAAG
Organism: Elymnias hypermnestra; assembly: GCA_015832385.1. Taxonomy (NCBI): domain Eukaryota; kingdom Metazoa; phylum Arthropoda; class Insecta; order Lepidoptera; family Nymphalidae; genus Elymnias; species Elymnias hypermnestra. Next base: position 585,585 of record JACTOM010000868.1, on the reverse strand, counting down.
ATTTAATACTCGTAGTTTTAATATAATGCCAATATTTAAAACAAAATATCTTTGCTACGTACACAATAATCCTGTTTAGTAAGCATCACGGCAACCTAAACTTATTATTTTATTAATATATTGGAAAAAAAAAATTAAAACAATTGCTATGAACGCAATACTTCGCTTTAGTGGCCACCCACGAAACTCAGCATGGCTTTTATTTTTCACCAATATTTCCGACGTTAGCTATCCGACAGGTTTTAACTTGGCGCCTCGAATTGAGAATTTTATAAAAAAAGTTGTAATTGGACGATATTTCTCTACAAGGAACAATTTGCATGCATTAAACTTTTTAACTGTTCTAGCAATTTATTCGAAACTTGGACTACACGAAATGTATTGCCATATAAAACAGTAGTGAGTTTTTAAGACTTACAAACCGTGTATAAAATAGGTATATTTTAGCGGCTTTGCTGGCGTATTTGTTGGAGTTCACAGAGGTCCAGGATTCGATTCTCGTCAAAGCAAATTATGCAAAGTGTGAGGCGAATATTACATTCCGGTACGATGCTGCGTAGAAACCGGTAAATGGTACTGTTACTTCTTGCCAGTTGAATGCATTATTACCATTTAAGACTGTACCATCACTTATAATCAAGTGCTAACGTGTCAGCATCACGTTGTCGACATAAAGTATGTACATATTTTATAAGGGTTAGCTGGATCAATTAACGATTAAATTTTATTGACAATAAATGTTTTTAATTTTTTTCATACATCGCGCTCGGCACAGCAGCCAAGGATAACATGGCGGCGCCCATCGCTTGCACCAACTGACTGTGTAGCATTGGTATTCTCACCTATTCGTGCAAATATAAAAATAAATTTAATTTACGAAATAACTTTTTAAAACACTTATGTATTAAATTATAATTATGAATATACTAGCATTAAATCAATGTTACAATATGAAAGGGAAGTCAGAAATATTTGTAAAAGATAAAGCGCGGAAATTTTTTTATATCTTATAAGGTTATAAATTTATTGAGTAATACCTCTTGTATCTCTTCAGATAATTTATAATAGAAACGTATAACTGATTGTTCATTTTATTTTAAAAAATAAGAATTTGTTCATGTGTGTTATTAATTATATTTCATGTTTAAGTAGTGTTATAACTTGGTCAAGTTTAACATTTAAAACTCTTTTTTGCATCTCCTGTTCCCATCTACTACTCCTCTCACCAAACGCTGCCTATAAATGATCGCTTTAATCGATAAGACCACTTTATTACTTAATTTCAATTCCATAATTAATTTTTTTTCACTGTTGTGTGCAAAAAAGTTTTATATAAATTAAAATTACAACTTGTTTTGTTTCCCAAGAAGTCGTTGTTTGTGTACGATTTTTTTTTTGTTTTTACATATGAAAGTCTGTTAATAACATAATAAGGTCTATCAAAACAGAGCCATATCATCTGAATCCTGATTTAGCAGAAGTGGGTGCGCATATGATGCTCAGTATGAGAGTCCTTTAGTGTGAAGTGACTCTCAGGCTAATGCGTGCATCGTGTCGCCACCGTCTATCTGGACTATTTGTTTTCACTGACTGAATAATGTTGCCTTATTCGGTAAGCTTATTTAACCACCATTTAACACATTCGATTACAAAATACTTGGAGTTTTAAAAAAAGGTCAGTAATTGCCTATCAACTGCCTATTAATATCCCACCGCTATAAAGAAAACCCAAGAAGAAAGATACTTTTACGGAAGTTCTTTCACTTTGATAATGCTCGTCTATAATCTAACCGGATGTTAAATTATAATGCACTGTAAGATAGTAGCTTGCTAAATTATAAGAGATAACTTATAAACGCTAATTTGACTCATAATGGTTTGTACACACATATCGATTCTCATAGTTGGCATCATCCGGGTCACTAAAGCGGAATGCGTCCCAATAGTGATCTCATTCAAGGATGAGGAGAGAGCCGCTGGGTTTTAGTAGGTATTTTGGTTACCTCATAGATTGGAAGGATTGCGTTTTCTTCCAGGGTGCGTAATAGCATCTCCCAGGGAAAAAAGTAGCCCATTAATGCCTTATTGCACTTCCTCCTCGTGTACGATTGTACACATCATACACGCACATTTTTATTGCTGAAATGATAGATAGAGAATGCACCCCGACCTGTCTGCTGCGAATCCTCAGTCAGACTCATCTATGATACCAGCGAACAATGCAAAAGATCCTCTGATGTATCACTCGCAGATGAAGAGGATTTTGGTGGGCTTTTCCAAGGATCATCCATCGCCGAGTTTCATTCTCCTGCCCGGTCATTGGCCTAGTCTGGCGTTTACATGCATTTTCGTATTACAAAAAAGTCTAAGATGGAAGCGCGCTAATCTGGTACGAAGAAATTTACCTTTGATTGGTTTGGATACAGGATCTTACCCAATTTTTTTGCTTCAAATTAGATATTGCATTTTCCTAATTTGGCCCATCAGCCAATCGAACTCGGGACTTTTGCAAGCGAAGCGAGACCAATTTCTTTGAAATATAAATATAAGCAATAATTGAACAGTAAATGTGTTCAGAATAATCCTGCGAGCAATGGACAAACGTTGAGTGGGTTCCATTTGGGTCGATGCTTTAGCTTAGCTTTGGACCTGGCCGCACCTATTATGTTTGTATATGCATCGTCTCTCAGCAAACACCTCAGTGTAATTGTCGGTAAATGTAAACAGTTTAAACCTACGTGCTTTTAACCACACGTTAAGTTGTTAGACTCATTTATTATTACCATCAATTATATTTGTATACTAGATGATACATGCTGCTCTGCAATTCATAATAGAGACAGAGAAGAAACAAATTAGATTAACATAGGCTGCCGCAGCCATTTTTATTACATTTAAAGAGGAACAATTTTGTCATACGTGATTTTTCGAGAATACTTAATAATCTTCCATTTTCAAAAATAAATGTTTTCATTATAAATTAAAATATTTATAAAAAAGGTGAGGTAAGTAGCAGTCCATTAACGTACCACTATTGGGCACAGGCCACTTGTAGGAGGGAGGGTTTTAGAACATAGGCTTACCACGCAGCTCCACTTCGGATCGGTAGGCACGGTACACTCTCTATTCCTTCACTCTCATATTCCAAGGGAACGGCAATCCGACACAAGCGGAGAGAGATCGGGCACAGAACCAACTGCTGACATGCTATTTGAAGCACGCGGCTTTTTCTTCGTGTAATACAGCTGGTCCCCCGACATTTTGGTCGGAGATGTTGTGTAGCATGAAGTTTATTGTTTTTAAATTTTTACATAAAAGCATGGGATTGGAGCACAAAGCCATTTTCCCAACTTCGACCAAATATTAAGTACATCGTAATAGAAAAGTCAATACCGATTTTTGAATTGGCTTGACCCGGGACTCGAACCCAGGACCTCAGCTGACGTCTTTAGCTGAACATGCCGACCAATGAGGCAATTCTAACCATTACTTATTAAGGTAGGTATAGTAAATTCATGCTAGATAAAGTAGGAACTTCTTTATAATACATTTTATTTTTATAAACAATTTCCTAACTTGTAAGTCTAGTTTGATCATGTTCCCAAATAAAATAAAATTTATCGCCGCGTTAGTGGTCCTGTCGTTGTTATGCAAATATTGTATTCAATGCTGATTAAATTACTTGACATAACATCTTTTTAACCACTATTATAAACAATGTCAGTCTCAAGGTTGCTTTACCTTGACATTTACTACACTTACGACCGACCGGTTAATGTGCTCTTTGAGGCATGGGGGTGGAGTACACCGCCAATTTCCCAAAATCGGGCAAATACTGAGAATTTCTTAAAAGAAAACTGAATATCAATCGAATTGTCACGGCTCTGGACTCCAACCCAGGACTGTAAATCTATCGCCGAACAAGCTGACCAGTAGACCAAATCGGCAAAAAAACCTATCCATGTCCTAATAGTGAACGAAGCCAATAAAATTAAAAAGTCATCAAAATCGGTTCAGTAGTTTCGGCTCCCAACATGGTAAAAACTGTAAGAGCGTTTTCCCATCCATACATGTATATTGATTTAGCAATCGTAATATCACGTACGATTCTAAGAAAGTTTAACTGAGTCTTGACATTCTATCTTCTAACTTTTAAAACCATGGCACTGACAGTTACAAAAGCAAAACTTACTTAAAAAGGGGTCGTTGGAAATGAATGCAAAAACGGGGTTCGCCCGAGCAAAAACAAATTGAGGTCAGCGATCCATCAGCGGAGATTAGACACGCGGGTCCACATTTCGCTTCCTCGATTTCTTAATCCTGCAATCCTTGCTTTTTCTTAGAACATTTTATAAGATGATATATATATCAGCTCGATATAAATCAAATTACCTATTCAAGGCAGTAAAATGGTAACCACTGATATTTTTAATAATCATTTCTTTAAACTTATATAAATTAATGACAAAAAATGTTTCTACCTATGTTCGTTATAGATTGAAATGGACCCTAAACCAAACATATTAGAAAGGCAATAATGCGAAGATGGTTTTTGACAACTAATCTCACTCACTCACTTAGCATAAGATTTTAAAATTAAATCGCGATTGATTTGGAATTCATAACTAAGTAAGTTACGATTACATATAATCTTATGAACAAGTAATATTAATAATTACTAACCCATCTATATATGTCACCATATTTTGAAAATTGTATAAACTTCTAGTGTCTATTACTATTTAAAAAAGTTATTTGGACTTGAGTGGTTAAATAGTATTTCATTAATGATTGAATATTTGATTAAGATAGGGAGTGTGAATTATTGGAAGAAATTGAATAAGATTATAGATAAATAGCAAAGGGTATCTAATCTTCAGTAAAGAAATAATCTCGTAGCATTACGAAATATTTAACTTTAACCATTCTAGCAAATGACAATTCCTCTATAAGTTGACGTTGCCTTTGCAAAGTAGTGAGCTTCCTCTTAAAAATAAGAATAGTTTTTAATATTAAACATGCAAATGTTATGCAAAAAAAAATCAATTTAATCAATACAAATTAAAAAATACGAAGCTTTATAAATGGTATCACAATAACTTAGCTTACGTACTCCTCTCCACTTTTCTGTTAATGTAACTTTTTTGAAGTTTTGGTTGACTGAAAAGAAAATGATTATTTACTGATAATGCCACCATTTGTGCTTCGCAATATGTATTACTTTTAAGATTTTAAAATATTTTGTATTACGTTTAAGATATTGTACAAAAAAGGGTTTTGTACTGTATTGTGAGAAGTATGAGTGGATTCAAACCGAGTGACAAAGCAAAAAAATAGAGTGATAAGAGAACGTTGTGGATTATAAGATGTACTGATTTAAATTGAGAAAGGTATGCTTAGATGGTTTGGGCACGTAGAAAGTCTGAATGAAAGGAGACTGAAAAAGTTGGAAGGAGAAAACCAAGGCGAACGTTCCTGGACCAAATGTAGGTCATTTTAAATAAGGGCCAGGTCAAGAGTTCTCTACACCGACGAACTTTTATGAAAGGTTTAATGATAATAAAAGAAGCGAAGGAGATATGTAAGGATAGTGGCAAGTGGAAGGACGGGGTCGCTGCCTATCCTTATGGGAATGAGGCGAGATGCTATGCATGTATATTCCACTGATGCAGCAAATATTTATGTATAGAATTTGCACTGGGTACGTTCGCATATCGATTGAATTGTATAAAAAATGTTTCATCAGATTGAAATTTCAATTTCCTTTTAAATTGTAAACCACTTGATGAACAATGAAGATTTAATCTATTCCGTTACATAAGATTGTGGAATATCGACGATCGCTAATTAACATAGCCTCAGTTCCCGAGATCCGTCGCTACAGTGACGCGGAATGCCAAGTTGGAGCAAACTTGCCTAAACTTATACAATAAAATTGATGGGATGGAGTTTGCCAAACAGCGTTATTGTCTCAAGCAAGTTTTCACGTGTGGTGCAAAGCTTAAACAGAATATTAGGTTAAAATTAAATGAAAATATATCGAAAGTTATCTTTTAGGACTTTCCCTATAAAACTGCAATGGGCTATACACCAATATTACCCTCTCTCTCTCTAACAATACTCTCATGTCGGCGTCACATTTTTCTAAAGTAAATTTATATTGTACAAGAATTAATTTAAATATTTTCGTTTCATGTCTCTATTGCAACTAAAATTATCGGCAGTATTTTACATTCTTTTTCTGAAGAGTAAGGTAAGTAAGAGAAAGGTATGCTTAGATGGTTTGGGCACGTAGAGAAAATGAGTGAAAGGAGGCTGACTGAAAGGGTTTATGAATCAAGATCGAATGGGAAAGTTGGAAGGGAAAGACCAAGGTGAACGTTCCTGAACCAAATCCAGTACATTTTAAATAAGGGCCAAGTCAAGAGTACTCTAAACCAACGAACTTTTATGAAAGGTTTAATAAGTATGAAAGAAACAAAGGAGATATGCAAGGATGGTGGCAAGTGGAAGGACGTGGTCTCTGCCTACTCCAATTGGCATGAGGCGTGATTCTTTGTTTGTATGTTCTTCAAGAGAGTACAAGAACTTACTTGAAATTTGATGCCTCGTTCAATCCTTTTTTTATTTTCTATGTACACTAAAACTCATTATATTAAGACAAAAGCAAATATTTGATAAAAAAAATTACAAATACTAGAATTTTCTTGAATAGCAAATCCTTCCAGCGTAATTTTTTCTCTTATAGTATTTTCTTAATCAAATATCCATCGTGATAACTAGACTTCATATAAATAGTTTTGATCTTCAGAACTTGAAAGAGTAGACGCTACTATAGCCTGTAGTGTTATGATACCTATGTATGTAAAAGATAAAAGTGTTCCTAATAACTATGTCTGTTATAATCTGGAAACCAACCAGTCGATGTACGAGTACACCATAACGATTATTTTTGAAATATGTTATACAAAGATAATTTTAGACCATTAGCACTACACTCTATGGTGTCATTCTTTTGGGCATGAATACAAATGAATACAAATGTGAAAAAAATTTTACGCATCCCATGGACAACGTATACGACAAATCAATCGACACTGAATGCACTGATTATCGTGGAATAACCAAGACTTCCATCAACGTGCCTTCAAAGAAATCTTGATTTTTTTTGTCCGAATGGCCCGTAATCAAGAATATTGTAAAAATGACTGAAAGGGAGGAGTTCAATGCGTTGCACTGTTAAAACCTTAATCTTAGATGCAGAGTCGCTAGAATAGAAGCAAATTACCAGAAAAACAATAACATCATGACCCACAGCGTTGGGTAAAGTTCGCAGTAAGTGAGAGAGATTTATCAAATTTTATAACCTTATATCTATAAATAAATCGGTAATTTATTTTAAATATATATATTATGTTATTTAATACTACAAAAAGGTCCAAAAGTGATTCCAGTTGAGATGTAAAGCGAATTTCAACAACCGTCCTCCACGAAATAACCTTCGCAGCGGCCCGTAACGGCTGCTAACGCTCTTAGTTTATACCACAAAAAGGCGAGCTGATCTAAGTTTTGTATTTTAATCGTTTTATTCGGGCTTATTTCAAATTCTACGTGTTGCAATAAAGGGGTTCATTATTTCCTGCTTAATTGTGTTTGTTTCATTAACTTTCATTGTTCTTCTCGACTTTCATACTTCTTGCTTTTTGATGGCAACCATTAAAAGTTACAAGTTCACGCTTGAGTTCTTCTAAGATTTATTCGGAGCTTTCAATTTTCTATTCTACTTTCAAGACCACTTTAATCGTAGATATATTGAAACAAAAAATTAGGAAAATGCCAAATTATTATTAGTTAATGAAATAATATTTGAATCAGCTATATTAACGTCATTTTATTAATTTCTATGCCATCAAGCACGTCCTTCTTAAACACAATACATAGAAATAAACTTTTAAACCTTTTATGTGAGCTTTCAATAGATGAGAGTGTATAATTTTATGCAAAATTAGGATTAATTTTGAAAGAACAGTATAAACGTCAAGTGTTATCTACCACCAGTCATTCTATAACTGCTTTTGCTTGATGGTCGTGTTTTGCACAAACATTTAAGTATGCAAACAAATTGTCTTTGATATATAGATATTAAGCCAATTAAAGGTTGGTTAAAAGTGATGATGAGATTAACAATAAAAATGTTTATTTTTTAAATATTGAGTATATTATGCCCGTTGAAGAAAAAAAGGTAAATGGGCGTACGTACAAAGTACACGTGTCAGAAGTGAAAGTTCTTTGGCTAACTAATTTTAAGTCTTGTTTATATTTACACAAATCAAAACCTTTAGATTTCCGAAACTTAAATGGAGGGATAAAGAAATTTAATTAATTTAATTGTCATTAAAATATTAAGTGTCGAAAATTAATACAAATAATTGAATTTAAAATTTAGAAAAAAAGTTTTTATGAAATATTTTTATTTTATATTTTATGAAAAATAGTATATTTGTCGGAGTGCGGTAGTCCGTGGAGCGCTGGCGCCATTGGTCTATAGGCGTGGGACCGAGTCAATAGTGGCAGTCCGACGCGCGTCTCTCGGTAGTTCTCAAGGGACGGTCCGCTAGAGCGGTCGAGTGTTGAAACTGTCGCGTTCCTAGCTATTATTATATCGGGAATATTAAGTGAGTGAACATTATATTCTGAGTTAATTAATAAAGTGTTTGAATTCACCAACATTACCCATCAACGCACACAGTATGGAAATTAAATACGCCCCTATGCTTTACGCTTCCTTCTCTCTTATTCTCCGACATATTAATTTATTGAATGACGAGTGGCAAATTGCCACATGTTATTTGTAAGTATTAAACCTAACTAACCTTCAAACGAATTAGCATAAAAAACGCTGCACGTATATTGTATCTTCGTGACGATAATCACGCGTTTCATCAGTAAAATTTTATCCTCATGCGCCTAAAGAAGTTTCTCTTCAAAAATATACAAAAAACAAATGTCTTCAACTATTTTATATTATCATAAGGAAACTATTTAAATAATCTGGCGCATTTGTACGCTTATGAAAGGATAGTTTCCCGTAGACTCCAACAAAAGAGTTAGTAATTTATTTGGGTAATCGGGTAATTTGTCGTCCGGAATTGGGGCAATTTGTCCCCAGGTGAGTGACTCATTACGTTCCAGACACTCGTACGTACTATTAGTATAATTTGTATTATGAGGACGCAAATGCAAAGGAAAGAGACGTGTTCACTTCATTATATGATATTTTTTAAGTAAAAACTTCTTGAGGCGCACTTTATTTTGTGGGTATTGAATGAGACTTACTCAACACGCTTGGCTGTTTGAAAAATCGCCTCTTGACAACTCAAAAAGTGAAAGAGATCAGAGGGTAAACGCATAACTGCCATGCTCATTAGATGACTGTTAAATATGACATGTAAAGAAATATTGAGAAAAGTAATTTATACACAGCTAGATAATCCGACAAAGTTTGTGCCGCCTCAGAATCAATAAATATTAAAGGATCGGAAATTGGGCGTTCAGAAATTGTTGGTTGTCAAATATAACTGAAAAAATACGTAAGTAATCTCATCACTTAAATTTAATTTCTGGACGACAGGATGTTTGACGTTCAAAACCAAAAAATTAAAAAGAAAATAACTTTACTATTAAATGTCATTTGATTTCTGAACGACTTTTAAATTAAATTGATGTCTAACCAACGGGACGACTGGCTGAAATAATTTCAAAGAAAATGCGAAATGGTCGTAACTATTTTTTATATTTATTCCCCCTTTAAACCTTCCCTGGACTTCCACAAATTCAAAACCAAAATTAGGCAAACCAGTCCAGCTGTTCTCGAGTTTTAGCGAGACTAACAGACAACAATTGATTTTTGTGTATATAGATAGATAGATAGAAACACGTTATTGCATACATACACATACAGGATATAAAAAAGTATGAATAATAGAACTAAATCTAGGAGTGTGCAAAAGCGATCTTATTGCTGCAAGTAATCTCTTCCAGACAACCTTTTTAAAAGTGGATGCTTATTTCTTAAATTAATGGGCAGAACAGTGCCAGAAATAAATATATGCTTAAGTATAATTTTAGACATATAAAAATACTTATAATATAATAACATAATGAAGAATATATAGCCATGAAGGGAGATTAAAAAAAAGAGAAATTAGAGAAATGGTGTTATTCACAGCAGCTTTGAGGCAAATAATACTCTTGCAGACTAGTTTTGAAAACGGCCAATGACTCTGAGATATAAATTACAATTTTTATTGTTTTCTATTGCTGAGTGTTCAGCGCTGTAATATAAACTGATGATAAGTGATTCAGCCTAAGGTGGAAGCGCGCTAAACTGGTAAAAAGCGATATACCTACCTCAAAAGGTTTCTATACTTCATACCGTACCGGAACACAAATTTCTTTGTTTGGTTATACGTTTTTGTTAGTAGAGTGGTATCTAGCCAAGGCCAAAGCCTCCCACCAGTCCAGACTCAGATAAATTAGAGTATACAATTTTCTAAATTTGCCCTGCCGGGGATCGAACCCAGGGCCTCTCCTAACAAAGCGAGTAATCGCATCATTGCGCCAACGAGGCCGACAAAAGCCTTTTGCTTTTATGTAAATAAACATATTGTCAGTAGCAATAGAACAAGTCCTAATCTAGAAGAATCATAAAGTACATTTTCTTACCTCAAAATATAATAAATAATATGATGACTGCCTCTTTGGGCTAGTGGTTAACATGTTCGACTACAGACATGAGTTCGAGTCCCGGGTCGGGCCAATTAGAAATCGATATTGAGTTTTCTGGTTTCGGTCCTGCGCCTGGTCTCTCTCCGCGAGTGTTGGACTACCGTCACGTCGGACTATGAGAGTAAAGGAATAGAGAGTACGCTTGTGTACTATGCCTGCCAATCCGCAGTGGATCAGCGTGGCGGTTCTATATTCTAAAACTCTCTCTTACATGACTGAGGAAGCCTGTACCCAGGTGTGGGACGTTAATGAGCTGCTATTTACCTTTTATACATATGATGTACTTAGATACCAGTAATAAAAACTTTCTTGGCGTAAATTATATTTACGGCAAAAAGTGGATAAGTATTCATTTGTTGTTAATAAAAATTACGCTAATAAAATAGCAATATAGGGTCATAACGAGTAAACGATGCTCTCGACACGTCGACAAACATACGCTGTTCGTGTTAACACAGTTAACAATGTTGAGTGGTGATTAACGACAGCCGGTCAAGCAGGGTCAGGGGAAATAAACACTATAGAAGAGTTATTCTTTAGTCAGTTTATTTTTATTTTATTTATTAGATAAGCCAACAACATTTATGTACAAATTTATAAATACAGAAAGAGGGTAACAAAAAACAATATTACATAACATAAACGTCACTAATAGGCTTGTACAGTAATGACATAATCTAGATTATATTAATTATAAACTAAGAAAAATAGTTGAAAGAGAGAAAAAATTTGGGATTTATTTTGTACGAATTCAGTTGGGTAACTGAACTACTGAGTGTTTCATTGGTGGCGGAAGTTTGCATACATACCCTTGCTGCTTCGAGCTTTAAGTCGGATTCATGCGGCACATCAGAGAGGAACACTTAAACGATCGGCCTATTGGGTGACCACTGCTCTGTTGGATTTCAATAGGTATTCTGTGGTCTCTTTTATCGCATCTTTCCCTGTAAAAAGACTGTTAAGAGTAGAATATGAAAGTAGATATATTTTGAAGAGAAAATTTCTTTAGACGCATTGTGAGTTTTATTATCTGGATATTGAATGAAATAGCCGTCACTCTCTCTCTCACGGCTATGTAACGCTAGCTTGAGTAAAGAAGCGAGAGAGTTATCATTAAACCTACAGTTAGTTCACTATTTGATAATATTCACAAAAAATATATATAGAGAAAAAATAGTTTTATTTCATACTTCTTGTTAGACTATAAGATAGTTGAATAACTACACTGATGGCTTGAAAATGTTGGGAGTTATTGAGTTATATGGTAGTAACACTTTAAAATACCGAAAATTATTGTGCAATATTACGAAATGTTATAGATTACGAGGTAACTTTAACGAACGGAACGATTTTGTGAATATAGTATTTTGAGCTGCTTTGTGGTGTAGTTGTTTTAAGAGAAGTAGTGCTGAATTGTATCAATTCAAATAGTGAATTAATTATTAGTATAGTGCAAGGTGTGTATAATTAAATAGTGGAGAGAATAAAAGTTGTAATCTAACGTGAGTTGGAGTTTTTATAATGAGACATTTCATCCTTATGATCTTAAGTGCATGACCTCTTTTGGCGCGGTGGGAGTAAATTATGAGAGTAAATTTTTACGATGTGCGCACACACCGTCACAAAAAATCCACACCCTGAAGTTAGCTATAGTTTCACTTCAGTGTTTTGAAAAGATTTTTATCTTGTAACGCCAAAGAAGTATAACTTCTGACTCGTGTACATAACTACCACACACACACTTTTTTATTGCTGAAAAATTAACGCTTAAATTGAATCTCACCTGGTATTAGGTTTCGCACAATATCGTTTGCACGATATTTATTCGATGGTACGACATTTCTTGTAGCAATTAGCCACGATAGAAGCTAACCGTTAGTCCATATCTAAACAGATTGGAAAACACAATAACCTAAATTTGCTCCACAGGGCGTTGAACCCAGGACATCTGCTAGCAAAGTCAGTACTTGCATCATTACATATAAAGATACTGTCAAATATACTGGTGAGATTACAATCAAACCCTAAATTAGCAGCTTAAAATTTAAAAAAATAATTGCTGTAAAAACGTCAGGATTCTTCTAGCGTTTTCTTTATAGCGGTGTGGAGTATCATAGCGATCGTAAACCTTCGGTTTACAAGCTCACTGTAAACTAGCCTATGATTTACGAGAGCGCTGAGTGTACTATAAAAAATGTTAGCGACAATTACCCTGACGGCTTTATTGCGATACGGTGAAATATTTGCATAGTTAAAGCAACTGAGGACTTTATCACTATTAAAGAAGTGGTTCTAAATGCAATCACACTTGTACATTCTAGAAAATCTATAATACACACTTACAGACGTCTAAATACACCATCATAGATTCAAAACTGCATATGTACAAAAACCTACGTGTGTTTGCGTGATAGGTTTTCGTATACATGCAATCACGCAAACACCTATTCACCCAATAATGCTATCACACCAGTTTTTAAGGATTAATTTCTTGTTTTGTAGATATCAAACTCTAGATATACATAGATAGATCGATAGAAAATACTTTATTGTAAACTACACAGGAAACAAAACAGAAACAAGGTAAAAAAGAAAAAAAAAACAATGTACAAAAAGGCGGCCTTATTGCTACACAGCAATTTCTACGAGGCAACATTTGGGTTAGAAAAAGTAAGTAGCAGCCTATTAACGTCTCACTGCTGGGCACAGGCCTCTTCACTCATATGAGAGACTGGTTTTAGTGCATAGACCCACCACGCTGCCCCACTGCGGATTGGCAGGTATAGTACACAAGTGTACTCTCTATTACTTCACTCTCATAGTCTGACGTGACGGCAATCCGATACGAGCGGAGAGAGATCAGGCGGAGAACCGACGGCTTAACGTGCTCTCCGAGGCACGGGGGTGGATCACACCGCCAAATTTTTCCCAACAACGGGCAAATATTGAGAAAATATTAATAGAAAACTCAATATCGATTTTGAATTGGTTGTCTCAAGGGAGATTTGGGCAAGAGGTAAAGGTTGCTTAAATGTAGTCCGGTAGGTGGTGTAAGCTGTATATAAATAAATAAAATACACTTAATTTAGATTTAGCATTTGTAATTGATAGTGGGAGATCGTTCCATAAATTAATAGCACTGATTGAGAATGACTGATCGTAAGATTTTGTTGAATGACTAATTAAATTTAAAGACTCCCTTATGGGCCGGGCCTAACGTCTGATAATTTAAAAAGAAAATTTTCTTTTAAGTAGAAAGGCGATCTTGGATTGAATAGAACACAGTACAGAATAGAAAGTATAATTAAATTCCGGAGAAAACGTGTAAGTAATCACTTGAGCTTTGCACGAAATTGAGAAATGTGATCATATTTACGCAAGGTAAATATAAACCGTTTTAATACATCAGCGTAGTCAAGGATAGTAAGAAGACGATATTGTGCTAGAATATCTTTTGTAGGAATTGGCAAAACTATCATAAACGGCGTAGGGAACTTAAGGCTACAAATGAATTCCTTAATTTGTTTTGTCCAAGATAATGTGTACATATAGATCCAGAGATTTCTTACTGAATCATAATATGGACGATATAAACTCAGACATGCCCGTTTGGTGCTAAAAGGAATGCCTTCCCGTTAACCCCCATCTTTCCGGGCACATCACTTCCAATCTCAGACAACTTTGAGTTTTTGAGTCTTAATATATTATCCAATCTCAACTTCTGTAAGTGTATCGAATCCAAAGCCAAAATGGCCGTTAAAAAGTTGGCATCTTCAATAAAGTAGAGCGGTACTTCACCTCACAACAGCTGCTCGTCCTATACATAGACCAGGTTCGGTTATGTATGGATTGCTGTAGCCATTTGTGGGGCGGTTCAGGTAAGTACCAGCTGGAGGCATTGAATTCAGTGGATAAACGAGACAAAAGATTAATAGATAACGACTCTTTAAGCCGCGCAAAACTGCAGAGCCTGCAACATCGGCGTACTGTTACCAGCTTGTCTGTTTTTTATAGAATATTCTTCGGGAAATGTTCTCAGTAACTGCATGACGCAATACCAGCATCACACTTTTACTATCGCATCTCCCGGCGATGTCAGGATTTCCTCCATACATTATAGATATCCCACCTATCCGAATAAAACGGTTCGAAACTTCTTTCCTGATCCGTACTTCAAAACTGTGGAATTCTTTAGCTTGTTCCGTGTTTCCCCAATCATACCGCCGTAATCTTTTTAAGACAAGGGTGAACAAGTACCTTTTAGGCGAGCGCGTACCATCTTCAATCTCATTACAGCTTTCCATCAGGTGCGATTGAGGTCAAGCGCATCCCTAATATAGATAAAGAAAACTAAGAACCAGTCAACTCTAGAAATCATGACAATCAATAAATATAAAAAAAAAATGGAAGACACAGATTACCCTACATAAGTGGTTAGAGTTTGTAGCATTATTTTTACCAATAAAATAATTATATTAATCGCTCCTCGCCGTGGTTTTACCTGCATTATTACCTATTTCATGGGAATATGGGACAATTCGTATTTAATGAAAGTCTAAATGTTATCTGTGTGGTCATTATTTGCTTACATATCGCGATGTCAGGAATATCTGTATTTAGTGATCATTTACATTGGGAAAGAAGTCACATCGGAAAATTTCGTAACAAAGGTATAAGATATAAAGAAGATAAGAAAAGGTAATATTGAATAAAAATCTTCTTCGCTATAACAATTAACACGAAACTGAGTAGGTATGATAACACACTGCCAAAACTTCTAACAAATATAATCGCCCGGAGAAGTGGATAACTTCGAAGAAATATCGAAACAAACAAAGCGTGATCGCCTCACTGTATTTACTTTTATCGCAACTTGCTCCAACTTGTACTGGAACTACTAATTTAATTTTTCTTCCATTCCCTCTGGCATATATTACTTTGCGTGATATATCACTAACTGCGTCTTCTTATACTACTTTAGATATCCACTACTCTTTTTTGTCTACTACCTCTTGCTTAAACAAGAACTTTACAAGCAATGTGTGCTGTATAGCTCGATAAATTTTCCTTATATTACAAAGTCTCTTATCATAGTGAATGCTCCGTGCGAGAGGATTTGGCCAAAAACTATTTTGTATTCGTTGTACAGCATTCACTATTTATCCGTAAGACATTCAGAGCACGTAATAAATCGGAGTTATTTAATCTACTGCGAGATATCTACGCTCTATACTATCTTTTATTATTGCTTATGAGCTTTTTATTAGGCCGTATCTTGTTTAGCGATATATTCGGTAACGTCTTATCTTCATATAACCCAATTGATATAAAATTTATCTTACTGAAATCTTTATTTGATCAAATTTATAGCAGGTTATTAGGTTATTACAAGCTTTTTATGTCTGTAAAGATTTCATTCTCGCAGAGAAATAACATAGTATTAATAGGCCTAAATGTCTATTCTGAAGTTATTTTCTAGGAAAATCCTCTGACTAGAGTTGATAATAACTGATTTCCTAAAAAAATTTAATATCAAACCGATATCGTCAATATAACCAGCCAGAGCACTTATTAGTCTTTTAGGTTCTGAAAACTTAAGGAGATCAAATGATTTAAACTAATTTAGTTATCAAATAAAGATGATGTTTATATCTAAATCTCCACAAAATATTAACTTTACTCTATTTAAGCAGAACTATTTTAAAACAAACATTTGTTGTTTCAATCCGATCTATTTATGTTCCACCAATTCAATCATTTATTCAAACTATGCAAAGAAATTACTTTCGTTTCTCAATTGAAGAACTGCTCATGCTTTGATGCTCAGATGTTGCATAATTTCGACAGCTTCGCTGGCGCCGTGGCGCGAATACTCGCCTTGCTAGCAGAGGCCCCGGTTCGTTCCCCGGCAGGGCGAATTTAGAAAACTGTATTTTCTAATTTGTCTGAGTCTGGTCTGGTAGGAAAGATGTACCGCCAAAAGAAAGAGATTTGTGTTCCGGTATGATGCTGTGTAGAAACCGTAAGCGGTATATCGCCTGTTACCAGATTAGCGCGCTTCCATCTTAAAGTATATCATCACTTACCATCAGGTGAGATCACAGTCAAGCGCTAAACTGTCAGCAATAAAAAAAGTACGCGAAGTGATACCTTAATACAGTCTTAAAATAAAATAGACACATAAGAAAATAAAGACCTATGAGTATTGTGTCTGTTTATTTCTTTTCTCATTTCTAACAACATCTTTTCCGGGACCAAAAATGTTAAGGGATAAAAAAACATTAACATTATTTAAACTCGATTATTTTACTTTTGTATATAAAAAATTGGGATCCCTTATAAAAATGTATTAATACAACCCAAGGTGTGAAAAAATACAAAAATATATAAAACACATATAAAATCTATGATCTTGTGCGCTGTGGAAATTATTAATGATAGAAAAAAATAATCAACAGTGTTATAGAACATATTAATATCTACTAAAAAGTCCATGACACCATATATCCAACAACTGTAGTTATGGCATATAACTACATTTTAAAAGTTAAAAAAATAAAACAATCCGACAATGCCGACAATAATCAAACCATATTATTCAAACGTCTGTATTAATCTTCATCCTATTAAATGTTATTTAAAGACCGTGTTCATTACATGTAAATACTTTTCATTTTATTAAAATCGGATATTCCATTCATAAGTTAAAACGACTTTAAAATGTCAATCTAAAGAATATTGTAGCGACCCTTATAACTAGGCATGTGACTGGTGAGTTAGCTCATATTCCAAGAATACCAATGACACCCACCGATATACCCATACTGTTTTTATTTTTATCAAGCTAAAAATCACTGCAGCGATTTTAAAATTCTAGAAATTAAGAATTTTTCAATACCAGTAGGGTATTTTTAAAACTAGTAATGTCGGACATTCTACGTAAATTATGTTACGAATTAAAAAAATGTATTAGTTAGATATATATTCGTTCTAAAGTAAAATCTGTATATTGATTAGATAATAAATGCAATTGTGTATCTAATAATATGAAGGGTATTAATGAAAAACAAAGTGAAATAAACTTTTATGTTAACGAAAATAAATCTATAGTACGACTTAGTAGACTTTCCACTGCTACGAGATCAGTATTAACGCTGATGAAACCGCGAGGCAGTGCTAGTAATATATAAAAGGCTTACAAGAAAGTTTCGATAAAATACGTGAACAGGGAAAAATAAAACTAACTTGTATTCCGAGAAAATGTAAAAATAATAGGATTGGAGATATATTCAAGATAAAAGCAATCTAACAAATCCCTAGACTGATATAAGTTTAGTATGAATTCTGTAAAAAGTAAAGGAAGCCAGAACCGGTGTTCTTTTAGTTATTTAAAGAGACTCTGAGCTGAGATTTGTGGTGTGACCTCAGGTTAAGAAATTTAAACCACCAAAGTGTTTAATAAAAAGTTCAAAATTGACAGAATAGTAACTTTTCAACAGCTGGCATTATGGTAATAATATAATAATAATAATAAATATCTTTATTTATAAATTATGCCACACATCACAATATATTTAAGTACATTTTATAATACCCTGCGATATGTGGCATAACCTAGAAAATGGACCCAGCTCAGCATTTATGCTACGCAGTCTGAAGACCACAGGAAGGTACGTATACATGCTTCGCCAGCAAAGTTTCTGGGGTCGATACACGATTGGACATATTTAGGAAATTACAGTTCTAATTTTCCTGAATCTAGACTGATAGGCGACTTCTATTGTGGCTATTTACCACGCTACTAATAAAGATGTGACGTCAAGTCATATAAAATTTGTGTTTCAGTAAAATGCGGTACAGAAACCTTAAGAAATGCATGGTGACACAGATAGTGCCATTCCATTTTAAACTGTACTACCATCAGATTAGGGATGTACCAAACCTAGCAATCTCGAAATTATACAAAAATTTGAAAACAATGTACTTAGAAAATTGTTAACGCACCTTAAAACATAAGAAATAGCCACCTTCAGAAGAACCTAAACATGGAATTCGTTAATAATTACATCGGAAGAATTGCCAAAGCTCATCATCAAAGACTTCGTCATCACGTGAATCTCGACACCGACTCCAGCTATAAGAATACGAAGAACACTATAAAAGTATACACAATTATTTCTTACTTTTTAGAGCATATTAATATGTTTGTAAGTTTGTTTTGAAGGCGATTCTTTTTTTGTTAAAATTTTATTATTTTTTTTATTTTTAGTGAATCTGAAGTATATTATCAAATTTTTCTTAATATTTTTAAACCTAAAAACGTGTTGCAATGCAGCAACAAACGTAAGCTCATTGCACTTGACCACACCGAAGTTACGGTAGGCAACTCAAATATCTGGATAACCTATGGAAGATTCTGCCGAGTATCGTTCATTTGCTCCTAACAATTGAAGAGTTCCGTCACTTTGTCATGGATTCCACCATCAGAACCTAACCAAACTATCACAAAACAACCCTTGAAGTAAATCCTTTCCAATAAACAAAGAATCATCGAAATCGGTTGGCGTGATCTTGAGTTATTCGCCCATTTGTCGCGCACATGCTTACTGCAAATTTAACACTTATACGGTTTTCTCATGGATGTCATCATCAGAACTGGATTTAAAAAAATGGGATCCCATGACGATCATCACCTTTCATTTAAAAAATTGTCACGATCAGTTCACCCAGTTGGGAGATATGAGGTAACAAACATAAAAAAAAGAAAAAACAATACAGACGAATGTATAACCTCCTCCTTTTTTTGAAGTCGGTTAAAAAACAAAACCTTTTGAGTTAGGGAAAGTGCAATGACACAATATAATGAAGTGTAATGTTTTTAAGCAAGAACTCAAGAACAGGGTGAGTCAACAGACGTTATAGTAAACTAAGCATAGCCGTTTGAGAAAGAGAGAATACTCTTTATTGTACACCATAAATAATACTTACAATATATATCATAACTTAATCATAGGGTACAAAAGGGCGGCCTTATCGCTAAGTAGCGATTTTTGCCAGGCAACCTTAGGGTTAGACTAAATTTATTACGGAAATGGGTAGGTGGTGTATAAAAGGTGTAGTTTATAGATACATATAAAACATACATGAGTACATAAACAGATACATACAAAAATACATACTAATACGTACGTATGTTTGACTCTAGACTTAGATAATACAATTACATATTAGGTAGATTAGGTCAAAGTATTGTAAGGCTAGATCGTACACTCATATCATAAAACAACCATTGGTTGGTTATAATAATAATGGAAAAAAAAACTTACTATCAAATCAGATACAACCGTCGAAGGCTGACAAGTCAGAAAAAAAAACTAAGCTAACTTAAATAAGCTCGTAAGTAATTGTAATAGTAATTAATACTTATAGGCTAATCTAATGTTATTTTCTGTGTTTGCAATTCTATAAAATATAAGAAAGATAATTGGGATGATTTTTTATACAAAAATATAAATTTTAACAAATAAAGAACCGCCTTCAAAACACTTACAAATACATTAATAGGCTCTAAAAAGTAAGAAATAATTGCGTATTCTTTTATAGTGTTCTGCGTATTGCTATATTCGGAGTCGGTGTCAGCCGAGGTACCTAGAGCCAGTGAAATTCCTATCAAAATCGGTCCAGAGATTAGCAAGAATAAATATTCAGTGAAAAATAAATCTTTTTACGTTTACTGGAAAGGTGCTAAATTGAATACAGGCAAATTTATTTGTTTAGTTGTTTAAATTAGTATACACTTATATAGTATATATTTTCCAGGAATCAGGAAAGTTTATTTAAAATATATATAAATATAACAAAAATACATACTCACAATGATGCTTATATGCTTAGAAAATATCAATAACGTGCTATATTAAATAATTACAATATTTGATGATACTTAATATACCATACTAATATTATTTATATAATAATAAACTGACTCATTAGTCTAGTGTTGGATTCCCGTCACATCGGGCTATGAGAGTGAAGGAATAGAGAGTGCACTTGTGTACTATATGCCTGCCAATCCGCAGTGGAGCAGTGTAGTGGATCTATGCTCTGAAAACCCTCGCTCCTCGCAATGAGGAGGCCTGTGCCCAGTGAGACGTTAATGGGCTGCTACTTACATGAAATAATAAGAATAGACAAAATAATACACATACGAGTACATCTATTTAAGTTTAGCTGGTTGGAGCACGACTAGAAAAAATCACCAGCTAGTCACCAAGAATGATGCATCACTCAACTCCTAGTCAAAACTGACCATCGGCGCGCAGCTTTCTAAATCCTTTCCTATTCCAAAATTGACATTTTAAAAGCCTATTTACGCCAAAGTGGAAAGTTTCACTATGTATCGCTACATAAGCATCAAATTGGAATACCTATATAATTTAAAATAACTATAACCTACGATGTTAAATGGAGTCATATAATTATCAAAATTACAAAACCTCTCTAAAACTATTCGCTCGATTCACGTGAAATGCGGAAAATAAAGACAGTATGAACAGATCTCCCTATATTTATAATAGACAGACAACTGCGGAAATAACAGAATATAACATAAATCTCATTATTGTATACCCAATCAGTAATTTGTTTTTGATAAATATGCATATTTAGCACAACAAAGAACGGTTACTTCAATTTTAGGTGTTGTATTTCATAAAATCGACTGTTATCAATTGTTTCATTGTTGCAAAGAGAAAAAGCTCAGAGTTTTATATTGACAGTTAGAACAATCGGATTTCAATATCAATTATTGATGATAAAAAAAACTGCATTGAAACTGTTTCGTTGACGTATTTCATTTCCTTTGAAAATAAAATTCAGGAGCTATCAATACAGTTATTGGTTTGAAAAACGTTGAAGTATATATTTGTATTTGATTTCAGCTGAATACTTTTTTTCATACAAAGTGAACTTGATGTAATTAACTTTTTTTATAAAATAAAATATTCTTTTCTTGCTTGATGGCCACTCTTTGATGGTATGGTATTAACTAGCCAAGACTGAAGCTTATCAATGGTCTACATTCAGACTGATTAGAAAATGCAATTCCCCGAGTGTTGTCACTGACCCTATCATTTGACCTCGACCTCTAGGCTCGGGCCCGTGAGAAGTCCAGGGCGGATCGGTCCCTAAGGCAGCGGGAGGAGAATGTGTAGGGATGAAATTCCACCTAGGGTATCGAACAGATGTGAATCTGCACCTACCTCGAATCCCGTTCTTCTCGGGCGGCGACGACCCTGTGGCAGGTGACTGTTCACGGAGGGGTTTGTATGCGTGGTGCGTGATATGTGTCTTACGTGACATGGCTAAGGCGTCGCGGCGAGCTGCTGTCGGCGTCGCCTTAGCACAGGCACAGAAATATTCAAGAACTATAGCCCACGTGGGCCTGAATTGACTGTGACCGCGTGATCCTGCCCCACTTCGTGTGATTCGAGAAAGAGGGGCCACGCCATCCTTATCGCGACGACTTTATCAAACGCAATCACGAACCAATAAACCGTGGAAAGCTGCACGTTTCATCAAAACCGAACGCAACGCCTCTTGCCCGATGAACAGCTGGACACAGAGCAATATTATTTATTGCTGCATGCGTTATGGAATGGCGCAGGAGGCGCCCTCTGGTATGCAGACGCGCTGCTTCCCGATAGTTAGCGCATTAGTACTTTGGTAAGCTTACAGATGGCGCGAACACCGAGTTTTCCCTTGTGGAAAATGAACCCAGGACTTTTGCTAGTGAAGTGTGGCCATCGGATTGTTAAATAAATGTCAAGTTTGTAATCAAATACTCCATGTAAAACACAAAAACATATGACATATTTATATTTCATGAAAAACAGTATATTAAATTATGAAATGACGAATGATAATGTCACATGGTATTTGTAAATATTTAAACTACCTAACCTTCAATCGAATTAGCATTAAAACGCTGCACATCTTCGTGACGCTAATCAGGCGTTTCATCCCCAAAATTTTACCCTCATGCGCCGAAAGCATTTTCACTTCAATAAATAAATTACGAAACTTAGTAAATATCAAGTGAAATTAGACTTTTGAAGCAAACATCATGTTACATTAAGTAGTAGTTATTAGTACAATATTTCGCAATTTTAGGTCACTCTAAACAAAATGAGACGTATAAATAACCGTTAAGTTACCCATTTCCGGTGCTATTTTTAATTCCGCAACGATACAGAAAGGTTCTTTTAATTTTATTGCAACTCCGCGCCAAGATTATCTGAAGGAAAAGAAAACTTTTACTGCTGATTTACCGAGAATTATTGCCGTCCCATTTTCCTACTCTTTCCATTCAACTTATAATAAGTAAACAGGAAAGAGATGGAAGGACATGAAAAATGGATAACGAGTTCCGAGAGGCTTCGATAATCTCCATCAAACGTTAACGAAATTTCGATGGCATCACGTAAAAACTTTGACCCGTACACTACTTAGGTGAGGGAAAAATTTGATTACCCGCTAGACTGGACAGAGTACTTCGTTATAATCTCACAGTCTTTAATATGCCCCAGTTTATGAGAGAAAGAGTGCTGCAATCACTAATTGTTACATAAAACTTCAAGTGAAATTAAAATGTACATTATAACCTATAAAAACTATGGTTATAATCGTAACTACTAAGTTTCTTATCGGTGTCTTCGCAGTAGAATCAATTTTTGGAACAGGTGGTAGATTTATTACCAAAGGATAGACAAATATTAAGATTTGATTTTGGTTTGATTTATAAACAGACTAAGAAATGATGTCATATTTAACTGGTAATGTAATTACTGTTGAAGATATAGCAGTGGTTAATATCCCACAAAAATAATTTCCCACAGAACCTACCCAACTTTAGGTTTTAAGTCTTTTTTAATCTTGTCATCAGTTATATATTAGAAATAATACATGAAAAAAAATATACTTAAAGATTCAAAAACCTGCGTGAATAAAAGAATTTTTAATTTGATAACACAAAAATGATGGCATTCACCTGGGTTTATCCGAACGTGTATTGACTTGATTGGTGTCAATGAAGGATATTTTCTCAACCATATATGCATACATACGTAGCATCACGCCTCAATCCCATATCCCCATAGGGGTAGAGAGAGACCACATCCTTCCACTTGCCACGATCCTTGCATACTCCATGATTTGGTCCAGGAACGTTCGCCTTGATCTTCCCTTATTACATTCCCATTCACTCGTGACTCATAAATCCTTTTTGTCAGTCTCATTTTATTCATTTTCTTTACGTGCCCAAACCATCTAAGCATACCTTTCTCAATTTTAGTTACTACATTTCTTTTATACCACAACGTTCTCTTATCACACTATTTCTTATGTTGTCATTCAGTTTCAATCCACTCATACTTCTCCACGCTCTCAAGAAACATAAACGTAAAATAAATGGAGTAGAGATCTACTGCATTTATTTTACTTTTGTGCTTCTTCTCCTATCCAACTTTCACTACCATACATATTTGTTGGCACCAACACTCCTCCATGGACAGCCAGTCTGGCCCTTTGAGACACCATCTGGCTAAAGCATAAAGGCTATTCTGAACCAAGAAACATCAAATTGACAAAGATCTTAAAAAAGCACTAGGTTTTCAAAATATTTTAATTATATTCAGGCATACCCTGCAAACACTTTTAATTGGACCGAATATCTGCATCCTTATGTTCTTAATACATTAAAATTATTTAGCACACGAAAATAATTTAACACACGAAAATAATTTAAAGAAAAGAAAAATACTCGAATAGACCGACTGTGAAATTTGTTAATAACGAAAATTGTAAAAGTTTCTTGTTCGTTATTTTTAGTTAATCACTGAAGTGATTATCACTTAATTTTTTTTTAAACTTGTACTTGAAGTTAACACAATCTTTTCAATTTTATTATTTAAATTTCAATTAACTAATAGCCTTTTATGCTAAAATATGTATATTAGCATTATTAGCGAATTTAGGAACTTCATGCTAGATCGCGTAGGTTTTTATTTTATATTTAAAATTAGAACGTTGTGGTATAAAAGAATATATAGTGACTAAAACTGAGAAAGGTATGCTAAGATGATTTGAGTACGTAGAGAGAACGAATTAAAGGAGACTAACAAAAAGGATTTATGAGTCAAGGTCGAATGGAAAAATTGGAAAGAGAAGACCAAGGCGAACGTTCCTTGGCCAAATCCAGGACATTTTAAATAAAGGCGAGGTCTAGAGTGCTTTAAACCGACGAACTTGTATGAAAGGTTTAATGAGAATGATAGAAGGGAAGGAGATATGCAAGGATCGTGGCAAGTGAAAGGACATGGTCTCTGTCTACCCCTATGGGAAATAGGCGTGATTCAATGGATATATACCAATATACGTCCAAATAAACTGTATTGTTGCATATATTATAACATCGTATTTTTTCACTAACTTGTACCATACGAGAAAGCTAAAGTCATCGAAGCGCATGTGTTTCGAACTTGGGAACTCGTAGTAAACATTTTAGCGAACGAAATTAATTTCCGAAGTAGCAGTAGCAATTCACATAAATCAACAAAAATTCTTAAATTATTAACGAGTTCTTATAACTTTCACAAAAATATACGTTGATCATTTTCCTCAAGCCTTACTCAAAGTCTTTTGCAAGTATAAAGAAAAATATCGTTAAATATATTTATGCCAATAGAAAAATCGCAAAACAAAATTGTGGTAATATCAAAGGAAAATAAAGTAGCTAGTTTATTTTAGTAAAAAGTCAGCAAGCAGCTCATTAACGTTCTACTGCTGGGCAAAGGCCTCCTCACTCCTACGAGAGAGGGGTATTAAGCACTAGACCAATGAGGCAGTTTATTTACTTAAAGTTAATCTGTTTGTACATCCCCTATATATATCCCCTATATAATATTTTCGTCCATCTATCGCATGTCGCATTATATAGCTCGGCAGAACAGCCAATATGGGGGCGCGAATGAATGATTTTTTTTATAACGACTTCACTTTCACACGCTTTTATTCGCTTCAGCTTTCAACGTGATTTTGCCACATTTTGAACGACTTGATTTAGTTCAAACTTCACACTATTGTCAAAGATGCAATAGTCAAAAAAGAGTCTTAGCATAAAAATTAAATTTCTGTTGTGATTCGATGTTTATTTAAGGAACGAATTTAATGAAATACCTTTTTGACTTATAATTCTCGACTACGTTCGTTACTTTCGTTATACGATTGGAAAGTATTTAAAGTGTCCATTATTATTTATTTACAATACAAGAGTACAATAAAGTTAATTTAGCAAGATCTTAACTAAATGATAAATGTACTGAGCCTGCCAATCCGCAGTGGAGCAGCGTGGTGGGTCTATGCTCTAAAAACCCTCGCCCCACGGAGTGAGGAGGCCTGTGCCTAGAGTGGGACGCTAATGGGCTGCTACTTACTTATTTACTTACTGTGGTAAAATATTTTATTTTAAGAGCGTCAATCGAATGTATAAAAAGTTAATACATGTTTGCGTTATGATATTAGTTTTTGTATTGACTAAGTTAAGCGGCGCGAATGGTGAGTTGGGAGCTAGTTTGTAGAGTACGACAGTGGTAGTTTTCATATTAAATGTATTAGTAAAGCGTTAAGAAAGTATTAATGTATTGAGTTTAATCTTTAAAAGAAATGTGTTTATAAATCATGATTAAGAGAATTACATTTATGAGTAAAAGAAAATGTGTTACTGACTCGAATATTTCTGAATTGAGTTGCAATCGTTAACTTGTCTGTACACGTTAAAGACAGTTATTTTATAGAAAATCGAAATGGAAAGACAAAAATAAATAACAATTTCGAAAAAATAAATAACTACCAGTAATGCTATAACATTTACGTGTCAGGATTATATTACAGCTCGATATGAATCATAATCTTTTTAAATAGTTTCAATCTGAAATGTATTTAATAATAACATATTAAAGACCCCAAGCTTTTAAAACAGCAATTCTTATGCTAGGAATTATTTTCTACTTTTTAGTGTGATTATCTCTGAAAGCATGTTTTTAGTTTTAATAAATTATAATTTACTTTAATAACTAAGGGATAAATCTTAGTGAAATTATTTTATAATAAAAGATTTATAAGTGAAAAAGTCAGTAATTATTCACATACTGATTTTTACAAATATATAGGAACGATTCGGGAATCGTAATGGTTGTGCAAAATAGCAATATTAACTAGCAATATTATGTTGCTACATTTCGTTGCATTGATGGAAACGAAAGCCTACAATGCTGGTTTAGGAGAGGCAAAAGAAGAGAGCCATTTCAATCGCTATTGTATGTCGCTGGGAAATCTATTTATACACCGGGGTCGGGAGTGCGAGACTCCGTGAGGGGGAAGAACATGCAATACCCACTAAAACCCAGGGGGACCGTTGTCAACCATTAGCGAGAAGCCAGAGGTTCGTTGAGGCATTTCTCTCTGGCCTCTCTGTTGTAGCCGGTTACAAATTTTCTACAGGGGAAGGAGTTGTATAAACCTCCTCCTCCTGCTTCCTGCTCCCCGTCGTCGGGGCCGGAGTGCCACAGCGTCATTCACCCTCTGCCTTTGTCGTGCCTCCTTAAGCGAGATGACGGTTTCGCAAAAGGAGGCAACCGCTCTCCGAGCCTAGTCACTGATGAGTATTGCACCTATAATACTAGCCAGTGAGAGATCGGGACAACATAATGAGTCGCTGAGAACCAAGTAGGACATTCTGCCACAGTGTAGTGAGCTGTGTCTGACGAGACACCACACTCGTGACATCTGGCCGACGGCTCACAGCCAACAGTTTGGTACAGGTATTTGCCGAAGTAACCATGACTGGTAAGCACCTGTACCAATCTGTAGGAGAGAGATCCGTGTTCTTTGCCCAGTCACTTGTCCAGATGAGGGCGGATCGCATCTACTATGGCCACGCCTGCTACTGGGGAACCGAGATCCTCTTTCCACGTTTGGGCCAAGGCTCTGTTAGCTAGAACCCTGACCCATGTTACTTCGCTCTGGTAATTCCCCTCTGGTTCTAGCGGCTACTCTGCACTGGTAAGTAGCCGTGAGAACTTCCTCCCTTAGTTCCTATCACCTGCCAGAAGTGTTGCTGCCGTCCATGACACTGTACGGTACCCCCGTATAGCTCTAATCGCTATTACCCACTTATCATCATGTGAATCGCGTTCTCAAGTTTATTCCAATCCAACTATTAGGTCACATATCATGTTCCAATTTTAGTTATATAATAGTTAATAAATTACTGTTTTAATTCATCCACTGAGTTGAAATATATATTTAAACTTGCACCCAATGTGTAGGGGTTCGGCAGAATAAAACCACGCAGATGATTGTGCTCGAAAAACAGCGAATGCGTCGCCTCTGTGCAGGGATCGGTTGGATTCACGGTTCTCGAAGAACGGTGTTTTCTTGGTAACGATGTGTACGCTTCGAGAGCCGTTGCAGCAGAGAGCTAGGCCAAAGGATTCCAACAGCGCCCCGCCCATGAGAATGACGCAAGCCCCGTCGTGTCGAACGTTTATTGGTTTAGGATAACAGAAATATTTTTTTATTTTTTTTATTTCTATAAACTTACTTGCTATACATTTCATGTGGTTGAGACCCTCTTTTAAGTATAACAATACCTGTGTTAGAGGGTCACGCTGTTCCGAGTTACAAGTTGATATACATATTAAGTGACTTTAAAATTATGTAACAAAAAGAATGAGAAAAAAAA